>SJYV01014646.1:410385-500577 GCA_006410875.1 Neotragus pygmaeus
TTTTTTTTTTTTTTTTTTTGGTAAGAAAGCCTATAAAATAATCTGCTTAAATATGAAGGTTTTTTTTTTTCCCTTCCCTGTTTTTTAAAGATAAGAGGAGTTAGAACTCTAGATAAGCCATATGGATCAAAGTGGGTTGGTTTAGTTATCTGTTGTAAGGTTTTATTTGGATCTTTTACAAAAAGATTATAGGTTAAGTCTTCTTGGGTCTCTGTTCTGCAACTCTAAGCTCTGTGTTATTTATAATATTTTAACAGGGATTAGTGGAAGGGAGGTAAAGTGATAAACTTCCACATGTACACTGTTTTTCTGGCAAATTTTAGTTAAAATATCACAGACTATATTTACACAGATGGAATGCACTGATAGAACATCGATCTACCAGTGCCTCACAAGTCTGGGTCTCTCTTGTGGACATTTGCCCATGGAAGATATTTCACAATAGGAACACTTCTGGACAATGTGCTCATCTGGTCTGACTGTTACTATTCCTAGTTCTTACATAGACCACCGTGATTTCACTGGTGGGATATTAAGAATTTTTAGGAAGTTGGATTAATATTCAAGAGTAATGTGTTTCTACCATTTTGTTAATTTTAAATCCCCTGGAAGATATCTTCAACCAACATATTCTTCAGGACAATGTGTTACCTTTAAAATCTGTTTGTCTAAGACTGTAGAATTTCCTCCTTACTATAACATGATTTTCATTCTATAATAGGCACACATACTTTGCACAAAATAAATTCATTCTTTATAACATTCCAGTTTTTTTCCCTCCACTATGACACCTCTCTGACAAAAGTTTCTGAGTCATTGTGCTTTTCCTTTAATTTTTCATTCTAGCTACATTTGGGTGGTACCCACATCAGCTAATTTCTAGTGGAAAAATAAGTCTTATTTTCCATATCTTTGGAGCCTGAAACTATTGTGGCGGAATTCTTTCTTTGAGTATTTCAGGCTGGGTGTTTTTGCTTCCTGTGTGCTTAGTCGCTTAGCTGTGTTCCATTCTTTGCAGCCCCATGTAGCTCACCAGGCTCCTCTGTCCGTGGAATTTTCCAGGCAAGAGTACTGGATTAGGTTGCCATTTCCTACTCCAGGGGATCTTCCTGACCCAGGGACTGAACCTGCATCTCTTGCGTCTCCTGCATTGGCAGGTGAGTGTTTTACCACTAGTCCTTCTTGTTTCCCATGGAAGAATATAATCTGTCACTCAACTGGTAGACTCTGATCTAGGAGGACAGCAGAGCTCTGCAGTTTATGAATATACTCAGGATCATGTAATCACATAGGACTCTTTGTACTACCCGGTGGTTATCTATATATCCATATACACGACTCTTCGATTATCCGTGAATTGTGGTCCATCCAAACAGCAACCCAATCATCTTGTATTATTTATATTCGACCTTTATCCACACATAGTTTTCTGTAGTTGACAACAAATATGGACATCTCAAAAATATATGCAAATATATATCAGTGTGTCAAGAACTGAGGAACAAGGGAAAACAAGAAGGACTAAGCCCACAAAATGTGCCCAATATTTATCTTTTGAAGAGATGAATGAATAGGAAAATTATAAATGTCAGGGCAAGATTAAAAGACAAAAATGTATAGTCTGTCTCTGGGTATATGAGTAGCCTGACACACACAATGGTAAAACTAATAAAACCAAATTTCAGTTTTTCAAAATTTGTCTCTCTAGATAAGAAGCATGGTAGTTAAGAGGAGATTATGAAATAAGTGATTCCATCTTGTATTTGGAGGTGTATTTTCTTTAAGTACATAAAAAGTTTCATGGATAGTATTCTCTAGAACTCAACTGAGAGAATAGAGCTATTAACGGTAATGAAAAAAATGTTCTTATCAGTTTTCTAATGGCCCAGTTTGTCAGTTTGTGAAGTCCTTAATAATAACATCATATAATTAGATGTTCAGAACCTGGAAAATACGTATTTGCTGAATATAAAAAAGAAATGGTAAGTCCCTGATGTGCATGGTACTTTAGCCATGTAAGAGCTGTCATTGAAAGCCTACCAGCCCCATTATCTTCCCAGGAAAGGACAGCACTGCGCAGAGCAAAAGACTTCTGATCTTTCTTAACATCAATCCCAAAATGTAGAAATAGGAAAAAGACACCCTGGTTTCTATGGCTAAGCTTTTGTTACTCTCCCATCTGTGAGTTCATATAAACTTTAACATTTTCATTTTCAGGATATTTTCCAGCCCTAGAATATGATTAAGATATTCCCATTGATGCCTGTGTGTTCACTCACTCATACGCACATAACACAATCAGATGGAGTGTGTCTCTGAGTCTTTATATATATATATTCATATATGATCATGCCCTTTTCATATCCATGAACACAATTCTGCATGAATGTACACGAATTCACAAGTGAATTGTGTTGCAGACACACCCACACTTTCCCAACTGCAGCATCTTTGGCCCTGCATGCTACTATTTCCCAATCTTCATGGCTTCAAGCATAAACAAAGCTTTACTCTCCTGTTTACTGATTTACTCTTCATCAGATAAACACAAGTCCTGTGATCATGACCTGCTTTCATATCCTTTCTTTCTTTTTGAACCAAAGGAGCTATGTTGCTGAGATTCCTATCAGGGGAAAATATCATTTATCAGTGGTAAAGTCTAGGGCTCACACAACAGAAACGGACACTTCTGTGCATCCCAGTGAGTATCTGTAGCCAGGAGAGGTCATTCTGCATGCTTTGAGCTTAGTGACTTCTCCCACCATGTAAAGATGATAATGTTTTGTTCCTCAGTAAAATTAGATAAAAACCTACTATTTGTGAAAGAATATAATTTCTTTGGGGAAATCAAATCAATACCAGTTCTCTAGTTTCAATAGTTACAGTAAGTGCATAGTTCTCATGCTTTATTCACAAAGGCGTCCCCTTATACAAATAAGTTTAGATGCTTGCTAAACCCCAGCCAGGGCTAGTCTGAATCTGTATTGAAGTCAAAGTTTTCACACAGCGATCATGTGCACATTTTGCTTGCATTATATTAAATTAATAGTTGAGAAATATGGCTGAAAATATATACCATTGGCAACCACAAACGTCTATATTACAAAGTATGTGGTTTGGCAGAAAGCTATTGCATTCAAAGAATGCCCAGCTCCAACTTGCTCTTCTGAACACCATGACAGTATGAAATATCATACATTAGAGCAAAAAATACTCATTGGAAAAGACCCTGATGCTGGGGAAGATTGAAGGCAGGAGGCGAAGGGGACGACAGAGAATGGGATAGTTGGATGGCATTACTGACTCGACGGACATGAATTTGAGCAAGCTCTGGGATTGGTGATGGACAGGGAAGTCTGGCGTGCTGCAGTCCATGGGGTTGCAAAGAGTGGGATACAACTGAGCGACTGAACTGAGAGCAAAAAATAAAATTGCTGAATCAAAAAGAATAAATATAACCTCTCAGTCTGAGAAAGGCCTGACATTTTGACTTTTATATCATGGACTAGGAAAAATACCTTAACTGTTGTCGCTAACCATGTTTCAAACCTTCCTCACTGGCAGAATGACTTTTCTCAGTTGGAGTTAATTGTTCGGTACACTCCTGTCTTTGAATCTCCCCATGTTTGGTATGTTTCTAGTACAGCAACCCCATTGCTCTCCAAAGTTCCTGACTTTTATACTAAAGTGCTTTTTTGTGTGCTCTAATTATTGGTACTTGCAACAACACCATGGGGAAATTATTTCAATTTCAATTTGTTTAGCACCAGAGCCTCAAAATGAGTGAGAAACGTTTTTATACACCATACCACAAAAGAGCAGCAAACCAAGGAAAGGTCACAGGAATTTCTCTCACATGCACATCCATTAGTTGTCCATGTTATTAGTTTATAGTATTACATAGTAAAGCACCCCAAGTGGATTCCAAATGTGCAGCAAATTTGTACAAACTTACCATGTTGTTGTTTTTTTTTTTCCAGGCTGTGCTCACCACTTCTTTCCCTTCCTGCTTGACAATATGTTGCCATGCAATAAAAGCCCTAATGCCCATTTTCAACGATTAGCTGTACATCAGCATTACCACCACAAATCCACAAGTTTCACATCAAGCATTAAATGGGATGAATATTGATCTGCTAAAGAGGATTTATTTATTTCTAGCTCTATCCAAAGATCAACTGCTAGCAGCTTTTGGGGGATCTGTGAAGCTCTCACAGCACAAAGCTACTGCATACATGACACTGGCCTTGACATTTCAGTTCTGGAAGAAAACCAAACAGTAAATTCAGTGCAATAATCCTAGATAAATGAGATGATCACTGGAAAGGCTGAGATAGTTAAGTGGTCTATCAGAGAAGTCCAACGGATGGTATTGAACAGTTGCTACATAGAATCCTCACTCATGTCAATATGGTCCAAAGCATCATCATATCAGATGCCAATATAATCGCATTCAAACAATCTCTACCTTCTGCTTAGATTTCTCTGCCTGTATATTTTGCTGGATTTACGAGTGACTGCAGATAATACACAATGTGACAGAAGCTGCAGCCCAAAGTGCATGAGCAACACTTGCTGTGAATACGTGTAAGTTGCATTATAATGTAGCATGACATGAATGAAATGCATTAAATCGAACTATGCTATATAGCATGTGGGATGCAGTTCCATATTCTTACTGATAGTGCAAGGGATGAACGGATGGATCTGAGTAACTTAAAGCCTATCAGTTTTTAAAAATAAGAAAGCTCCAATTCCGTCATAAATATTCTAAGACTTGTGGAGTTCTTCTTTCCCCTCAATGTAGAATAACTGTTCTCCTATATAACATTCAAGGACTATAATCACCTTAAAACTCACTCAAATATTGGCTGAACCAAATAAATATTTGCCTTTTGCATAAATTCAATGTCTCTGAGAGAGGTGTCCTTTAACTTTACAGTAACCAAAACTTTACTTCTATCCATAGGAGTATTTTTAAAAGGCTCCCCTCCAATAAACCTTAGACTTCCAGAAAATGTGGACATTTGCATTCATTTTATTTAATACAATTAGCCCACTAGTTTATTTAATAGAATTAGACTAGACAACCATTTAATTTAAATTTTTCTTGTCAGAGGTGTAAAAAATTAAGCAAATCAAACTTTTTGTGTGTCTATAAACATGAAAAGTGCTTCCATTAATGAATTGTCTTCATCCAAATAATTGCAAATTCAGTAAGCTCAGTGCTATACATGTAAAAATAATTTGTAATTGAGGTTGATATATTAAACATAAGTCATCTTCATTTATGTGTCACTTTATACCACTGCATTCATTTAAAACACATCAACTGAAACTGTCCATTTCACTCTGTCCTGTAGAGGCACCACCTTAAAAAGAAGTGTTTCATAAACTTATGGAGGTGGAGGGGGAAAAAGAGAGAAGCAGCATCTTAGCTTTTCTTGAGTTTTACTCTACTATAATGTTTTGCTCTTTGATTGTTTACACCTATTTTAATTATTAAACTTGCCAAACTATAAAGTAAAAGACTCTAAGCATTTGGAGAAATGAAAAAAAAAGAAAGAAATGGAATAAGTGGAGGTTTTGTGGTTCTGAAATACCAGAAGCAGTATCTCCATTTGTAACTTTACTCTTTTGGAAAAGAAACACTTCTATATTAATCATAATGTTTCTGGAAGCTGAAAAATCATGCTTTGTTGTGGATATTTGAAACTTTTGGTAGCAGATGTCCTTAGAAAAGGTACCACTTAGTTTAATTAGGGTTTGCCTGCAGATCCAAGGGTCTAGGTTGCCCAGGCCAAATGATGTTTATCAGTTTAAACAGTATTGTTGGAAGACAGAGAAACTAGGATAAACATTGAATACTCATTCTTGTCTCTCTGGTTGTGCAATTTGTTATAATTCCTGTTAGTCATCCAGAAAATAGGGTTCATGTACAATAATTTTTTAGAAATTAAAAAATACATGCAAATTGCATGAAAAAGTAGTTTGAGAGTAGTGTCTAAGATTTTTTTAACTACTTAATTTGTAGATATTTCAAAACTGAAAATTTTATGCTTTTAGTTTTTTTTTAAACAGAGTATTCTTGCCTGGAAAATCCCATGAATGGAGGAGCCTGGTGGGCTGCAGTCCATGGGGTTGCTAAGAGTTGGACACGACTGAGCATCTTTACTTTTCACTTTCATGCATTGGAGAAGGAAATGGCAACCCACTCCGGTGTTCTTGCCTGGAGAATCCCAGGGACGGGGGAGCCTGGTGGGCTGCTGTCTGTGGGGTCGCACAGAGTCAGACACGACTGACACGACTTAGCAGCAGCAGCAGCAACAGAGTATTTAGTAACAATATTATGTACCAGCTAATAGCTTCTTTTCAGGAGATGAATTTCCCACATTTCTGAATCACGTATCTTTTGAAGAGGAAAACAACATTCTTAAAGGAAAGTTGGGGGAGGGATTATGACAGAAAACTGTCTCTCTCCATAGGGCATTTCTCAAATCATTGACCCTAGAAACTGGAAGTCTTGAGAGTTTCAAGACATCCGTAAATTCATAAGCTATGGATCTGTATTGTTAGTACAACCTACGAGTGCTGCTTTCAAAGTTCCGCACATGTTAGAAAAGCTGCTTCTCTTGGGTCCCTTTACCTGTCCTCCTCAATGTTTTATCTTCCTTCTCAGCATCTTCTCTTCGGCAGTTTTTGTGGGATATTACTCAATATACATTAAAAATATCTATACAAATCAGAGACTTGCAGTGATAAAGATTCTCTAATATCAACCAGCCATTTACCTTTGTTATGTTTAGAAATTACTAATAGGCATACAGTGGGCATCTAATAAATGTTTTTTGTTGTTGTCACTAAACTAAATTGAAGACTCTTTCACTTGGGTTTTCTTAAACATGACCCTAGTTGAATCTGTCTTATAATTTTTGTTACTCAGTTAATTAATAGGAAATGAAGCTATTTAAAAAATTAGGAAGTGCATTCATGGGTGACTTAAACAAAAATTTAAAAATTACACGCATTTAATAATCCACATACTTGAGGTTCTAAAATCATTTTACACATGTCTCCATAGATATGATTCTAGTATACTAGAGCGGCCATGCCAAAGCTGGGGCTGCAGCCTCATTCTTCTCGGACATAATGCTTTTACTGAACAATAACTCCTTTCTTCAGAAACACTTCATAACATATGCCCCACCGAAGTGGACTGCAGTGCCTGCGGTCAGAGGAACATGGTAGGATTTCAGATAGGAAGGAAAGCATCCTTCTTCTCTCCTCCACTTAAAAAAAAAAAAAATGATCAGTCACACCTGATTCCTTTCTGTGGGATGTGTAAGACAATATCCTTTCTCCTTCCGTGTGTGTGTGTGTGTGTGTGTGTGTGTGTGGTGTTGTTGTTAGAGGTAAACCAAGGCCATTTAGGTAATGTGCTGCTTTTTGTCTTGATTGTTTATGCCAGCTGGGAGCAAACAGATAAAGATGCTAAAGGCAAGCTTTAAAGTTATTGTAGAGAGAGACATGGTCTGGAAATTCAAGTTGAATCACTTAGTTAATCAAATGTCCCAGTGTAAAAAAGAGTGTGGAAGCAGTGTTTTGTAGTAACTTATTTCAGAGACTGATCTGCTTAGATCTCTGCTGCTGTTTTTCCAATTTCCTACCAAGAGTAAATTGGTTTTGCTCCCATTATTGCTCTTTCTCACGTTTCAGTTGGTCTTACCAGAGAAAATGGCTCAATGCTGCAACAATGATTTGGAGAATACCAATCCCTTGATTTAGACAACAGTTTTTTTTTTTTTTTTTAATTTCTTCTCAACTGTTGTTCTGGATGCTTTTTCTCCTTTTTATAAACAGAGTAGAACAAAGGACTATTGTTCTTAACGTGCACTGCATGTACCTGTAACATATATGGGAAAGCATAACAGGAAGGGTTTTCTTTTCCAGTTACATATTATGCTCCTGCCTAACAAAAGTGCTAGCGGCATGACATGATGCAATAAACCTCTCTNAGAACAAAGGACTATTGTTCTTAACGTGCACTGCATGTACCTGTAACATATATGGGAAAGCATAACAGGAAGGGTTTTCTTTTCCAGTTACATATTATGCTCCTGCCTAACAAAAGTGCTAGCGGCATGACATGATGCAATAAACCTCTCTAACAGTAGCTGATTTGTATGCAACAATGACCATAAGGGTAACTCTTCAGCAAACCTGAATCTCATATATAATGCATAGCAGTTAATAAATCATAGTAAAATCAAATGGCTGAGAGCCAGCAATACCTAACTAGTAATGGAAAGGAGTGGAAAGATTTATGGAGAGACAGATTCTGTCTGGATTTTGCTTTTAAGATGCTTACCAACTGCAGTGGAGTATCTTACATGGCTTCTAACTAGATGAGTATTCTGTTGATTCATTCCATCCGCCCCCCACCCCGCCCCAACNCCGCCCCAACCTCCGTCCCCAGGGCGTCTGACTACCCTTTACTTTCTACCACCAGGTGGAGTGTGGTCTGCTAACCATTTAAGGTTTAATACTTCAGAACCAATACAAATCTTATGGGTCAAAAATATTCCTTTTGAACATCTAGTTATGTAAATAAGTTTTTAGCAAGGTGTTTCTCTCAATCAAATGCATGCAGAAAAATACACTTTGAAACCTATGCTCAAAAATCTTTTTCTTTAAATAGCATTCCACATACCTTGACAGAGAAGCAAGGCTAGAGTTTGGCTTTATAGTTTCAGAACAAAGTGTTCTTTAGATGTTCTCATTGTATCTTACTGCCAGTGTTCTTCCGGCTGTAGCTTGTGAATCTTAGAAATGCAGAATTTGAAAATTTGTCACATGTCAAGAAGAGGAATATTGAAGACAACATGTGCCATACAGATCTGAGAGAAGCATTCACTTCAAATCTGTTTCTGGTTATTAGTAGGTCTTGGCCAATTTCCGGCGCTGACATGGGCTATTGAGATGTGTGGCAAACATGTCACCTTAGAGTTAGAAATATTTGAACTTGAATTATGACCTTTAACAAATTCTTAACATTAAAAAAAATGAAGATAAGTTGCTGACAAAGTGGCTTGTAGATAGTATTAATGCCTCTGTTTGATTGCCTACATAATTTTCTATCCTGTGCGGACTCAAGTTTTTATTTTAGATTGCTTTACATTTACCGCTGGACTTTGCTGGTTGTGGAAAAGAGATCATCTTCCCAAATATTATGATACTAGGGTAAATGCTTTTACTATTCAGCAATGTATATTGATGTCTATTGGAGGTAAAAATGGATGAAAGAGCATATAAGAACCTAGTTTTCTTTTTTTGTTTTTTCCCCCGGTGCATTAGAATTATTTGCCTTCAATTATGGTAGCCACAAGATGGCAGTAATTCCTCATTAAATGGTCAATTGCCACTGGCCTGGATTACAGGGTAGTGACAGACAACAGGTCAGACAGAGGTAGGAAATTAGGAGAAGGATCTCCTTGCGTTAAGTGTGAAAATAAAACAGTGCAAGTGTTAGAGATCATGGGAGTGGTCTAAAGTAAGTGAAATTAGTTTTATCCTGATGTCTTTAGATTTCCTGGTGGCAGAAATTTCAGGATTTCAGGTGAAATTCAAGTGAAATGATTTGTCATCCATCAGAATGATATTCTTGAAGGTTATATTATAAAATGACTGCATTGGAATAATCTGAGGATGTGACTAGTTTTATTTCTCTCTACAGTAATTAATTTCCTAGTGACTGTAGAGAATTAGTCTTGTTTTGGCAGCTAACTATGCAGTTATGCTCAGCAGTAGATAGAGATGTTTCACTGTAAAAATATCCACATGTCCTTGAGATAAAATCCTAATTCAAAATAAAATAACTGGAGACAAAAATACATAAAGTGCCCGATGCCTGCCCCAGCACACTCTGTACTTCAAGAATTCGGAACAGCCCATATTTCAAAGTAGAACTGAGATGAGCAGCAGTGTAAACAGTAAAGCAAATCTGAAAATAGTGCATTTTTCTGTTTATTCTCTACAAATGGCTCCAATTGATGAAGCTGGTGAGCTTTATTTTTGTTAATGTTAGCTAGCAAGCTGTCTCTTATACACATATTTACACATGTCTCCATNCAGCAGTGTAAACAGTAAAGCAAATCTGAAAATAGTGCATTTTTCTGTTTATTCTCTACAAATGGCTCCAATTGATGAAGCTGGTGAGCTTTATTTTTGTTAATGTTAGCTAGCAAGGGTAAGGTGTTTAGAAATTGCAGATTTGGAAAAATATTGTCAATAAGAATTTTTTTAAATTATGTAAATCAGATAAAAGTGCATAATAACAAAAAAGCTAGCAGAAGCAAAGTGTCCGAAAATTATTCGTCACAGAGATCTAAAAGGCTAAATATGGCAACTTCTGAAAAATATTACATAAAATTAATATTTTTAATATCCAATGAATTGGATTAGTTTTACATATTTAATAGAAATGAATTTTATTCATTTTTGTTGGTGGTGTACGAAGCTTATTTCAACTCTATTTTGTGTAAATAGTCTCTGATTTTCTGCTCTATATTATAATCCTGATTGTAGTGTTTCAGGATTGTGATGGGTTTTCTTTGTGTCTCTGCATGAAAAGAGAAGAGTTAAAAGAGTTATATGGATACTTCAACCTTAAAATGTTATTACGGGTAATAACATGATTAGAACAAAAGCGTGTTTGGAAAAATAATATTTACTATTTTGACTCATTTATTCATATTATATATTTTGCTAGCAGAGATCCATTGAACTAGAGAAATACTTCTATTTTTCCCTATGCTGACATCTAAAATAGCCATTTTTAAGAGCAGTTTATTATTTTAAACTTATAGGCAGAAGCTAAATTTAGGAACTATAAATATATGACATTTAATATGCTTTTACAGCTATCTGTGTGCATATCAAATCCATTAGAGTCATGCTCAGTTAAGCCAGGGTTGCGGCAGATGCACAGTTATCAGAGCAGGAGGACTGGGGATTTGGGTCATTTTCTTCATGTTGATAAACTCTGTTTGAAGTATGGAGACCACATTTAAAGAAAGAGAGGAAGAGGGTGGTTGAGCAAACCTATGTTCTTTTATCTGTCTGTTTATAAGCCTTGATTTATTCATGATATAACGATATTGTAGAACGTAGCTTTGAAAATTCTGTACTAGAAAAATGAATTTTTCCTGGGAAGTGGACACTTCTGAAGCTGTGAAAATATTTAAGAGGAGAGAATAAAGACTTATAATCTAGATTTTTTTTTCCTCAAAAAATGCTTCTAAGTTATATTTATCAAAACCTTTAAAATATGATTAGATATAACTTGGCAGACTATGGATACTTTCTGGTCAACTGATAAATTATGTTCAAAATTATTACTTATTATGACATAATGAGGGGTGTGGGAGGGAGGGGATATATGTATACATATAGCTGATTCACTTCATCGTACAGCAGAAACTAACACAACACTGTAAAGCAATTCTAATAAAAAATAAAATTTAATAGCATGTATGTTTGCATAGCCAACAATTACACTTGAGTATTAGTAACAAAACAATAGTTAAGTAATCATTTTTAAAAATAAAACAGGCAGGATTATGACTAAATGAGGCATCTCTTGATTGAGTCTCATCTCTCAACAATAATTTGGCATCTACCTATAGACAACAGGGATTTTTGGGGAGTTGTAGAATCCAGCATCATATGGCAAGGAGTCTGTGCCAACCCATGTATCTGTAACAGGTATGGAGACCTTGGTCCCAGCTGTGGGCCCTGCAGGGACTCATCACTAGCTCCATGCTCTCCAGGTTGCGATCTGGAAGGCACTGGAAATGATTGTCTTAGACAACCACCTATAGATGACAGAGCCTTTGTTGAAGTTCAGGTTCCCAGCACAGAAATTACAGCACAGTGTTGGAGCAAGAAAGAGAATATGAGTTCAAATGCATAGAAAGGATAGTTAGTAAAGACTGGAGGAGAGGACTATGATTTCAAATACAAGGAAGCAACACCAAACTTCAAGGAACATGAAAAATCAAGGAAACACAAAACTGTCAGGGGATCACAGAACCTTCCAGTAACTGATCCAAAAGACATGGAGACCTGTGATTTCCTGTTAGAAAATCTGAAACAGTTGTTTTATGAATATTCAGAGAGCTACAGGAAAATAGAGAAATCTCACCCCTCAAAAGCACTAAATATGTGACATGCTGGATGTTATGTAAATATGTAACATGCTGTGTTAATTAGCTAGATGGGGAGTTATTTCTCAATGTACATATGTATTAACTCACCATGATGTACACTTTAAATGGTTTACATCTTTATATGTCAATTATACCTCAATAAATCTGTTTTTAAACTAGAAAAAATCAAGATGCAGAAAAAATTCAACCAAATCAGGAAAAGAATTCACTGGTAAAATGAGAAGATTAACAAAGAGAAATCAAGAAAGAAATGGAACAGAAATTCTAGAGCTGAAGAACACAGTGAATGAAATGAAAAATACAATTGAGGGCATCAAAGGCAGGAACTTTGAGATTCTCCAGTCAGAGAACAAAGAAAAAGAATGAAAAAGAATGAAAAAAGACTATATGAGCCACATAATGTTAGAAAAAATACCCATTTGCAGGTTTTTGGATTTCCAGAAGAAAAGATGGAGAAGAAACATAAGGAAATAATGGCTCCTTTATTATTTCTTTAAATAAAATTTCAATGATAAGAAAATGAATCATGAGAATCTGATTTACATAACATGCATTTTCAGAAATTCTTATCCAAATGAAAGGATATAGTGTAGCTGACTACAGTTAATAATGCAGTATTGTATACTTGGAAGTTGCTAAGGGAAGATCTTAAGCTTTTTCACCACACACATATACAAGTTAACTGTGTGAGGTGATGAATGTATTAATTATCTTGATCTTGATAGTCATCTATAATGAGTATGTATATCAAATCATCACACTGTATACCTTAAATGTATATCATTATTTTTTTCAGTTATTCCACAGTAAAGTTTTTTAAAAGTATATTTTTCTGGCCATGAAATTTAACAAATTTCAACTAAAGTAAATATTATTACATATTACATAAAAATTTTCCAAAAACACGTTATTAGAGAAAGTATGTATTAGGGGAATTTCCCCATGGGAAACTTTTTTATAAGCTGAGAAAGATTAAAATAGTTAGATATTTTACTAAAATTATTTAATTTTTTTCTGTTGAATTATATGTCCACATAAATATATGTGGGTCCCAAAATATATACTCATACCTATACACATATAATATTAGAATAAACTTTATANCTTTTTTATAAGCTGAGAAAGATTAAAATAGTTAGATATTTTACTAAAATTATTTAATTTTTTTCTGTTGAATTATATGTCCACATAAATATATGTGGGTCCCAAAATATATACTCATACCTATACACATATAATATTAGAATAAACTTTATATGATGTCCTTATTTACATGACATGTATTTTCAGAAACTCTTATCCACATGAAAGGATATAAAAAAACAAGGTTATAAAAAAGCAAGCAAAATAATTCATATACTTTGACTCATCTATCCTTTGCTTCCCCCTAGTTTTCTAACCTGTCCATGGAATAAGAAAATTATCACCACTTGAAGTACACACATGCATATACATATATACACACATAGATACATATTCACACAAACCTAAAGAGAATTTTGTGTATTAGACAGAGCCTGCTTAATTTTAGTATTTGTATAATGAGTTATTTTCAGTTGATAGAATAAACTCAGTAACAGTCTGTTTTATGGTAAGATACTGATTTGAAGGATTTCATTACAGCTAGTTAAAAATGTTTTCAAGCAAGTTCCATCTTTTACTTATTCACTCATTCTCATCTCCTGTCTTCATTAATCTTCAAATTAGTAGGCATTGAGTGTGAAATCCTGAGAAGACAATCAACCAGTTATTGAGGATGTGAAATATATCAGACAGACCTCTCCCCTCCTCATTTATTCACTCAATAAATATTTAGCAACCGTATTCTATCTATACACTTGTCCAGGAACGTAGGATATACCAGTGAACAAAATACAATGATTGCTGACTTTGAAGAGCATCATTCTAATTATAGAAGACAAACAGTAAGTAATAGACGTGATTAATAAGTAAATTATATAGAACGATATTAGGTGGTAAAAACCAAGAGGAAAAATTAAAAAAAAAAATAGAGCAAGTTAAGGGACATTGGAAATATGGGCCTAAGAGTGCAGTCTGCAGTATTAAATAAGATGTCAAGGTAGACTTTATTAGTTCAGGAATTAGTGGGGAAATCATTAACATAATTGTAGAAATAATGATGATTATAGTACCTACTCAGGAGGCAAAGCACAGGCACTGTAAGAATCTTCATAGCCTGGGAGGTCAGGGAGAGCTTCCCTACGTAATTGACATTTAAGCCAATATTTGAAGGACAAGACTTGAGGTGACCTTGAGTTTCATTGTTTAGGGCTCTGGTCTTCCACCCCTATCTTTGAATATTCTGCGGATGGTAAGTAATGTTGGTGAAAGTATCACTTGACTCAGTTGCTTGGAAGAAGTCAGCATTGTAGCTTTAGTTTTTTAACACAGAAGAGAAAGCAAAATCCTGTCTTTTAATGGTGTTTCCCAAAAGCCAAGTAGCATAGTCTGGACAACTTTGAGTTTTGGATTTGTGTTGGATTATTGCCAGGCAAATTGCAGGAGTTTTCTGCTCACCAGATAAAGGCTGCTTTATCCCTGATCTCACTGGGCTGACATCAAGGGAGGGATTTGTAGGTGCTACGTTAAGTTCCTGAGGGGAAGGTCAAGAAGGAAGGAAGCTGGCGAACTAAAGGAATCAGTACTAACATGAATCATTCTTTTCCCTCAAACTCTGGCTTTTATCAGAGACTAATGATTAAGCAGCTCATTCCCACTTTGCTGTAACCCAGTCTCACCTTCAAACTACTCCTCCTGATGGTCAGATGCTTAAAGAACAGACATTGATTGAAACAAAATTCCATGCCATGAAGCAATGCATGGACCACTTCCTTGAAGATAATGGGTTGGATAGGTGTGATAAAACCTCAAGGTTTCAGAGTCCATGTAAAAATAAAAATCTTTAGACATGGGCAAGTGTCCACAAAAGTAGTTTTCCCAACTAAATAAAGAGAGGAAACCATCTAGAAGTATTGTAAAAAGGTCTAGGAAGCACTAAGAGTTTTATTGGGATCTAATATGGAAGTGCTCCTAAGTGGAGTCACCAAAATAAAGATAGAGAAGGAAGTTGGAGAGCACCAGCAAAGGGTTTGTGTGGAAGGATGTCCTTTAACCCTCCAGATGCTTCTCTATTCTTCTGTTCCTTCCATTGTATTTTTCTTCTCTCTGCCTGTCACTTCTTTGTCCTTTCTTAGTAGGACAGAGTAAGGTGAGGCTAAACGCTGCCACCTGATGATGTAAGTGGGTTAAATGGAAAAGATTGGGTACATCAGGATAGATGACATTGGCTGTCGTCTAACAAGTGTGCATCAGAAGGCTGATAACCTGAAGAAGCCACGGGAGAAACAAGTGTGCATCAGAAGGCTGATGACCTGAAGCCACAGGAGAGACAGCAGGTAGTCAACCTGGTTAATAGCAGTTCTAGTCGCCTAGCTAAGAGAGCAAAACACAGCTCCTCCTCAGCCTCTAATGCATTCTTTCTGAATTTCTTTTTATACACTGTATCCTCTCTCCTAAATTTTCAAGTTGTCAATATACTTTCTGGTTTGAATGATGGGACCACTATGCACTATCTCTTTGACCTTGGATATATTGTTTCATTTCTCTGGATCTCTATTTCCTCACTTTAAAATGTGAATAAAAGTACATAAATATAGAAGTGCTGTGGGAATTAAATAAAGTCAATAACACTATGAAGTGAAAGTGTTAGTTCCTCAGTCATGTCCAACTCTTTACGACCCCCTGGACTGTAGCCTGCCAGGCTCCTCTGTCTTGCAATTCTCCAGGCAGGAATACTTTAGTGGGTAGCCTTTCTCTTCCTCAAGGGATCTTCCCCAATGCAGGAATCAAACCCTGGTCTCCTGCATTGCAAGCAGATTCTTTTCTGTCTGAGCCTCTAGGGAAGCCCCAGTAATACTCTTTCACGGTACTAAATGCTTCAAAAAAATGTTAACTGTTATTTTTATTGCTATTATCATTATTTATTCATGTTGCATTTTGTCTATATGAAAGTCAAGGTGAGTGCATAAATATATGTTAGGCACACAGCCCCTATCCTCAAAAAATCTTAGCATAAGGCAGGAAATTTGCAGTGGAATATAGTAATTTCTTTAGTAACTAGTCACAAGACATTGGAAGTGCAGAGTAAGAACTCCTAAATAGGTCTAATACATTACATGCCATCTTGTTCGCCTATCCAATTTCTTCTTGTACTATTCTCCAGGATATTGCTTTTTCTGTTCTTTCTTATTTGGAACCTTTAAATAGATCTCAATTTCATTGGCATTCCCTTTTCCTTATCTCCACAACTCCCCTACTTCCCTACACAAAAATGCTGCAAACTCATCTCAAATCTTAAGTCCCCAAGTTGGGATTTCATCCTCTTTGATTGACCCTAGTCGATCATTTTCTTATTTGCACCACATTTAGTAAAATGTCTGCCATTATTCTATCTTACAGATTAGGTTTCAATTATTTGTTTACCTCATGGTGTCCCCCATATTAGAAGGAAAACTCCTTAAAAATGGATCTTAAGCTTTGTTTAGTCTGCATACCTAGAACATAGCACAAAACCTGTTATGTAGCAAGCTTTCAGTGATGCTTCAAAATTAACTAAAAGTTGAAATTACTCTCTCTTGAAATACGCTACACTTTATAAGTGACCTATTGTTATCTTGTGTGTGCGTGTGTGTGCGCACAGTACCAGCACCACTGATGAGCTCAGTGGTTATAGACTGTAGCAAGGCTGAGAGAGAGAGGGTTGGGTAACTGAGTGCTTTGATAGCAGTGGGGATAACGATATCTTGAAATCCTAGAATTCATGACAGAGAATGGGGTGGTGGTGCTTAAACATCAGAAACAAGTGGCTGCTATTATCTCAATGAGAGGTAAGACTGGAGTAGTAGCCACAGAATTACAGAGATGGTTAAGAGAGCATAGTATTCCTAGAGGTGAGCTGTGTTATTGCTGGCTAGTCATGAAGTCACGTCCAACTCTTTTTTGACCCCACGGACTGTGGCCCACCAGGCTCCTCTGTCCATGGGATTTCCCAAGCAAGAATACTGGAGTCTGTTGCCAGTTTCTTCTCCAAGGCTCTTGCTGACCCAGGGATGGAACCTGTATCTCCTGCACTGGCAGTTGAATTCTTTATGATTGAGCTACTTGGAAAGCCCAGAGGTAAGGTATATGGGTAGCCAGAGAAATGGATTGGCTTAGTTTATTCACTCTGAAGAAATCAAGGAGGCTGAAGGCAATCACCTGAACAAAAAGTGCCTCCAAGTTTCTCTCCTTGACCAGTTCTCAGACCTAGAACCCACTGGCTGAAGGACAGTTTAATATGAAGTAGGGTCCAGCAAGAGGCATTGTAGAGGTGAAAGGCAAGTGAAAATGGAGCCATTCATCCACAATCATCAGTCAAAAAGAATATTGTATCCTCTGGGGAAATGCTACCTCAAATTAAAGAATCTCAGACTTGGACAGGGTGGTGATCTCTGTTCTATCTCCAGCCTGATACATTTTTATCAACTGGGAGCCTGGTGGATGACAGTGGAGTAAGACAGATCCAATCAAGCAGTCGCTGCACGGTGGCTGCTTTGCCTAATGCAGTATTTTTGCCAAATCAGATTAACATAGTTTCTGGCATGTGGTATGTGACTATTTATTTGGCAATTTATTCCTTTGTTGTATTTATTTAGAGTAGAATCAAAAGGAATTTGCACTCATAATACACGTTAAGATCTTGCCCCAGCACTCTGTTAACTCTGATATCTTCTATCATATAGTGCAAAGGCTATTGGATCATCTGGGCATTTTGAAGAACCAAACATTGTCCCACAATATTCATGACACCTTACTAATTTAATCAAACCAACAAGAAATGACAACTATGTCAGAGATTTTGGTAAGAAACAAGTTTTTCAGAGCATGGAAGTTAAATCCACCATGGTTCAGGGACCTGAATCAGGGAGGTTTTTATTGACCATTAGACTTGTGCATACCAGAATATCCTCTATAAAATAAAGGACAAACTATCATGCCTTTTTCCGTCCACCATTGGAGAAGCACAATTCTTAACAGTCCTTTCTGAGTTTGCGGGCTGTTATTCTACACTTGGGAATGCTGCTCTAAGCCACATACTATGGGCTACAAAAGTTTGTCACCTTTGGGTGAGGCTGAGAGTAGGAAGCTGCTCTGTAGTAGATTCAGAATGCAATCCTAAAGCAGCATTGCGGTCCAAAACAACTTGGACCGCATGGCCCGTAAGACCCTATGGTAGTGAAAAGTATCTGTACAGGGAAAGAAGCATCATATAGAATTAATGGCAAGCCTCAAAATGATAATCACAATGTAGACCTGCAGGTTCTAGAAGAAGGTCATAGCATCTGCAACAGAGAACTAAAATCCTGGAATTTGTCAGTGGTATATGAAGTGACTATGTAGTCACAATTGCTCATTGTAAACTGGGTTTGTTCAAATGTACCAAAGCATTAGTAACCCATTGTCAGATAGGAATGGTATAGGATCAAGCATGTGCCTGGTCAGCAACACAAGTAATGTGTATAAGCAAGTGGCTCTAACTCTCTTGCCATTTTCCATGGTCACATCAGCACTTCTCTTATCCTCCAACAGTGGACACAGGTTTTGGACCAGCTGATGGAGAAGGAAAATGACGGAGCATGTTTCCAAACTGGCTGAACTTTGTATGTCAGTGAGCCAGTGGAACAATGCAAGCCCCTCAAGGGCACTTTCCAAAGGGAATACAATAAGAGGAAATTTTCCCAGTGGGCAAAACTTTGGGCTCTGTATTTTGTCATCTGTTTGGTGAAGAAGTGATCCCAGTTACAAATATACATAGACTTATAGGCAGTTGTGAGTAGCCTGGCTAACTGATAAATCTTAAAGGGGAAGATTTGAAGATTGTACTCGAGGAAGTACATGTTGATGTACATGTGGAAATAGATAATATAGGTGAAGATTTTTGTATTATTCACCAGAGATTATCTATCATAGAAGAAATACTAAGCAACTAGGTAGAAAGATACTTTAGAAAGTTTTGTTTTTGTGTTTTAAGTAACAGTTAAGTTCAGTTGCTCAGTCATGTTTGACTCTTTGCAACCCCATGGATGCAGCACACCAGACTTCCCTGTCCATCACCAATTTCTGGAGCTTACTCAAACTCATGTCCATTGAGTCAGTGATGCCAACAAACCATCTCATCCTCTGTCATCCCCTTTTCATCCTGCCTTCAATCTTTTCCAGCATCAGGGTATTTTCCATTGAGCCAGTTCTTTGCATCAGGGGGCCAAAGTATTGGAGCTTCAGCTTCAGCATGAATATTCAGGACAAATTTCCTTTAGGACAGAAAGAAGCAATCTTGATTCCAGCTTGTGCTTCATCCAGCCTGGCATTTCGCATGATGTACTCTGCGTGTAAATTAAATAAGCAGGGTGACAATATACAGCCTTGACATACTTCTTTCCTTTAGATTGGCTCTCCTTACAGTCCAAGAGACTCTCAAGAGTCTTCAACATCACAGTTCAAAAGCATCAATTCTTCGGTGCTCGGCTTTCCTTGTAGTCCAACTATCACATCCGTACATGACCACTGGAAACACCATAGCTTTGACTAGACGGACCTTTGTTGGCAAAATAATGTCTCTGCTTTTTAATATGGTGTCTAGGTTGGTCATAGCTTTTCTTCCAAGGAGTAAGCACCTTTTGGCTGCAGTCACCATCTGCAGTGATTTTGGAGCCCAAGCAAATAAAGTCTCTCACTGTTTCCACTGTTACCCCATCTATTCACCATGAAGTGATGGGACCAGATGCCATGATCTTANGTTGGTCATAGCTTTTCTTCCAAGGAGCAAGTGTCTTTTAATTTCATGGCTGCAGTCACCATCTGCAGTGATTTTGGAGCCCCCCAAAATAAAGTCATTGTTTCCACTGTTTCCCCATCTATTTGCCATGAAGTGATGGGACTGGATGCCATGATCTTAGTTTTCTGAATGTTGAGTTTTAAGCCAGTTTTGTTCACTCTCCTCTTTCACTTTTATCAAGAGGCTCTTTAGTTCTTCTTCACTTTCTGCCATAAGGGTGATGTCATCTGCATATCTGAGGTTATTGATATTTCTCCCAGCAATCTTGATTCCAGCTTGTGCTTCATCCAGCCTGGCATTTCGCATGATGTATTCTGCATATAAGTTAAATAAGCAGAGTGACAATATACAGCCTTGAAATACTCCTTTCCCAATTTGGAACCAGTCTGTTGTTCCATGTCCAGTTGTAACTGTTGCTTCTTGACCTACATACAGATTTCTCAGGAGGCAGGTAAGGAGGCATACAGATTTCTCAGGAGGCAGGAAATATCCTCAGGAGTCTAGAGATGAAGTGCAATAAGATACTGATGAGGAAGAGTAGGAAAAGACCATACACAAAAGAGAAAATACAAATAACCAACAAATACACAAAAAGATGTTCCTCATCACCGGAGTTCAAAGACTTCATGTAGGCAAATTAAAAACGAAACAAAACACTTCACATGGGCAAAAATTAAGAAGTTTGCTAATGTCATTGATGTGGGGAAATGGTTATTTTTAAATTGCAAGTGAGAGCATAATTTGGTACAGGTGCTTACAAGGACAATTTCCTGGTACCTATTAAGTTTAAATGTCCATCCCCAGTGACTTAGCAATTCCACTACTCATAGCCACTGTGGAGAAAGAGTCCACAAAGAGACATGTTCAAGGATGCTCATCGGAACAGTGTTGGCAAAAGCTAAAAACTGCAAATGTCCTAGATGTGTACCAACAGGGGATTGTCGGAGCAAGCCGACTAGTGTACTCACATAATGAAATGCTACGAAGTACATAAACTAGTGAGGGAAATCTGTATATCCCAACACGGAAAACTCTCTAAGATTAGGTGCTAAAGGAAACACACACAGTGAATAAAACTACCCATTTTCTTGGAGACAAGTCTATGGGTGAGAATACATACAAATAGATTTAAAAGAATCTAACTAATAAAAGGCTTCTCATATGGAGGAATTTTCCAGAAATTGCTGGTGATGGTCAAGGTAACTTGAGGTGTATTTGTAATATTTATTCTATTTTTCAACGTTCATGCACTGCCTGTGTTGAAAAAAATTAAAACATTTACATGGTTGCTTTGTAGATATGTTTTCAGCAAGGACATTCTGTGATCTTCCACCTTGTCACAAGCTTAAAACTCTCATAGTTCCTCCAAACCAACATTATTTGCCCATTTTGTTGTTATTGTTCTTGATTATACTACAGTGACTCTCTAACGATTCACTACATTATAATGTTGAACTTTCCCCAAGTTTCAGAATTAGTGTTTGAAACACATTTTTTCTTCCATTTATAAATGTACATATCCCTTTCAAAGCAAAAGCCTCCCATCAGACTCACATGCCCAAACTTGAAAATGGAAGCAGGTCTACCAAAGACGCAGAGCCTGAGGCAGCCATTCTAAAAAAGACGGTAGCATCAATTTCATTGTATCCCACGGGCTGCAATGATGAAGACCCCATTCTGTCTCTCAGGTGTCTGTGAGCAGGAAACACCTCGGGGTGTGAACCTGAGGCAGCAGGAGTATGATCTTTGGCAGTTACTCCTGACTGTGGCCTCTAGACCTGTATTCCAGCCCTCCCAAACATGCTGTGAACTACACAATACCATTTTGATAAGTTTATTTTCTGCTGAAATGAATCAAGGTTGGTGTCTATTATGTGCAACAATAATAGACTCTGTGATCTTGTGAAAGCTAGCTAATTTCTTCTGTTTCTTCATCTATTAAAAATGAAGATAATCATATCTATCTCACAGGATTACAAGAAGATAAAATGTATGCCATATATTTAAAATAGATATAGCACATATGAAATATATTTTCATATGAAATATATTTAATATATATTAATATAGCCACTGAATATATTTCATGCAGTTATATGAATCTTTTAATATTATATCTCTACATATAAAATCTTATTAAGGTAAACAAATATTTAAAAACCTGATGTATACATTTTTCTGCAAGATTGGGGGCAATGAAACATGGTAGTTTCTTAGAATGTATAGTAGATAAATTGCAGTGAATTTCCACTTTTAATATCTCAGATAAATGGAAAGGCAAATAATCTACAGCTTTCAAGGAAGAAGGAAAAAAAAACAAAAGGATGGCCTTTGTGGATCTAAACTTGAGTACCAACAATCACTCCAAACATCCCATGGCTCACCTATTTTGTGTATAATCTGTGGTGACCTTTCCACTGAAGACAGTTTTCTGATACCAAATGACTTCCAATCACAGGCCAGCTGGCTTGATAGCACTCACAGAACTCACCCATTCTAATATCAGTCACCATAAACATCATTAGGATTGAATATTTTCTGCAAAATGACTCTTGAGCCCTATAGTGAAGTCCACAGCCAAAGCAGGTGACATCAAGATTAATGACGTTGTTGGGTGCCCATGCAGGCATTCCCTTGACAGCCCAAGTAATCAAGAGGCAGAGGATGTGATGGTGTGGAAGGGCCTTGGGGATCCTGGAGTGCAAATTAGTCTGAGCATCAGATCCTCTAGAGCCAAAAATCCATGTTCCCTGTCCATTCACAGGGAGCACGTGACCCCACCACATGTCCTGCAGCTACTCTATCAGACCAGGAGAAGTGAGGCTGAAAGTCCCCATTTCCCTGCTCCATGGGAGTCTTCAAAATGATCAGCCACAACAAGCAGAGACAGAAATGGAACTGAGCTGAAAATCAGTGTGTCTTTTCCCACTTCTCTCTGGATCATCTGCAAAAGAGATCCAGGACTTCCTTGAAAATTACCAGGACATCATCAGTGTGTTCCTTGTTAATATTTTTTCACCTGAGGAATTCAGGCTTTCCCAGGATATTCCTTCACACATCCAAACAATAGAAGAAGAAGGGAGATAGGAAGTACAAACCTCAAATTTAAGTTGGAAAAAAGCAGCAGCAAATCTCAGCCTGCTTTAGTCTTAACGTAATGCCTGATCAGAAGGAATTGCAGCCATCCCTGGTGGCTCATCCCTGGTCTGCCTGCAGTGCAGGAGACCTGGGTTTGTACCCTGGGTTGGCAAGATCCCCTGGAGGAGGGCATGGCAACCCACTCCAGTATTCTTGCCTGGAGAATTCCATGGACAGAGGAGCCTGGTGGGCTACAGTCCATGGGGTCACAAAGAGTCGAATAGGACTCAGCGACTAATACTTTAGCTTTCTCTTTTAATTCAGGAACTGGTTAATACATTTAAAAATAAATGGGTCCCCTAAGCCATCTTTCTTCCTCTTCCTCTTACCCATATTCTAATGATTTCTTTAGAAGAGTTTATAGATATATTTGTCTCCCTAGCATACTATGCTCATTTCTCTTGGAATAAAACCTATGGAAAATTTTGTGTGGTTTTTACATGGGGCCAAACCTGCTATTCACAGCCCTGACCCCCCAACAACATACACACACAAACAGCCTTACAGCCATGATAGGTGTGAACACCATTACTCAGAAGTGGCCAGTTTGAGTGACTATATGACATGTCAGTCCAAGCAGAGTTTCTCTGATATATAAGCACCAGTAGAATGTCTATCTCTTCCTCTAAGAGTATGGGCCTTAAGGATAATATCATCTTAAGCCCCTCTGGCCATTTCCACTGAAATATAGAAGAAGCTCTCTGCAGTAGGAGAGAATGATACCAACATCAAAAGGATGAACCGGAATGAACACAGAGCCCTGATGCTATCATATGATCCATTAAAGGGATGCTGATTAATAAAAGAAGAAAGTCAAAGTAAACAAGTCCATTTACTTGCAATAAGAGGTTTGAGTTAAGAAATGGTGAACGAGCAAAAGGCAAGTTGACCCCACAGGCTATAAATAAGCACGCAGGCCATACAGCAAGTCCTGGCGCTTGCAGCCCAGCGGTAAGCAGGAGTTTTCAGATACCTTTTGTTCAGCACTGGGATGTAGGAATTCCTTGTAACTCACATCAATTTATTTAAGAAGTAAACTGCCTGACTAAGACTTTGATACAGAGAGCTACTTAATAAATGTTTTATTGCATGTTTGTGGTCTGATAAATTCAGGAGACAGGGGGAACTATAATCTCCCTTGATCTTAACACTCCACTTCTAT
The DNA here is from genome assembly GCA_006410875.1 of Neotragus pygmaeus. Classification (NCBI taxonomy): domain Eukaryota; kingdom Metazoa; phylum Chordata; class Mammalia; order Artiodactyla; family Bovidae; genus Neotragus; species Neotragus pygmaeus. The sequence goes on from SJYV01014646.1 coordinate 434,807, forward strand.
TAATTCAGTTTAGGAAGAGAGCTTTTTATCCACCATGTCACAGAGCTGGCTCTAATTGACTGTGTGCTGTTAAGCTGGGGCTCTGCTGTCCCATACCTCTGCAAATTACTCTTCAAGGTTCCTTCTTGGCTGTGGATTTATTCCTATTCAAATTCATCTTTTAGTTTCAGCCCATCATCTTGGTCTGTCACATAATGTAGAATCCTGACTCCACCATCCATTACACAAACTTCTTCCTTCTGGCTTTGAATCATTTGGAAATTTGACAGGGCTTCCCTGGTGGTTCAGAGGTTAAAGCGTCTGCCTGCAATGTGGGAGATCTGGGTTCAATCCCTGGGTCGGGAAGATCCCCTGGAGAAGGAAATGGCAACGACTGAGCGACTTCACTTCACTTCACTTGCCCACTACAACTGTATCCCAGCCATATCACAAACAAGAATGTCCTGCAATGTTCTGGTGGAGAAATTCTGGAGAATCCCATGGACGGAAGAGCCTGGTGGGCTACCGTCCACCGGGTCGCAAAGAGTCGGACACGACTGAGCGACTTCACTTCACTTCACTTGTCCACTACAACTGTATCCCAGCCATATCACAAACAAGAATGCCCTGCAATGTTCTGGTGGAGAAATTTCCATCCGACCCTCCAAAAATTGACATTAGTATAAGATCTTCATATATAAACATTCAGTTATAAATCAACTTGTTAACTTATCCAAGTCATGTTTCATCCTCTTGACCATGAGAGTTTCATAAAATATTTTACCACCTGCCTTGCTGGGCATTACGAACATCATGCCTCCAGGCTGTTATGACGGTACAATTATGTGATCATGAAAGGAATAAGAGTTGGTTCAACATGACCAGTTCTTGGTGAAAACTCTGTGGCTCTCAGAAATCCTAACTTCCTTTCCCACAACCTCATAAGCAGCGTGTGTGTGCTCAGTCACTCCGTCGTGACAGATTCTGTGACCCAATGGACTGTAGCCCACCAGGCTCTTTTGTCCATGGAATTCTCCAGGCAAGAATACCTCCTCCAGGAGATCTTTCTGACCCAGGGATTGACTCCGGTATCTCCTGCATTGGCAGGCAGATTCTTTACCACTGAGTCATCTGGGAAGCCTTGAAGTGAGGCTGCTATTCTTGTTGAGTTAGGCTGAAGACTGCTGACTCTTGTGTTTCAATCAAGGAAACATAACACAGGAGAATCAATGATGTGATTCACCAAGTCCATCTTTGGGGAGAATAGGAGATGTCAGTTACTAACTTTGCCTATTCCTAGTATTCTCCCTGTCTGACCTTCAACTCCCCCAGCCCACTTATACACACCAAAGAACTTCTCCTTCTTCTTGGGGGCAATTTTAAGAAAAATAATGAGACGATGGCCTGCAACTGCTGAGTAGGAATGTTTACTGGAACAAATGTCTCCACTTTAGAGAACCATTTGCTACAGTCAACCATGGGGATATAAATGAGCAGCACACAGTAAAAAAAAAAAAAAAAAGCCGTGTCCTGCATGAATAAAGAACTCGCTATAAACTTATGCATTAGCCAAAGCTTCACATTCCCACCCAGGGAATAGTCCAGTATTGATAGGTACTGGCCCTACTAAATTAGAAAACCCCAGGGCAGGGACATGACTATTTACACTCATACTCCCAAAGCAATGCCTGGCCCAAACCAGATGCTTGAGGGAGATTAACATCATTCATGGCCATGTGACTTTCCAGTTCCTCTCATTAAAGAAACCGATTCTATCTTCCCACCTCTTCGGTCTGGGCCTCAGTTATGACTTGTTTTGGCCAGCAGAACTAGTTCCAAGGACAGACCCTTGGGTCTTGTGTTCCCACTGTGTTCCTGTGCCTCTGCTTCCACCATGAGAGCACTCCCAGACAACACGCAAGCCTGAGGAGCCGGTGGGGAGGACCTGGGAGAGATTACACCAGGCAACCTGCTCCCTGGACTCCAGGCACGTGAGCAAGTCTTGTCAAGGTCAGTAGCGCCACCCAGTCTGTTCCCAACTTATTTGAGACACGTGAACAACAGAAGTTCATTTTTCATTGCCTGCTATATGGAATTATCTTTGCTACACACCATTCTTTTTAGCGGCAGTGCTCCAATAGACAGAGCAGGCAACGGCACCCACTCCAGTGCTCCTGCCTGGAGAACCCCATGGACGGAGGAGCCCTGCAGGCTGCAGTCCAAGGTGTTGCTGAGGGTCGGACACGACTGAGCGACTTCACTTTCACTTTTCACTTTCATGCANTTTCAGAATTTTCCACAGTTTGTTGTGATCCACACAGTCAAAGGCTTTGGCATAGTCAATAAAGCAGTATACGTTTTTCTGGAACTCTCTTGCTTTTTGATGACCCAACAGATGTTGGTAATTAGATCCCTGGTTCCTCTGCCTTTCTAAATCCAGCTTAAACATCTAGAAGTTCACAGTTCATGTGTTGTTGAAGCCTGGCTTGGAGAATTTTGAACATTACTTTGCTCATATTTTAAGTATTTATAATAATATAATAAGATTTATAATAATATATTAGTTTCAGTGGTATAGCCTAGTGATTCAATATTTGTATAGATGATACTCTATTTAAAGTTATTATAAAATAATGGCTATATTTACCTGTTCTGTACAATATGTTCTTGCTTTTTATCTGTTTTATACATAGTAGTTTGTATCTCTTAATCCTGTGCCCTTTCCATGCCCCTCCCTTTTCCATCTACCCACTGGTATCCACCAGTTTTCTTTCTATGTCTGTAAGTCTGTTTCCATTTTGTTTCATACAGTCATTTTATTTTTTTAGAGTTCATATATGTGATATCATACTGTATTTGTCTTTCTCTTTTTGACTTATTTCACTAAATGTAGTACTCTCTAGGTCAAACCATGTTGTCATAAATGGAGAACTCTCATATATGTATGTATGTTCATTATATGTATACCACATTGTCTTTATCCATTCATCTGCTGATGGACACTTGGCTTGCTTCTAATTTGGGCTATTATAGTGTTGCTATGAACTTTGGGGTGTGTGTGTCTTTTCGAATTGGTGTTCTTATTTATTTCAGATATATACCCAGTAGTGAAATTGTTGGATTATATATTAGTTCTGCTTTTAGTTTTTTGAGAGCCTCTATACATTTTTCCATAGTGGCTACATCAATTTACATTCCACCAGCAGTGTACCCGGGTTCCCTTTTTCCACATCTACTCTGAGATTTGTTATTTGCAGACTTTTTTTGCAAAAAGGCCCTTTTAAAATTCTGTCAGTAAGAAAAAAATACCTAGGGATAAAATTAACCAAGGAGGAGAAAGATCTGTACTATGAAAACTATAAAACACTGGATGAAGGAAATAGAAGCTGATGCAAAGAAATGGAAACATATCCCGTTTTATTTCATTGGAAGAATTAATATTATTAACTGTCCATAACACCCAAACCATCTACATATTTAATACTATCCCTATCAAAATACCCAGGACATTTTTCACAGAAGTAGAATGAATAATCCTAGAATTTATATGAATCTTCCCAACCCAGGGATCAAACCCAGTCTCTTGCATTGAAGGTGGATTCTTTAACATCTCAGCCACTAGGGAAGGCCATATGGAGCCACAAAAGACTGCAAATTGTCAAAACAATCTTAAGAATAAAAGAACAAAGCTGGAGATATCATACTCCCTGACTTAAGATTATACCACAAAGTCTTAGTAATGAAAATGGCATGGTACTGGCACAAGAATAGACACATAGATCAATCAAGCAGAGTAGAAAACCCAGAAATAAACCCATGCCCTTATGGTCAATTAACCTACGACAAAGGAGGCTAGAGTATACAGTGGAGAAAAGACAGTCTTTTCAATATGTTGTGCTGGGAAAAGTGGACAGCTACGTGTAAAGTAATGAGGTTAAAAATATTTTCTCGTAACATATACAAAGACAAACTCAAAATGAATTTAAAGGATTAAATTTAAGACCTGAAACCATAAAATTCCTAGAAGATGGTATAAGCAGAGCATGACTGTATAGGCAGAGGCTCTTTGGCATAAATTGTAGCGATATTTTGTTTTCTTTGAATCACTCTCCTAAGTCAAAAGAAACAAAAGCAAAAATAAACAAATGGGACCTAATTAAAAGCAAAGGAAACCATTGACAAAATGAAGACAGCCTATAGAACTGGAAACAAATATCTGCAAATGACAGGATTTATAAGGGATTAATATTCGACAGCTCATATACCTCCATATCAACAAACCCCACAAAAAATCTGATTTAAAAATGAGCAGAAGACCTTAATAGACATTTTCCCCAAGAAAACATACAGATGGCTAACCTGCACGTGAAAAGATATTCAGCATCACTTACTATTATAGAAATACAAATCAAAGTCACAATGAGATATCATCTCATCATGTCAGAATGATTATCATCAAAAAGTCTACAAATAACAAGTTTTTATTAGTGACTTTATGTCATTGTAGTCTCCAGTGTTGGAACACAGGTACACGAATGAAATAGCCATGTGACAAGGAGGGAGATTATATTTGCACCCAGTATCATGGGCTTCCTCTAAGACCAGTCAAATGGCTCCCATGTCAAATGTCTAATCTATCAACAGCAGAGATTAATCGTGACCCCGAAATGGCACCACTCCCCACCCTGCCACCCCCCACGCCCCTGCCGAGAAAGCCAACTAGTCACTTAACACTGGACTTGTTTCACTTTGAAAGCAGTAACAATTCATCGTGGCTGCAACTGACACATATTCTGAGTACGCAGTTGTCATGATCAGAAAGTATTAGCCAGCAATATTAGTGGAGGATTTATGGAGAGTTTGATCTACTAACCTGAGACTTCACATATTACCACCTCAGACCTCTAAGAAACAATTATAACATGGTATGATGTGTACAAGACTGGATTATATGTGGAGGGTCCTATTAGCCACTTCTTCTATCTGTCCATTAAGTGTTATTTTGATTTGCTCTTCTATTTCATTTCTTGTCCCTCCTATTCCGCACAGATAATTTTATCCTTGCTTGTGGTTTCAACTTCCACCATTTTATATTCATATGACTTTCAAATGCATATATCTAATTCTGACTTCACCTCTGAGATCTAGAATCGTATTCATAACTGTCACCTGAATGTATTCGCCAGCTAGCTACTTACATAGTTGACATTTTCAAGCTTGTTTTCCCTTTTAATCAGTACCATCTGTATTCCCCTGGGTGAACAGCAGACCCATCCCAGCTGGCCAGGCCAAATACTTAAAGATGCCAATTCTCTAATACTCTATGCACTTTTTTTTCTTCTTTAGGAAATTTAACAAGCAATGCTGCCCAACAGCATTTCAGTATATCTCAGATATGTTATGCCATCACTTTAACTTCATAAGCACACATGCAGATAATTTGCTCAGTACTCTTGCCTGGAAAATCCCATGGACGGAGGAGCCTGGTGGACTGAAGTCCATGGGGTCGCTAAGAGTCGGATACGACTGAGTGACTTCACTTTCACTTTTCACTTTAATGCATTGGAGAAGGAAATGGCAACTCACTCCAGCGTTCTTGCCTGGAGAATCCCAGGGACGGGGGAGTCTGGTGGGCTGCCGTCTATGGGGTCACACAGAGTCGGACACGACTGAAGCTATCTAGCAGCATCAGCAGCAGCATTATTTATTTATATTTCTAGTAAATGGAATATTTCCTCCCCTTTTNATCCCAGGGACGGGGGAGTCTGGTGGGCTGCCGTCTATGGGGTCACACAGAGTCGGACACGACTGAAGCTATCTAGCAGCATCAGCAGCAGCATTATTTATTTATATTTCTAGTAAATGGAATATTTCCTCCCCTTTTGATTATGCAAAAGGCAAATAAAAATTGCTTAAATTTCTTATATGTTTTTTATAAAACTTTCCATAATTTACCATTCTACCGTAGGTGAAAATATTTATATTTTTATTCTGTTTTTCAGTTATCTTACTAAAATATCAAGAGACCACCCCTAGACACAATCTCAACTCTGTGTAATTTCCCTGTGTTGTCCCTTTCTTCTTTTATATTAGCAACTAACCAGTGATGGCCATTGTATGAAAATGACATTACAAAAAATTTCATTATCAGGTATTAAAGTAAATCACAAGCGACACTTAGAATAAAGTCAGAAACATTTCAAATGCTGAGTTGAATGGCATTACAAATATTGTTTCTTTCTGTTTTTATAGCCAATACTCCTACATAGATATAAACTAAACTAGCTAACATAGCTTTTTTATATTGTCACTTTATTTATCATCCATGTTTAACAATGCTTTATACATTGTTTTTATTTTTGTTAGTTTGTTCCAATATCTTTCCAGACCTAAAAATTAAGTTTACTGATGCATTACATTTTATTGCCTTGCCCATTAAGAAGTGGAAAAGGATATAAAAATGCTTTGTGTCTACTAGACTGACTTCTATGTCCCTAATCAAATATCAGGAATATTTAAACATTACTTTAATAAGTTGTTCATTCTCAAGGCAAGAGAAAATAAGTACTGTAATCCCTATTAGATTGCACTATTATAAAACCCTTTAGAGTTTGCTGAATGCAACTGTGTTGAGTGCCTCTCTGTTTCTATGGTCTGTAGTTACTTTAGAACTATTACTAATCCCTTTCCCATCATTGCACCAATGAACCAACATTCTTCCTTACCATGTCATGAAATGTGGTTCTGGTCCCTAATCGTTCTCTGAATCATTTACATCCCTGCAAAAGAACACTAATAACTGCAAGGTACACTTATATCACATTAAATCATTTTAATTACATGTGAATAGTCTTTAATAGTTGATCATATTATATAAGTTTTATATTGATTTATGTTAAAATGTTTAATTCCTATTGAAATATAATTATATTTTTAGTTAAGCAAAATAACAAGGCCAATTAATTATATTATTAAATTATGACCTTACATTTTAGAGTTAAATAACTTTATATTTATTCATTCATTTGTTCAACAAATTCCTGACTGTATATTAGGATCTTGTACTAGGCACTGGAAGACAAAGGGAAACCATAGAGCTTACCAGCTAGGTCTCAAATGCTCATGAACAATCAACAAGCAATAAGAATGAAATTTGCTATATATTTGATTGGATGAAATTATGACTATTATTCATATCTTTCTGTAGTCTGAAATCAATATTGAAATAAATTGTTGGCTAAATTCCAGTGGGGTAATATTCAAGCTTTAATTTAGTTCTCAACTGATAACTTTAGATAATCTCAAAAAAGTGATCTACATTCTCTTCTTTATATATGTATATATATCATATCCATTTCCCATAGCGGTAGTAATGTTTCAGGAACATCTTTTATTTTATATTTTGTGACCTGCTTATTTAATTTATATGTGGGGTACATCATGAGAAACACTGCGCTGGAGGAAGCACAAGCTGGAATCAAGATTTCTGGGAGAAATATCAATAGCCTCAGCTATGCAGATGGTACCACCCTTATGGCAGAAAGTGAAGAAGAACTAAAGAGCCTCTTGATGAAAGGGAAAGAGGATAGTCAAAAAGTTGGCTTAAAGCTCAACATTCAGAAAACTAAGATCATGGCATGTGGTCCCATCAGTTCATTTCAGTTCAGGCACTCAGTCGTATCCGACTCTGTGACCCCATGAATTGCAGCATGCCAGGCCTCCCTGTCCATCACCAACTCCAGAGTTCACTCAAACTCATGTTCATTGAGTCGGTGATGCCATCCAGCCATCTCATCCTCTGTTGTCCCCTTCTCCTCCTGCCCCCAATCCCTCTGAGCATCAGGATCTTTTCCAATGAGTCAACTCTTCACATGAGGTGGCCAAAGTATTAGGGTTTTCAGCTTCAGCATCAGTCCTTCCAATGAACACCCAGGACTGATCTCCTATAGGATGGACTGGCTGGACCTCTTTGCAGTCCAAAGGACTCTCAAGAGTCTTCTCCAACACCACAGTTTAAAAGCATCAATTCTTCGGTGCTCAGCTTTCTTCGGAGTCCAAATCTCACAACTTTACATGACCACTGGAAAAACCATAGCCTTGACTAGACAGACCTTTGCTGGCAAAGTAATATCTCTGCTTTTTAATATGCTGTCTAGGTTGGTCATAACTTTTAGTCCCATCACTTCATGGGAAATAGATGGGGAAACAGTGGAAATAGTGGCTGACTTTATTTTTCTGGGTTCCAAAATCACTGCAGATGGTGATTGCAGCCATGAAATTAAAATATGCTTGCTTCTTGGAAGGAAAGTTATGACCAACCTAGACAGGATATTAAAAAACGGAGACATTACTTTGCCAACTAAGGTCCATCTAGTCAAGGCTATGGTTTTTCCAGTAGTCATGTATGGATGTGAGAGTTGAACTCTAAAGAAAGCTGAGCACTGAAAAATTGATGCTTTTAAACTGTGGTGTTGGAGAAGAGTCTTTTTTTTTTTTATGATGAAGATCATTTTATTTTGTTATCTTTTTTAAAAAATTTACTTATTTTTAAAAATTTTACTTTACAATACTCTATTGGCTTTGCCATACATCGACATGAATCCACCACAGGTGTACACAAGCTCCCAATCCTGAATCCCCCTCCCACCTCCCACCCCACAATGTCTCTCTGGATCATCCCCGTACACCAGCCCCAAGCATCCTGCATCCTGCATAGAACATAGACCGGCCCCTCGTTTCTTACATAACAGTATATATGCTTCAATGCCATTCTCCCAAATCATCCCACCCTCTCCTACTCCCTCAGAGGCCAAAAGTCCGTTCTCTGTCTGTGTCTCTTTTGTTGTCTCACATACAGGGTCATCGTTACTATCTTTCTAAATTCCATATATATGTGTCAGTATACTGTATTGGTGTTTTTCTTTCTGGCTTACTTCACTCTGTATAATAGGCTCCAGTTGGACTGAAAAGAGGTCCAGCCAGTCCATCCTAAAGGAGATCAGTCCTGGGGTTTTTTTGGAAGGAGTGATGTTGAGGCTGAAACTCCAGTACTTTGGCCACCTCATGCGAAGAGTTGACTCATTGGAAAAAACTCTGATGCTGGGAAAGATTGCAGGCAAGAGGAGAAGGAGACAACAGAGGATGAGATGGTTGCGTGGCATCACCGACACAATGGACGTGGGTTTGGGTGGACTCCGGGAGTTTGTGATGGACAGGGAGGCCTGGTGTGCTGCGGTTCATGGGGTTACAAAGAGTCAGACACCACTGAGCGACTGAACTGAACTGACTGATATGGTTTTAAAATGGGCTTTCCCATAAGGTTACCATACTGTGTAATTGCTACTAAATCATTCATTCAAGACCCAATTCAAAAGATATCTCCTTTAGAACTTCTTTGTTACCCAAAGAACCTTCTTAATTCTATAAGTTCACCTTTGTGTACATGTCATCTGTATAATCTATTGATATATTGTGACTTGCATGTACATTTGTCATAATTGTTTCTTTTAATCTTCAAAGGCAAAAACTGAATTTCTTGTCTAGCCTTTGGAAATTCCTTAAATTTAGATCAAGTGCTGAAATGTATGATTGCGATTCAGTAATTGCCTGATAATGAAAAATTCCCACAAGGTCTAGAATTCCTCCCAGATCAGTTTGCCAGTTAATGACATCATTGACATTTATTTTTGATGGTCTGTATTACAGATTTGGGGATTTTGAGTCCCCCAATTTAAAAATTTCCTTTGTTTCTCTGTAAATTTTGTGAAGATAGAGACAATGTCTTATTCAGATTTATAACACAAGTTCTCCAAAAAGAAGTCACTTGATAAATATTATCAAATTAATTAAGAGCATATTATTGCAGTAGTCAGCTGGAGCTGTCATAATAAAATCCCATAGACTGAGTGACTTAACCAACAGAAGTCTAGTTTCTCACAGTTCTGAGGCTGGAAGTCTAAGAATAGGGCATCAGCATGGCTGGTTTTCAGGCTTCCCTGGTGGCTTAGCTGGTAAAGAATCCCCCTGCAACGCAGGAGACCCTGGTTTGATTCCTGAGTTGGGAAGATCCCCCGGAGAAGGGATAGACTACCCACTCCCGTGTTCTTGGATTTTCCTGGTGACTCAGATGGTAAAGAATCTGCCTGCAATATGGGAGACCTGAGTCCGTCCTGGGGTTGGGAAGATCCTCTGGAGAAGGGAATGGCTACCCATTCCAGTATTCTTGGCTGAAGGATCCCATGGACTGAGGATCCTGGCAGGCTAGAGTCCACGGGGTCACAAAGCATCAGACACAACTGAGAGGCTAATTTAGCACAAGCACAGCACGTGGTTAACTGCTAGTGAGGGCTGTCTTCCCGACTTGCCGATGGCTGCCTTTTCTTTGTATCCCATAGGGTATCCCATAGGCAGAGAAAGGAAACTGATGCTTCCTTACCTTTTCTTATGAAGACCCCAGCCCTATAGGATTAGGACTCCAACCTTATACCTCATTTAACATTATCACTTTCTTATAGGCCCTATCTCTAAATCTCTTTGGGGACTAGAGTTTCGATATATGAATTTGGTAGTGGGGAGAGGCAAGCATTTGGTCTATAACAATCATTGATATAATCTTTCAAAACACGTAGGGTGTATTTGAACTTTCTATCATGTACCAACCAAATCAATCATGGAAGTAAGTACCAGCCTTATTTCTTCATTGAATTAATGACAACTTGGAAAATACAATTACAGTGTTCTAAATATGCATATTAAAAACTCTTACTTCTCTAATTAGTAATATTTTTTCAGAAATTCTCCTGTATCCTTTTTTTTTTTTTGAGATCTTTAAATAATCACAAATTTGAGAAAGGATCACTCTCATTTCCTCCTTTCTCTAAGCCCCATGTCTAACTAGTCCAGTGAACTTACTTACCAAATGCTTCCTGAATTTCTTTTCCTTGTGTGTATCCATGGCTATTGCCTCCATTAAAGGACTTCATTTTTAGTTGATTTAGAGATTGATGTGAATCACTCCAAGCTGGCTACCACGGCTTGAGGGAGGTGGTGAGCTGTGCGGGAGAATGCTGGCCCTGAAGTCGGCTGACTGGCTTGAATGCCCAGTTCTGCCTCTCAGTATCTGTGACACTTTTTCAAATGAGAAATACAATTCTTCCCTTAGATAATTTATTTATTATATTAATATAATTTCATAATTATTAAATAATAGATTTATTTTGTAAACTCTTAAAATATTTTAGTTATTTCCTTCCTTTTCTAGTCTGTTTTCTCCTGTATTCTCATTCAAGGAGAAATCCCTTAAAAGTTTATGTTTGTGCATATCATTCTCCTGCCTGAATTTTATTATTGAATTCCCTAAAACCTACAGGAAAATTCCCAAGCGTAATATTCAAAGTTCTTAAAGATCTGAAGCCTGTCTATCTCCTTCAGGTCAGACATTTTAACTAACCCTGGCTATCTTCTGCAGTCCTTAAGGTACACTAAGCCATATTTCATGTAACTTTGTATATATTTTATTATTTGAATGAACTTTCTCTTATACTGTTATCTATGTACATCTCTGTCTCCTTTATTGACTCAACTCCTGTGCCATCTCCCCCAACATTGTTGCAAATAAGCATACTTCACCAATTATCAAGGTTCTTCATTTATTCTTGCACTAAACATAGTCTTTGAGGTTTTGCTATATTGTAGATATGATGTGGAGAAATTAAGGTCCATGAAAATTCTTGGTAATATTATGGTTGACAATTTTATAGACAGATAAACTGATACTATGACAAACCTAGCTGCTGCTGTTAATTGCTAAGTCAATTCAGTCATGTCTGACTCTGCAATCCCATGGACTCTAGCCTGCCAAGCTCCATGATGTTCTCCAGGTGAGAGTACTGAAGTGGGTTACCATTTCCTCCTCCAAAGGATCTTCCCAACCCAGGGATCAAACCCATGTTTTCTGCATCTCCTAAATGGCAGGCAGATTCTTTACCACTGAGCCACCTAGACAGCATAAAAAGTAGAGATATCATTTTGCCAACAAAGGTCCACATGTATAGTCAAAGCTAGGTTTTTTTCAGTAGTCATGTATGGATGTGAGAGTTGGACCATAAAGAAGGCTGGGCACTGAAAAACTGATACTTTCAAACTGTGGTGCTGGAAGACTCTTGAGAGTCCCTTGGACAGCAAAGAGATCAAACCAGTCAGTCGTAAAGGAAATTAACCCTGAATAATCATTGTAAGGACTGATGCTGAAGCCAAAGCGCCAATATTTTGTCCACCTGATGTGAAGAGCTGACTCATTGGAAAAGACCTTGATGTTGAGAGAGTGAGGGCAAGAGGAGAAGGAGGCAATAGAGGATGAAATGGTTAGATAGTCTCACTGATTCAATGGACATGAATTTGAGCATCTCTGGAAGAGAGTGAAGGACAGAGGAGCCTGGCATGCTGCAGTCCACAGGATCACAGAGTTGGATACAACTTAAGTGACTGAACAACAACAAAACTGATACACAGAAAACTCAGGCAACTTACCCAAGGTCTCACACTCACTATGCTGTAGAATTCAGTCTACAAATCAGATGATCTAACAGTTAAGCAAGAATTATTTCTACTTCACCAATTTTGGCAAATAGAATGGCAAATGGACTGGGTCCTAATCCCTATACTGGTAAACGCCATGTACAAATCTTTATGTTAATTGTTCATCATATTTGCTAAGGCATATAATACCAAAAATGATAGTTACTCATAAGCTATATGACATTGATAGTGGGAAAGCGAGCCATGCCAGTGAAAAAAGGTGATATCATGCTGCTGCTGCTGCTGCTGCTAAGTCGCTTCAGTCGTGTCTGACTCTGTGCGACCCCAGAGACGGCAGCCCACCAGGCTCCCCCGTCCCTGGGATTCTCCAGGCAAGAACACTGGAGTGGGTTGCTATTTCCTTCTCCAATGCATGAAAGTGAAAAGCGAAAGTGAAGTTGCTCAGTCGTGTCCAACTCTTCACGACCCCATGGACTGCAGCCTACGAGGCTCCCCCGTCCATGGGATTTCCCAGGCCAGAGTATTGGAGTGGGGTGCCATGGCCTTCTCCGGATATCATGCTAGTTTAGAAATGTAAGAAATATACTATTAGTACTTGGGAGGAAATAGAATTTAGAGCAATATACATAAAAATCCTTGATAATTTTGAGGAAAAATAATGTATTCTTATACAAATTAATCCAGCAGACACTTATTGAGTCCAAATGTGTGCAAAATATTCTCCTATAAAATTTTAATAAGACAGGTTTCTATCCATAAGTGACTATACTAGTACACGTAGAACCACAGCGCAACATGTTAGATATTTAAATAGGCTTGTTTGCATTGGAAAAGACTTTGATGCTGGAAGGGGTTGGGGGCTGGAGGAGAAGGAGACGACAGAGGATGAGATGGCTGGATGGCATCACTGACTCGGTGGACGTGAATCTGAGTGAACTCCAGGAGTTGGTGATGGACAGGGAGGCCTGGTGTGCTGTAATCCATGGGGTCGCAAAGAGTCAGAAATGACTGAACTGAACTGAATATGAGTTTCCTGAGCTGTTAATCATGATTTGTCAACAAGCTGATTGTGAACTGAATGAATATGAGTAACAAAGATGCATTCTCAGGGCAGGTGCCAATGGATCTTTAGTAAAAGATGAGTAGGTTTTCAACAGGCCAAAAAAGATACATCAGTAAATTAGCTTTTTAAAAAGTATATTAGTTTTATTTACAAGGACTAGCATGTACCAGGATGTGGCATCATCATCAATCATTGTTATAGTAAGAAAACTTACTGTGGAATAAATATGTTCCAATAATTCTACACTTAAAAAAAAATTTCCTTTCTGTATGCTAGGAAGTAGTTTTGAAACTTTCTATATGTTTTTAAGTGTCATGTATGATTTTTAGATTTTTTTTGTGTGCTTGAATAGGATTTACAAATTTTACAATGGCTTTTAGTGATCTCTTTTTAATTTTTTAATTAATTAACTTATTCTTGGTTGCACGCAGTCTTCTTGCTGCACGCGAATTTTCCTCTGGTTGTAGTGTAGTGGGTGGAGACGACTCGGTTGCAGTGCATGACATTCTCATTGTCGTTTCTTCTCTGGTTACAGAGTGCAGGCTCTAGGCATGCAGGCTTCAGCAGCTGCAGTGTGTGGACTCAGTGGTTTTGATGAACAGGCCTAGTCGCTCCATGCCATGGGATATCTTCCCAGACCTGGGATCAAATGTATGTCTCCTTCACTGGCAGGTGAGTTCTTACCCGCTGTACCTCAAAGGAAATCCAGACTCATCTTTTTAACTTAAAAATTCTTTCTAGTGTTATTCTTTTACTACGTATAATTAAGTCTATACCTTAAGAGTCGATTCATATGTAAAACTGTCTTATGCTAAAGACTGTTTAGAATGTTCGAAACAGATTGTATAACTCTGACAGCTGGAATTGCAACTATAGTTAAAAATACATACAGGTGCACAGAAGAGTCAGGGGCAAGATTAGAATCAGGGTCAGAAAAAGTGAATCAAAAAGGCTAAAAATTCATAGTTGATAAAAAGTAGAGTGGTAGAGGAAGAGGTTTTAAAACTTATGGATTAAATAACTGATAATAAAGCTTATGGGTCAAAAGCACTAAAGGCACAGACAAAACAATTGCTAGGCTATCCCAGAGATTAAAAACATACAAATAAATGACAAATAAACATGCTAGAATATTTGACTGTAAATTGCATTTCATTTCACTCAGTTATAACTTCCCTGATAGCTCAGTTGGTAAAGAATCTGCCTGCAATGTGGGAGACCTGGGTTCAATCCCTGGGTGGGGAAGATCCCCTGGAAAGGGGAATGGCTTCCCACTCCAGTATTCTGGCCTAGAGAATTCCATGCACAGTCCACAGGTTGCAAAATGTCAGACACGACTGAGTGACTTTCACTTTCACTTTTCAATTTGTATGAACCTAATGAAAAAGCAGAGACATTACTTTGCCAACAAAGGTCCATCTAGTCAAGGCTATGGTTTTCCCAGTAATCATGTATGGATGTGAGAGTTGGACTGTGTGCTGAAGAATTGATACTTTTGAACTGTGGTGTTGGAGAAGACTCTTGAGTGTCCCTTGGACTGCAAGGAGATTCAACCAGTCCATTCTAAACGAGATTAGTCCTGGGTGTTCTTTGGAAGTAACGATGCTAAAGCTGAAATTTCAGTACTTTGGCCACCTCATGCGAAGAGTTGGCTCATTGGAAAAGATTCTGATGCTGGGAGGGGTTGGGGGCAGGAGGAGAAGGGGATGACAGAGAATGAGATGGCTGGATGGCATCACAGACTCAATGGACGTGAGTTTGAGTGACCTCTGGAGTTGGTGATGGACAAGGAGGCCTGGCGTGCTGCGATTCATGGGGTCACAAGGAGTCGAACAAGACTGAGCAACTGAACTGAACTGAACTGAATGATTACATGTATTGAGAATGTGCTTAGACTAAGGCTAGTGTCAGGTATTAAATGTTATGCTCAGAAAAGACTCTTATTCCCAACCTGGAGCAGGTGAAGATATTCCAGGGCCTGTAATAACCAAAGTATTTTACTATATTTTTAAGCAAACTAAAATTTTTTTTATGTAACTTTCAGAGAAGGCAATGGCAACCCACTCTACCACTCTTGCCTGGGAAATCTGGTGGACGGAGCAGCCTGGTGGGCTGCAGTCCATGGGGTCGCGCAGAGTCAGACACGACTGAGCAACTTCACTTTTACTTTTCACTTTCATGAACTGGAGAAGGAAATGGCAACCCAGTCCAGTGTTCTTACCTGGAGAATCCCAGGGATGGGAGCCTGGTGGGCTGCCGTCTATGGGGTTGGCACAGAGTTGGACAGAACTGATGTGACTTAGCAGCAGCAGCATATAACTTTAATTATCTAAATCTCACACCACAAATATTATCATACATATTTTTACTTAATCCTCATGATTATTTGAGGAATTTTTATTAATTGCTTTATTTTTTAGATGAAAATATTGAAACATAGAAGTTGTTTAGTAGCAGGATTATCTCAAATGTCAGTTTCTGGTGCTTTTCTTACTCTACCATGTATAACCACATCTGTACTTTACTTAAGAATTATCTCATAAATGAAAGATGCCTTATGTTAAGGACTTTTTAATATAACTACATATTCTTAGATATTTTTCAAGACTTGTCTGTTTCATATTGGATTCCTGAACAATTAACTTGAATGCTGTATTTTCAGAAAAAAAGAGTTGCTGTGCTTTTTTAAAAATAATATCATTGTCAAAGTTATACTTAAATACTCATTATATTTCTGTTTCAAATGACAAATATCCATGCTTAGTATCTCAATAAAAAGGAAAGTTATAAAATGATTAAAAACAAGAGCATTTTATATATAGTGTTGTGTGTGTATTACTTAGAATTGCTTTCAAAAAGTAATAAATTGTACATCTAAAGCTTTATGTACTACATTTATTACATAAATAAACCTCAAAATATTTTAAGAAAATAAATCATATCTATTGGTCACCAGGTAGTAAAATAAATGCTGTTCAACAATTTGTTAATAGATTACAGTGTTAGCAGATTGTGTTATTTACTTACCATCTTTAATGTTAAAAATGGACAGTCTTTCCAAATATTAAACAATATTTTAATGTACTTTTAATTATGTTTTTATTTGTGTTGCTTCTAGAATTTTAGCTAGTAAGCACTAGCTACATTTTTTTTTTTATGACTTGTCATTCACTTATTCTAAAACAGAAAAAAAAAAAAAAAAGGANATATTAAACAATATTTTAATGTACTTTTAATTATGTTTTTATTTGTGTTGCTTCTAGAATTTTAGCTAGTAAGCACTAGCTACATTTTTTTTTTTATGACTTGTCATTCACTTATTCTAAAACAGAAAAAAAAAAAAAAAAGGAAGAGAGAAAGAAAAGGCCAGGTAAAATTTAGGCTCAGGATATTGGGACAATGTCTAAAAGCCCACACATGTAGCTACTTATTGTTGGTTCAAATAATAGGCAAGTAAATGACTAGCAGTTTGGGACCTTTTATGGCAGAACAATGCATGGATGAGCTGAGGGAATTAGTCTCTGAAAGCAGGCTGGCCCCATTACTAGTAATTATAGTTAATCAGCAACAATTGTCTTGACCAAGATACAGATCAACACCGAGCACTACCTGAACAGGACTAATGAGGGTAATAGAGGATGAAGAGAGCAGGACTGAACTTAGCAAGGCATGAAATAACCAGAGCAGAGGACGCCTTTTCAGTCTCTGTTCACTCTCCAGCTGTTGTTTTAGACCAGAAGGCACTGCTTTTCTTCAGATCAGGGGACCACAGCTGTGATTCTCAGCACGGACATAGAAAAGTGGTTAATGGTTAGCACAATGAGTGATATTTATTTACAAGCCCCACACTGCATTAGTGTGGTGGCACGGTCTTTTAATCCTTGCTACTCAGAATGTGGTTTAAAGACCAACCGAATTGGCATCCTGTAGAAGTTATGTAGACTCCCAAGCTCCGTCACAGACCTGCTGAACCGGAAATGCTGGTGCTCAAACCAAAAGATGCCCTGGACCTCATGGCTTTGTTGTCTCATCTTAGCTACCCAGGTACAGTTTCATACACAAAGACAAATACCAGTGATTTGCACTCCAGTCTATCATAAAAGAAAATGTATTTGAGAAGAAAAAGTCATTTTTCCAGGGTTCCTTTAATTCAAGACAGCATTAACACTTACAGAAGGGAAGGTCTCTCTGAAAAGAAAGAGCCTATGTAAACAGTGGATACCTGACGTCTTCCACTAAATTAAAAGCAGTTTGTTTTTGTTGCAGTACTCTCTTCCAAGAAGCCAGTGAACTTCACTCAGATAATAATTCATTTTTATAGTTGCAGTGGGTAACCAGTATCATTTTTACTTTTTCATTCAATGTGGAAAGACCATCTGAATCTAGAAAACTTAGGTGATTTGGGTAACTCTTTCAGTGAAAGTTTTGAGAACAAAAATAGTTTATTTCTAAGATGGATAAACAACAGGCCCTAATGTATAGCACAGGGTTTGAATATCCTGAGATAAACGAAAAGACTATAGAAAAATGTGTATATGTGCACAATTGAGTCACTTTGCCCTACAGCTGAGATTGGTACAACATTGTAAATCAACTATACTTCAGTAAAAAGTTTTAAGTATTTTATTTCTGGTCATTCTGTTCAATGCACTATATTTTGTGAATGTCAAGGTCTGTTGTAATGTATTAGATAGTAACCTTCACTGGATGAGTTTAATACCAGATCGTTAAATTGCATATATTTTAGCTTTGGCCTTATGACTCTCAGGTATTTAAATTGTACATTTAAAGTAGTTTTGATGTGTGTTTTTAAGGACTCCCAAGATATTTATATAGTTATTCAGATAGTTGCAAATATGGGCACATATTAAAACTTGGCTATGATGTAATTACTTTACAATTGTTATCTCATTTATTTCTGACAGTGATGCTGTGAAGAGCATATTATTATCCTTACATTTGCCACATGGAAACTGAGGCTAAGAAAGACTAAAGTAAGTAATTTACCTAATGCAGTAAGTAGAGGAGGCTGAATGCAAATCATGTCTGCTTGGCAGGAAAATGATCTCTCTGTTTACCACACCAAATTTACTTACTCATCTTGCTTGATGAGGATTTCTGTACACATTGCATATGTCTGGTTATTTGTTATCCAAGCAGAACAGAACAGAGTACTAGAAGACTTTATTACACGCAGAATAATCCCTTGCTCCATATCTTCTACACTCTTCTTTCCTTTGGCCATGACCAAATATTTTAAATCTGCTTTTTCTTGCTTTTATATCTGTATTTGTATAATATTATTACTCATTACTTAATAAAACAATTTTAGACATGACCTATTGGCTTAACATTTTGATAGTCTAAGACTTAGCCCTTTTCGTATTTTCCTCTTTTCTTTAACATTACCCACCCCCCACCCCCCGCCTGTGGTTAATAATCACTTTGTTTAATGTGTTAGGTTTCTATGAACTCTTCATGCTCTTGAAAAGCATAATCTTTTTCTCTGAAGTTCTGGTGCAGAGTTCCTAATCCCAGGGCCCCTCTTCCCTCTTTCTAGTGCTGGATTCCTTGCTTTCTGGATCTGATGTTTCTCTCTTTCTTGGCTGACACATCATGATGCTAAAATATACCACATAGCAGTTCCCAAGAGATGACATTTTGGAGGTGCATATTCTGAATCTGTCCCTGTCTGAAAACGTCAACGTTCAATTGACAACCCAGATGGTGTTCTGGTTATTCATGGCTGTATAACACAATGTCCTGAAATCTACTGGCATAACACAAATTCTAAATTTCATAGGCTTAACTCAATAGAGGTTCATTTCTACCTACCTCACTGTTTAAAGGGTGAGGGGAGAAGTTTGCAAGGGTTTACTTCCCACCGTGTGGTAAGCTGGAAATCCAGCCACCTTTCAACTCACTGTATAATAATCTCCTCCCCTAGGACCTCAACAGACTCCTGGATGCTCTGCATATAAGGAGAGTCCATACAGGATAGTATGGGGTAACTTCAGACTGCGAATTTACATATGTTTGTCCATGTGACTATGACTAAATTCAGTTGAAGCCTGGAAGTGTAGATGAAATGTTAAGAGAAAAGTGGAAAATACAAAAAGGGATAAGTCTTTAGACTATCTTAGACTGTCTTTCTTCCATTATATACCCTTGCCTCCTTTGTCATAGAGTAATTGACTATAGGTGCATGGTTTTATTTCTGAGTTTTCTATCCTATTCTATTGATCTATGTATCTGTTCTTGTGCCAGTATCATGCTGTTTTAATTACCATGGCTTCATAGTATAGTCTGAAGTTAGAGTGTGATAATTCCAGCTTTGTTCTTTTTTTTTTTTTCTGTAAGATTGATTTAGCAATTTGGTGCCCTTTTTTTTTGGTTCTATATAGATTTTAGGATTATTTATTATAGTTCTATGAAAAGAATATCGTTGGTATTTTGATAGAGATTGCACTAAATCTGTAGATTGCTTTGTGTAGTATTAACATTTTAGGAATATTAATTCTTACATTCCAAGATCATGGGGTAGGTATCTTTCCACTTCTTTGTATCATCTTTAATTTTTTCATCAATGTTCTAAATTTTCAAAATACAGGTTCTTTATCTTCTTGTTTAACTTTATTCCTAGATATTTTATTCTTTCTGATAGTTCATTAGTAATGTATAGGAAAGTGGCAAATTTCTGTGTATTAATCTTATATCCTTAAAATTTCATATATTAGGTATCTGGGGACAGGGCCATGTAGTGAATGACTTCTAAGTCTGTGTGGGTGAAGCTGCCACTAGTGATATGAAGAACTGAAAGAGAAGTTGTTTGGGCAGGAATGAATTATAGATACTTAGTGAAATGAAATTAAACACAAAATTTCTAATGCTTAATCCCTTCAGGGAATATTTATTCCATAAATTCCACTACAGAAAAAACCTTGTGGTTGGTGTTGTGGCTGATGAAAATACATTCAACACATGATAGCTATTCAGTAGGATCACTGCACGATGTAGTTTTTCATTATGTTGGACTAATATATATCAAAGTACCAAGCCCATTTCTAAAATATCCTATCTGAGACTCAGATTTCTTAGTTCCTCTCATTTGTGAAATAAAATGGTTATGCACAAAATATAGTCAATGGACCATTAGCATCTATGTTACCTGGGAACGTGTTAAAAGTGCAGAATCTCGACCTCCAATATGACCCGCTGAATCAGAATCCACATTTTTGTCATTTGTGCAGATAATTAGTCCCACTCATCAGCAGAAACTTGAATTAAAGTTTTACTGAGCATGGCCACCAGAGCAAGACCAAGTTTTCCCCACAGACAGTCCCTCCCATCTGGAAGCTTTGCAAGCCTCTTATCCTCATCCATCAGAGGGCAGACAGAATGAAAACCACAATCACAGAAAACTAACCAAAATGATCACATGGGCCACAGCCTTGTGTAACTCAATGAATCTATGAGCCATGCTGTACAGGTCCACCCNCAAGCCTCTTATCCTCATCCATCAGAGGGCAGACAGAATGAAAACCACAATCACAGAAAACTAACCAAAATGATCACATGGGCCACAGCCTTGTGTAACTCAATGAATCTATGAGCCATGCTGTACAGGTCCACCCAAGGCAGAAGGGTCATGGGGGAGAGTTCTGACAAAAAGTGGTTCTCTGGATAAAGGAATGACAAACCACTTTAGCATTCTTGCCTTGAGAACCCCAGGAACAGTATAAGAAGGCAAAAAGATATGGCACTGAAAGATGAACCCCACAGGTCAGTAGGTGTCCAATATGCTACTGGGAAAAGTGGAGAGAGCTCCAGAAAAATGCACAGGTGGCACCAAAGCAGAAATGACACCCAGTTCTGGATGTGACTGGTGATGGAAGTAAAGTCTAATAAAATTGGAAAGAACAATATTACATAAGAATGTGGAATGTTCTGTCCATGAATTGAGGTGGATTGGAAGTGGTCAAAGAGGAGATAGCAAGGGTGAACACCAACATTTTAGGGATCAGTGAAATAAAATCTAAGGGAACAGGTGAATTTATTTTAGATGAATATTATATCTACTATTGTCGGCAAGAATACCTTAGAAGAAATTCAGTCACCCTCTTGTCAACAAGAGTCCAGAATGCAGTACTTGGTTGCAGTCTCAAAAACAATTATCTCAGTTCAATTCCAAGGCAAGCCATACAACATCACAATAATCCAAGTCTGTGTCCCAATCACTAATGCCAAAGAAACTGAAGTTGACAGTTCTAGGAAGACCTACAACTCTCTAGAAATAACACCAAAACGATGTCCCTTTCATCATAGTGGATTGGAATGCAAAAGTAGGAAGTCAGGAGATAGCTGGATTAACAGGCAATTTTGGCATTGGATTACAAAATGAAGCGGGGAAAAGGCTAACAGCATTTTGCCAAGAGAATACACTAGTCACAGCAAAAACCCTCTTCCAAAAACACAAGAGATGAATTTACAAATGGACATCACCAGACTGTCAATACCAAAATAAGATTGATTATATTTTTTTCAGCCAAAGATGGAGAAGCTCTATACAGTCAGCAAAAACAAGACTGGGAGCTGACTGTGGCACAGATCATGAATTCCTTATTGCCAATTTCAGACTTAAGTTGAGGAAAGTAGGGAAAACCAACAGGCCATTCAGGTATGACCTNCTCTATACAGTCAGCAAAAACAAGACTGGGAGCTGACTGTGGCACAGATCATGAATTCCTTATTGCCAATTTCAGACTTAAGTTGAGGAAAGTAGGGAAAACCAACAGGCCATTCAGGTATGACCTCAATCAAATCCCTTATGATTATACGGTGGAAGTGGCAAATAGGTTCAAGGGATCAGATCTGATAGACTGAAGTGGAAGTTTGTAACACTGCACAGCAGCTGGTGACCAAAACCATTCCCAAGAAAAAGAAATGCAAGGAGGCAAAATGGTTGTCTGAGGAGGCCTTACAAATAGCTGAGAAAATAAGAGAAGTGAAAGGCAAAGGAGAAAGGGAAAGATGATCCATCTGAATGCAGAGTTCCAAAGAATAGCAAGGACAGGTAAGAATGCTTTCTTAAGTGAACAATGCAAAGAAATAGGGACAGCAATAGAACTGGGAAGACTAGAGATCTCTTGAAGAAAATTAGAGACCCCAAGGGAATATTTCATGCAAAGATGGGCACAATAAAGTACAGAAATGGTATGGACCTAATAGAAGCAGAAGATATTAAGAAGAGGTGGCAAGAATACACAGAAGAACAGTACAAAAAGGATCTTCATGACCCCTATAACCACAATGGTGTGATCACTCACCTAGAGCCAGACATCCTGNCCCAGGGATTGAAGGCAAACGCTTTAACCTCTGAGCCACAAGGGAAGCACATGCATATTGGTATATTCATGAGATACTAGTATTTAGACCTACTTTGGGGAGCTCTGTGCATAAATTAATCATTTTCCCTTAGGCCATTACTGGAAATTCAGGCACTTTCTTTGCACCAGAAATTTTTAAAATTATTTTTAATTGAGGTATAATTGCTTTATAGAATTTTGTTATTTTTCTGTCAAACATCAACATGAATCAGCCATCAGTTCAGTTCAGTTGCTCAGTCCGACTCTTTGCGACCCCATGAATCGCAGCACGCCAGGCCTCCCTGTTCATTACCATCTCTTGGAGTTCACTCAGACTCCGGTACATATGTCCTCTCCCTGTTGAACCTCCCTCCCATCTCCCTCCCCATCCCACCCCTCTAAGTAGCTATAGAGCCCCTGTTTGAGTTCTTGAGTCATACAGCAAATTCCCACTGGCTATCTCTTTTTCATATGGTAATGTAAGTTTCCATGTAACTGTCTCCATACATCTCACCTTCTCCTCCCCTGCACCACCCCATGTCTGTAAGTCTGTTCTCTATGTCTGTTTTTCCATTGCTGCCTTGCAAATAATTCACTGGTACCTTCTTTCTAGATTCCATATGTATGCATTAGTATATGATATTTATCTTTCTCTTTCTGACTTACTTCACTCTGTATAATAGGCTCTAGGTTCATCTACCTCCTTAGAACTGACTCAAATGCATTCATGTTTATGGCTAAGTAATATTCCATTGTATATATGTACCACAGCTTCTTTGTGCATTCATCTGTGGATGGACATCGAGGTTGCTGCCATGTTCCAGCTATTATAAATGGTGCTTCAGTGAACATTGGGGTACATGTATCTTTTTCAATTTTGATTTCCTCAGGGTATATGCCTAGGAGTGGGATTGCTGGGTCATATGATTTGCATCATAATTTTAAGGTAATTAAAATTCTGACAAATTTCATTTGTCCAAAATGAAATCCAAATCAATTATTTTTTCTATTTGGTTTTCCTATCTGCTGCTGTCACCATTACCAAAGTCATTCCTCATATGAGGTAGAGAATCAGATGACATTTCATCATTTAATACTCAAAATCTCTAAGGAATATTTTCCCAGAACAGATATAAAACCCTGATATTGAAAAATAACAGAGTTTAAAATCCCCCCATAAATAATTCTTCCCACTCTTCAACAAATATGACTCTTGTTTGTATCCTGGAAAAATGCATACCTATTTCATGTTGAAAAATTAGAAAGGAATGTTTGCAAATGTATTTTTATAAATATATTTTGTCAACAGTCAAACAGTGAAACAATTGACGTGCACCATTGAGAGCCTATAGCAATTAGGAAAGGCTAGGAATCAAGTGGAAGATAATGACTGATGAAAGGGTAATATTGAATATATTGTAATTCACTTTTTTCCTTTAAGATTAGTGTTTGTGGTAGTTTTAACCGCATGCTCTCCCATGCCCTGCCATATCTCAAGACTTGAGAAATTCAAGGACGTTAGTTATCAGACTAAGAATATCATGGCAAGTCTTACTTTGTAACTTTTTGAGAAATGAGTGTCCTCACAGCAAGGAAACAGACTCACAGCAATGTCAATCAAATATAATCAATCAGATTATATTTATTTCAGAATCACAATTGCAACAGGCTATAAATGTCAGAATTGTGTTCTTATATTACTTAAAGATAAATTCGAAGCTGTGAAATATCTTTAAAATTCACCTGGAGGTGCTCTAGTCTGCAGTGTCATAACTATAGACTCCCAATAAGTGATGTCAAAACAAGAACAGTCTAAACTGATTGAGATTCAGTCAGGTAAGAAATAATATACTATTACTTATTCTGTTTTTCCCTTTCATTGAATATTCTTTCCAAGTGAATAGAGAAATTTATGTAATTGTTCCTTTTATAATTACAATAATCTTGAGTCGAAGAGAAGAACTTATCTAGAATAAAGGTTTTCCTCAATGTACTTTGCATTAAAGAGGGTAATAATAATGATTAAATCTAACTATGGATGAGTTCACTTTAATTTGCTAGTTATCTGCATTCTGCTTTATGATGTAAACACTAGAATAATATGACTGGACATCTTGTACTAATGCAATAACATTTGTTTTAGTATCTTGACCAAACGTGTTTTTTGAGGAATAAGATTGACTACTTTTTGCCTTAGTGGCAATAAATTATATCAGATAGCCAATTGCATGAAAACATTACAAAAGAGGAAGACTTGAATGATTAATATTATTAGCCATAAGTTAATTATTTGCTTTTAATCCATAGAATGAAAAAGAAAAGTCAGCAATAAGTTACTTACTCCAAAATATATGGCATACAATAGATTCATTTTTGTGAAAGTCTTTTTTCCTTTTACTTATTTTTTATTCCTCTTAGCCTTATTCTCTACTCCTGAGCCAGCAACATTCTACTAGGTTTCCAGTGTTTCTTTTTAGTAATATGCTACTGCTTTGTTTCGTATACTTTCTAGCATGTAAATGATATGCACAATGAATCTTTCAATGTTATTTAATATATATTTCAGCCATTATACCTAATTGCTGCATGACACAGTGATTCACCACATTTTCCCTTCTGCTGGTGGACATCTTACTTGCATCTATCTCTCTGTTTCAGCCATCTTGCAATAAAGAACATGCTGATAAATGTCCCTATAACAAACTTGTGTGACTAGTTCTTTAACGTGTCATCCAAGGAGCAGGATTTGGATTATCTGTCTGTGAATTCTTAATTTGACAGAGCTCTCCCATCTAAATCTCCCATCTAGAATGGCTGCACCAGCTTACAATGCTACTGACTTTTTTTTTCAGGGCTTTTAGACTTTTCATTTTCTCTGAAAATTACTCATTTCCTTTCCATTTTACTAATAGGGTTACTATCTTATCCCTACTGACTTGTGAATTCTAGAAAACAGTTTCTTGTTAGTTTTAAATACTGTAAATGTTTTCTTCCCTGATCTTTTACTTGTATATTAATTTTATTTGTCATCCATTTTTGAGAAGTTTTAATTTGCTTTGTCAAATTTATCAAAATTTTTGCCTTAGGCTTTTTTTTTTTTTTTTTGGTCAGGGCATTTCAAAACTATAAAACATGAAATCATGAATTGTTATGATTTTACAAATGCTGAGTAACATCTGTCCTGTTTCTACTTTTGTAACAACTTGTGTTAGATGGCAATTATTGACTCTTTGAACTTTTATTAAAACTCACCCTTAAGCAGCCCAAAGCCATTTTAATACTATGACATCTACCAGAATGTATGATCTCAAAACTGATTGTATAACAACATGTGATAAAATTCATTATAGCACTTCTTTAAAGCACTGGGACTAAATAGCTATTCTATATCAACAGCATACTCAGAAGAACAAGACTAAGATATGGTACTTAGTCTTCAGTCATGGCTCCCTAAAATTTCTTCCCAATTCATGAAATGTTGAATGAACCACTGTATAGACATTAGGGTGATTTGAAAGGGTTTTGAACAACATAGTAAACTTCTTGTGATACAATATTAAGGGAAACTCAAAATGATTACCATTAGATAAACCATAAACTGAAAGACGCTTATTCCTTGGAAGGAAAACTATGACCAACCTAGATAGCATACTAAAAAGCAGAGACATTACTTTGCCAACAAAGGTCTGTCTAGTCAAGGCTCTGGTTTTTCCAGTGGTTATGCATGGATGTGAGAGTTGGACTGGTGAAGAAAGCTGAGCGCCAAAGAATTGATGCTTTTGAACTCTGGTGTTGGAGAAGACTCTTGAGAGTTCCTTGGACTGCAAGGAGATCCAACCAGTCCATTCTAAAGGAGATCAGCCCTGGGGGTTCTTTGGAAGGAATGATGCTAAGGCTGAAACTCCAGTACTTTGGCCACCTCATGCAAAGAGTTGACTCATTGGAAAAGACTCTGATGCTGGGAGGGATTGGGGGCAGGAGGAAAAGGGGACAACAGCGGATTAGATGGCTGGATGGCATCACCGACTCGATGGACGTGAGTTTGAGTGAACTACGGGGATTGGTGATGGACAGGGAGGCCTGGAGTGCTGCAATTCATGGGGTTGCAAAGAGTCGGACACAACTGAGCGACTGAACTGAACTGAACTGAAACTGAATGGATCTTTGTTACTTTTCAGTTAAAAGAAAGTTGGAATCTTTTTGTCTTTCTTTTTCCTCTCTAGCCCTCCATGCCTTTTCTTTCCTTCCTTTCTTTTTTCCTTCCTTGCTTCCTTAATTTAAATATTTGGCATAGAATATACATTTTCATCTTTTGAAATGGATGAAAAAGTAATGCTTAGTTAAACCACATTAAAGATAGGTTTTAAAATTAAACTTGACATAGAGACCTTGATACAAGTCAAGGTCTAAAGAGTACATCAACAACCTATTGCCAAAAGAAAAAAAATTTAAATAACTGTCCTATATGTTTTCCCAACCCAGTGATATTAATACAAAATATTATAATGAACTTCACCTGGTAAAAAATCCCACAAAATGTGCTTACAACATAAGAGAACAGAATTCAGGCTGACACATAATAACACCCATCAGAATGTTGGAGGAAACTGGAAACAGATACTGTGTTGGAGAATAATGGCTGTTCTGATGTTAGATGGTGTGATTTGAAGAGGTTACCCCAAATGGGATGTGTAGCTCTTTTGCCCCAGGATCATGACTGCTGTTCTCATGATTTATATAAGCATGTGGTATTCTACAATGCTCCCCCTCCATAAAAATCATCCTTTGCCAGCTGGGTGATGTTAACTAGGAACTAATCATAAACATCTGGCTAGTTTATATGCATGTTGCCTTTATCCCCAGATTGTCACTAAATGAAATATCTGTCTACTTTCATACGTATTGTTTTAGCTTTTTAAAATTTTTCTCATAATAAGAAAGTATTTCTTTTTAGTATTTTTAGTCCCAATAGTTTTGTTTGCTTATTCCTTGAACCAACTCTTAGAATTTAACAAAACTTGTTTTTACTTAAAATACATAGCCTCATTCTTAACATTATATGAAAATTTCTGACATTTTGTATTCAACTTAGCAATGAATTTTTTACTTGTAAATAATGGCCATGATATAGTATTTTATTAAAGAAGCAATAGTTTTTCAAATCCATCTTATGTAAATTTATTTTATTCGGGAACACAGCAAAACCACCTCTTATAATGTTTAGGTGCTTAATTTATGAATAATAGTAAACACTCCCAACCTAATTATCATTTATTCATTTGTTAACTATTTTTTTCTCTCTCTCCCCTTCTCTCTTTCTTGCCCTCTTCTCTTCCTTCTTTTTTCTCTCTCTTGAATTTATTTACGGTATCTTACTAACCACTGAATTTTTTCTGAAATTTTTCTCATACCAATGTACTTACTAAAGTTTATGAATATCCAATTATTAATATCTTTGTTTTTTTTTGTTTTTACCACACCTTTGTAGAGGGAGTGTACTATCATGAGAGCCAGAAAAATCTTAATATCAGAAATATTTTCTCTTTGAAATTCTTCTTAGTAGAAGAATGTTGATGTGATCACCCATATGATCTTTTTACTTATTTCCATTCTTTCCTCTCTCCTTTCCAATTAATCATCAAATTTCCCCACAAAAGTTATTTCTAACAGAAAACTTTACTTAGACTTCTTCTTAGCTTGCCCCTCCATGTATGCCAAGAGTCAGGATGACTTTTGTGTCTTTTGTTTGCTTTTGTGTGTGCTCTGTGCTTTAACTTTCCAACTAGACTTTAAATGCTTGAGAGTGCAGGCTGGTTTCTACTGATAAAATACTCTGCAAAACAAAACAAAACAAAGCTGCCTCATAAAACTCATGGGCTGGTATTATGTGCTGCACAATATATAAGTTCTTATCTATTCTACAAGGATATTGTATTTAAGCTAATATTATTTTATTCAACTCTCAACTTAATATAGCAATAACTGTACTCACTAGGCAATCATAGAGCTGAGTTTAATATATCAAAATTGGGTTTAATATTTTCACAAAACAGTGGAATGATAACCTTTTGAAGTATGGTAAATTTTAAAGGATTATAACCTAGTTCACAAATGTAATATGTACCACAGTTTTCTAAGAGAAATTGCAACTAAAATTTGCAGTATTTGAAAAAAGGAAAAAGTTGATTAATGTCTCCACTTCTGAGAGAATGATTAGCACCAAATATTGTGCTAAGCATTTTACAGGTATCATCATAGTCCATCCTATCATTGGCTATTATCTTTATTTTTGCAGATAAAGAAACTGCAGCTCAGAAATTTAAGTAAATTGTCTAAGGTTTTAGCAAAGAATTGGCTGAGTCAGTTTGAACCCATGCCTGTCTGGATACAATTCTTGTACCTGATTTACATAAAGAAAATATAAACTTAAAACTCAAATTCCAAATATCTACATGGTAGTTGAATATGAATTTCCATTCTTCTTGTATTACCACTGTGGTTTATTTATATTACCAGTGCAATGTTAAATATCTAACATCCCTTGCCTGCACAGAATCTTTCTGTTAGAAAATTTCTATGAATTTTTATTAGAATTATTTTTCAAAAACAACCCTAAGGCTGTTCTCTTAGAGATGACACCCAATAACAGGCAAATTGCAAAGTTACTTGACAGTCATGATACACTCTCCTACATTACACAGAACAGCTATCTAAGAATACTTTGGTAATCTTAAATTTGATAGAATTTTATATTCTTTCTGTCAAATCTGTATGGGGCTGCTCTACCTCTAAATTCATCTAAAATACATTTGAGTACATATGTCCGAAGGGAATCCATAACTCTGGAAGTATGAAATAAATTTTGATTCACACTGTTTTTATAAGGTAACACTTTATATTCATGGTGGATGAATGTGTACATTGAAACAAAAGTATTTTATTTTCTTGGTATAGCAGTGGGATAGTTGCTAAGTTTATCTTTATGTTTCTGTAGATTATGCCTCCAAAACTGTATTGTAACTAATGTTTAAATTGCACACCAAGAATTCCAGGGTTGAAAAAGAGAGAAGGGGAGGGGCAATGGGAAACAGAAGCACAAAACAGTAGATGGAAAACAAGCAGGGCTGGCTGAAACAGTAAGAAAATATACCTTAATTTTCCCCCAAATGGGAAAAATTATCTGGTAAAACATCCAAAGTGCTGTCTTAATCAAACTGTAGCACTATACTATTCTATTTCAGAAAGGTAAAAGTTGTACATTACCTCAAAGCTGTGATTTCATGGAATTTAATTGGTAGTATTTCTTCAAAATCTTTATACCATAAGAAATTTCCTCAGGGAACAGATGATTAGCTGGGGGTGGGGGTTGGGGTGGATTGGATGTGGATACAAATAACCACAAAGACAGACAGAAAATACTGTTATACAACGATACACAAATGCTATAAATGAAAAGTCAAGTCAAGTTCACAAGAGGAGATGATTTTTTAAATAAATCTCAAGAAATCAATGCAATTTGTCTAGGGATATATACAATGGTCCATCTAGTCAAGGCTATGGTTTTTCCAATAGTCATGTATGGATGTGAGAGTTGGACTATAAAGAAAGATGAGTGCTGAATACTTGATGCTTTTGAACTGTGGTATTGGAGAAGACTCTTGAGAGTCCCTTGGACTGCAAGGAGATCCAACCAGTCCATCCTAAAGGAGATTAGTCCTGGTTGTTCATTGAAGGGACTGATGTTGAAGCTGAAACTCCAATACTTTGGCCACCTGATGCAGAGAGTGGATTCACTTGAAAAGACCCTGATGCTGGGAAAGATTGAGGGCAGGAGGAGAAGGGGACGGCAGAGCATGGGGTGGTTGGATGGCATCACTGACACAATGGACATGGGTTTGGGTGGACTCCGGGAGTTGGTGATGGACAGGGAGGCCTGGCGTGCTGCAGTTCATGGGGTTGCAAAGAGTCAGACACAACTGAGTGACTGAACTGAACTGAACTGACATGCAATGGGAAGCTTCCCAGGTGGCTTGTGGTAAAGAACCACCCCCTTACCAATGCAGGAGATGCAGGTTCAGTCCCCAGGTCCAGAAGATCCCCTGGAGAAGGAAATGGCAACCCACTCCAGTATTCTTGTCTGGGAAATCCCACAGACAGAGGACCCTGGCAGGCTACAGTCCTTGGGGTCCCAAAAGAGTTGGACACAACTTACCAACTAAATAACAACAAAACATGTGTAATGTAAAGATAGTTCAGGCATGGGAAATTTAATTGGATGGGTAATGAAAGATTGATCACAGTTGGGCATGTTTGATGATTAGCCAACTTTAGGGGAAGACTGGAAAAATGGAGTTAAGTCACGATGATGGGTGTGCCTTGCAGAACTGTCTCTAAAGAGATGCTGTCACAGGCTATCTTCCCTTTCTTTGAAAGGAAGGGAAAGGGTTAGTCACTCCATTGTGTCTGACAATTTGCAACCCCGTGGACTATAGCCTGCCAGGCTCCTTTGTCCATGGGATTCTCCTGGCAAGAATACTGGAGTGGATTGCCATTTCCTCCTCCAGGGGATCTTCCCAACCCAAATATCAAACCCAGGTCTCCCACATTGCAGACAGATTCCTTTACCATCTGAGCTACCAGGGAAGTCCAGAGGACTCCGTGGCTGCATGGGCCTTACACTCCAGGAATAGATTGTCATGATGGACTTGTCACTGGTATCTCTTTCCCCATACAATATGTGCACACGCATGTCAGGACAAAAGAAAGTGAAATCTGCCATCTGTCTTCTACCTAAAATGATGCAACTCTCATCAGCAGAATGAAGAGCAGTCACTTGAAGGGGTAACTGTAAAGGTGGTCATTCAGCAGGGGTAAAGGTGGCCACCCTGCAGGGGTGAAGATAAGAGAAGCAGCGTGGATGCAGCCTTCCTGGGATCTCTGGTAGCAGAAAACGGAGGGCCACCTGGTTTGGAACTCCGGGATCTGAGAGGGCTGAGGGAAACAATAAGGATACTGCTGCCCCAGCTTCCTGGCTTTCTCAGCTTTTCTGTAAGGCAAGCATAAGGAGCCAGCCAGTGACCTACGCAGTGAGTCTTTCCCCGGCTCCTTCCCTCCCTCAATTGACAAGTTAAGATCCCATGGATTTAATCGCATCATCTTGAGTTTGTGAGTGTAAAATAAGTGCCAGGGTGAGGGACTTCTCTCAGCAACTCTGAATATTAATAGTTAGTGACATATTGAAAGCACAAAATATTGAATATTTTTGCTGCTGTGTGACCTTGGCAAGCCTCAATTTTCTAATATGCAAGATGGAAACAAGATAAGTACTTATTGTATGGGGTTGCTCTGAACGATAAATAAACCTCTATATGTAAGACTATTAACACATGGCCTGAGGGCTTCCCCAATAGCTTAGCAGTAAAGAATCTCCCTGCAATGCAGGAGACACAGGGGACACAGGTTTGATCCCTGGTCTGGAAGATCCCCTGGAGAAGGAAATGGCAACTCACTCCAGTATTCTTGCCTAGAAAATCCGACAAAAAGAGGAGCCTGGCGGGCTACAGTCCAAAGGGTTGTAAAGAGTTGGACACGACTGAGCAACGGAGCACAGCACATTAACACATGACCTAAACCATATTAAATGCTCAGTAAATTTAGCCATGTGTGTGTGTGTGTGTGTGTGTGGTGGGGGGAGGGTCCGATTTGTGTGCATGAGCCTATATATAAGCTCAGAACTAGAAGGTTCAAGGTACCTACAATGAAAAAATATTTTTATTACATTTAGAAGTTATATATGTTTAATCAATTTGAAATATTGTAAGTAAAGGGAAAAATAATAAGTAGATTCTAGCTGTGGTTTTGTAGTTGGGTTGGACATTTATGAAATTGTATGATTTGCCTAAATGAAAGGAGTATGATTTTTTCTGTCCTTATCTCCTAATATATTTACGTAATAAACTACCATAAAGAATAGTTTCTCAACAGCAGCACAGTTAACATTTGGGGCTAGAAAATTCTGTTATGGGGGCATCCTCTGTATTGTAGGATATTGAACAACTTCCCTAGCTTTTATCCACTAGGTGCCAGTAGCTGCCCCCACCCCCAGTCATGACAGTGAAAACAGTGTCCACTAGGGGACAAAAAGGACCCCCAGGTGAAAGCCACTGCTGTGAATTATGACGTCTCCATTTGTCGTGTAGAATTCTATGCTTTTCTGTATTCAGGTTTTCCTCCCCATTCAAATACATGTGTGTACATGGGCACACTAAGCCCTGAGATCAGTTCTCTGGAACCACACAGTAGCAAATGGAAAGTTTACTAGTTCAGCCTCCAGTGAGCTGGTCATCAGGATAATTTCCCCATCATGGTCATATTCAAAGCATAAAACAAGATAGATTGCTGAAGTCCATAAAATTGCAGCCCTTCCCACCGCAAAAAAAAAAAAATGGGGGGAAAGTGGCAAAAGAAATAACACATTTGTATACAAAGATCCTTCAGAATTTTTCAGCCACTTTTAGTGCTGACTCTCCAAGCAGAGAACTATATGGCCCTACACCCCAACCATCAAACAGATATTCCTTGGATGTCACTACTACTTAAATATATATTAGAACCGAAGAACCTAGATGTCATTCAAAAGACAAGATAGGATTAGTTTTTTCCCTTCTTAGAGAGGGCCTTTTGGTCCCTTTTCTGATTATATTTTTGAATGCCCTTCAAGTAGCTGTTTTGCATGTTGATGGTGATGCAGTAGAATTTAATGAACTGTGAGCTAAAGCAGAGGGGCTGAGCCACAAAATAAATGAGTGGCAGCAACTGGCTCCTGGAAGCTGGCACCTCCATCACTGCGTGCACATGCAGATGCTGCTGCTGGGTGGGGACCAAGAGCAGCAGAGCCCAGCAGGCCCACACATGGAAGCCTCATTAGTGAGGTTTCAGGGTTTCCTGCAATTGTTCTCTTTATTTCGTCTGTCTCTCGGTGACCTCTAGTTGAGGAGGAAACAAACCATTTGTGCTTTTGAGCCCTAGAGAAAAGGAGTCCCTCCCAATGTCAGTGCCCCTGGCCTTCCAGGGTATCATCACTGGCTCATTATCCTGCCAGAACTTCCTTTCCGAAGATGTAGATTGCCACAAAGTAGGACTGAAGTTTTTGGTCAGTTAAGTGGGATTTGTGTGTTGAGATTAAATTTCTGTTGTTATTGTGAGTTGTTTTTTATGAACTAGATTATTTACACCAGAGACAAATAAAGTAATGAAAGGAAATTGGTCAGAGTGAACATATTCTTTGTCAAGTCCGGCAGTATTAACTAATAAGACTTGGCAAGATCACGTGAATCTCTGCAAACTTGATTTTGTTAGTGAAATTCTTTTTATAACCTTAATTTGATGAATGTATCCCTAATCTAAGATTAACTCCTGGCTTGATGTATCTTTGGGGTTCCTTATAGTCAGAAACAATATCTGTGGTTGTTTCTTCTTGTTTCATCTTTCCATACTCCTTAGTAAAGTGTAACCATAGGACAGATACTAAGGAAATTCCTACAGTTGATTCTAAGATCCCAAAGCAAAACTAATCATGGACTCACAAATGGTGATACCTTATATCAAGAATTACAACTGAAAAAAATCTACAACAAAGTAGCACCACATTTTGCACCCCTTCAAATGTTTATATTTTTGAACTTGCTGCTGCTCAAATTAGAATTAAAAGTGTATCTAGAATATAGCAGTTTGACCTGGTCCCAAACCCTAGCTTTTCTTCTTATCTGTTAATGGAAGACGAAAAGTACCGATAACAATTATTGAACACTTATATATGCTAAGATTTTTAAAAATTTAATCCTACTGCCACCCTAACATGCTCTAGTCCCATTATTCCTGTCTCACACCCAAGGACAGGGAGACTCAGAGGATTTAATAAACTTCCTCAGGATCTTGCTGATGTAAGTGGCAGAACTGGGATTCCAGTCTATGTCTGACTCTTGATGACTTTACTCATTTAATGTTTTGGATCTCAAACTCCCTGCAATAGCATAACCAAACAGAAAAGTTGTTTTGGTCCCCTGTAGGATGCTGGAACCTAAATGCAGGTGCTTGGGGGCACCTGAGTTCCCTAACTCTCATTTTTCTCACTTACACTTCTGATCGTCTGCTTATTGGTATAGGTGAAAAACTTGGGCACAATTTTGAGGGAAATCAGAATGGAAGAATAAACTGATTACAGTCCATGTGTTGAGAGTCATGGCATTTGGATAGACCTTTAAATATCAAAAAGTAAAAAGAAGCAAGCTTGTGGGAGAGGTGGGATGGGTACCACCATCAGTTTTGCCTGTAGTTTCTTGTTCATCCCCAACAAATGAGCAGATCCCTGAGATCCCTACCCCTACCACCAAAACAGTAGATAATTTCCTCTAAATTCAATGGAATTCCCTTTTCTTGCACGTTTCTGTGAATCAGGTAAAGTTTACAAGTGGACAAAAAGCAGATGTAATGATTCAGCTCAAATTTAGGGATAGATTAAGAGGATCTTCATAGTTTTAGCATTATTGAATTCATTTTTACTTGAAAGAAAAAGCCCCTCTTCTTATATCTCATTCAAGCCTATTTCTTGAAGGCTGAATCTTTTGGGTCACCTTCTTCAGAGTCACATAGCTTTGATTCATTCATTTATTTGAAAAATATTTCTTGAGCACCTACTTATATGCCAGGCATTGTTGTAGTGCTGCAGACAAATAGTGGTGAACAAGACTAGAGTGTGACCTTCTTGAAGCCTGCGTTCTGATAGTTTAAATAACGTAGATGAAAATGAGATCAAGCCATAGGAAGAGCACATCAGGTGAGGTGTTTTGAGGGCTTCAGAGAGGTGGGTGGGAGCAGTACTGCAGAGCCCTGTAGGGCAGAGCCCAGAGTTTGGGCTTCATTCTGGGTGTGGTGAGAAGACACGGGAGGACCCCGCATGAGGGAAAGACATAGTCCGACTTCTGTTTTCAGAAGGTCACTCTGGCTGCTTGGAGTCTGGGAGACCTTGAAGGGACTGAGGCATAGCTGTACAAGTGGATAGTGAAGGGTAAATGTGAGATCTATTTTGCAAATGTAGCTGACAGCATCTGCTGATGGATTACAATGTAAAAGGGAAGGTCAACATTTAGAGTTAGTTAGAAGGGGAATGGCCATATAGGAAAGTGACCTATAGGACATATAGGTGACATATAGGGAGTGACCTATAGGAAAAGCAACAGAGGATGACAACATGGGAGCCAAGAGTAGAAAGTGTTTGTAGAGCCAATCAAATGCCAAGTGGTTGAGCGAGAAGAGAAAAGGTCACTAGATTTCCACCAAGGATGCTGTTGACCTTGACAATAGCCATTTCAATATCTTGGGATTTCTTTTTTCCAAGTATAGGTGATTTTATTTTTATATCACTGATAAACCTCTTTTTAAGCTAGTGACACCCCAAGTGTTTTGCCACATTTCTGCTGAGCTCAGCCACTACCCAACTAAATTGTCAGCTGGTCCCTGTGCCCTTTGCATCCCACCAGTCACTGTGCCACAGTCACCTGTGAGCTCTAGGTTCTCAGCTCCCGAAGGCTGAGACTGTGTCTTCTGCATCCTTGCGTCCCAGCCTGGAGACATTTCCCGACTTGGTGCACAGACAGCAAGAAGGAAGGACTCCTCTAATCCCAACTCAAGTGCTCTTGGCACTCCCCACNAGGCTTTGGCATAGTCAATAAAGCAAAAATAGATGTTTTTCTGGAACTCTCTTCCTTTTTTGTTGATCCAGCAAATCTGGCAATTTGATCTCTGGTTCCTCTGCCTTTTCTAAAATCAGCTTGAATATCTGGAAGTTCATGGTTCATGTATTGCTGAAAGCTGGCTTGGAGAATTTTGAGCATTACTCTACTAGCATGTGAGGTGAGTGCAATTGTGCGGTAGTTTGAACATTCTTTGGCATTGCCTTTCCTTGGGACTGGCATGAAAACTGGCCTTTTCCAGTCCTGTGGCCACTGCTGAGTTTTCCAAATTTGCTGACATATTGAGTGCAGCACTTTCACAGCACCATCTTTCAGGATGTGAAATAGCTCAACTGGAATTCCATCACCTCCACTATCTTCGTTCATAGTGATACTTCCTAAGGCCCACTTAACTTCACATTCCAGAATGTCTGGCTCTAGGTGAGTGATCACACCATTGTGATTATCTGGGTCGTGAAGATTAATTAGATAAAAATAAAAGCTCAGTTCCTCAGACCAATTAGCCATCTTGCAGGTTCTTAATAGCTTCGCATGACTCATGGCTACCATATTCGATGCCAGAGATTGTAGAACATTTCTGACATTGTAGTAAATACTATGAGACAATATTGCTCTAGAGTTTCTTTATAGCACTGGACTATTCTATCCAGTATAGAAAGGTAAAGACGAGGGGCTGGGCTTGATCTTCTTGAGAAGGTCAAGAGAAATAGGGCAACCAGTTTGGCTGTGTTGCTAGGGAGTTGACAGAATTTCTAAGAAAAAAAAAATATGCACACACACACACACACACACACACATATAGGACTTCACTATAATATTAACACAGTTACCCACACCCTGATAATCAATGTATTAAAATTTTATACTCAGCAATTGTAATATATTAACCCACACAGCATTATACTAGTAAAAGTTGACATCAGTGAGTGAGTAATTATGAACTCTGTGTCCCACTACAAAATTTCAGTGTACACAATCTTTTTCCTTACTGCTGCTGCTAAGTCGCTTCAGTCGTGTCCGACTCTACGCGACCCCATAGACAGCAACCCAGCAGGCTCCCCCGTCCCTGGGATTCTCCAGGCAAGAACACTGTAGTGGGTTGCCATTTCCTTCTCCAATACGTGAAAGTGAAAAGTGAAAATGAAGTCTCTCAGTTGTGTCCAACTCTTAGCGACCCCATGAACTGCAGCCTCCTCACTAAAGGTTACTAAAGAAGCCAGAGACTGTAATATTTTCATTTATTTCTGCTGTCTTTTGTTAGTGAGACAAAGCCTATGTGAAATGTTTTCTAGATTCAAGCATTTGTCAAGAAAGCATTATAAAATAGTTCAAGTCTTTTAGACAAATAGATAAATCTTCTAGATAAATATAAGTTAAGGAAGAGTACACTTGGCTCTAAAGCTAGTAAGAAGCGAAAGACCAATCCGATAGTGCACCGAGACAACGAACAGCATTCGATGGCTTTGTTTTGATTTAAACCATACTTGAAGGATTCTAATTATTCAGTTAAATTAATTGAATTTGAAATCTGAATACAGTGAAAACAATCTGAATTTGTTACTGACAAAGATGATTCAAAAATGTTTCTTTCTTAGTCATTTCTGAACAACCTCGAAATTATCATGTGTAATAATAATTGGCAGACATCCACGGCTCTTAGTCTAATGTTTCATGATGACAGTTTCTATCTGAAGTGTTAATAATTACTTTAAGCATTTTTCTTGGCAAAGATTTACATGCTCAGGCCACCAGTACTTTCTGTGTTAGGCAATTTGTTTTGTATCTTTCTCCTCACTTGTGAAATTTTTGACAACACTTTTCATCTTTTAAAAAATTGTACAAAAGAAGTTCCTTGAAATATTACAGACGTTGCTGTTGTTTTCATTAGACATATATCAAGTTGAAGTCTGATTTTTCTAGAAATGGTCTGGTGCATCTATTTAATATCTGTATGCTTTTTATGATTTGAGTTTCTTCTTTCCCCCCCCTTTTAGTCAAAGTATAGTTGACCTATTACATGTTGTTTCAATTGCACAGCATAGTGATTCAATGCCTTTTAATATTAAGTAGCAGTGGGAAAATGACTCATTTCAATAAGATCATTTGTATTGATGGTTTTGAGTATTCAAATAAAACTTTCTACTTCTAATTTTTAGAAATAGAATCTTGTCCTATGGCACACTTTGTCTCAATCATGGGTTTCAACTTGAATGTAGATCAGTAGGGACCTGGGCATGTCCTCCCACAGCTGTTATTAACCTATCGATGCAGGTGCATCTGGGACTTTTGTGTCCCACCAAAGTAGAACAGAGAGGTAGATAACAGATCATAAAAGGGAAAGAACAGTTCATTGCAGAAATTGAGTTTATCTGCCACTGAAAGACTCTACTAACCACAAGGGGATTTAAACCAAATGTCCAAAGGAGTCTCCAAATGTCGAACCTGATACTTAAACCATGAGCCACTCTCTCTTGTGTTTGTCCAGTGTGCTTCTTACACTGACCCCTGGATATGAGAAAGACCCTCTGCCCTTGTGGGAGCCTTTCCACATGCTTCCATTATTAAATGAGTTTGTTCAGCTTTGACTCCAATTGTGATAGTAAACACTATTTCCCACGTTAAAAAGTGAGGATGAACTCTGGGTGGACCTAGTCTGCACACTTAATGTCTCCAGTGGTTTTCCAGTTTGGGAAGGGAGGGCGTGTGAATGTTATAAGAACTTGCAGATGTGTTGGACATAATGTTTTGAAATTCTCTTGCTCATAATTTTCCTAGCATGTTTTTATTTTCCTGGTACCTTTTGATTTTAGCAAATTCTCTAGAGCCTATTTCCTAGGGGTTTTCATTTGTTTTCTCTTTAAAAATCATTTCTTCCAGGAGAAATCCTCAAACACGTGAAAAATTTGTATTCAATTCAAGCTCCAAGCTTTGTGGGGAACAACACTTAAGAGACCACTCGGAAGGTGCATGCCCTGAAAATGCTGTGGGCCGCTTGCTTAACTAGATTGGCTGCACGAAGCATGTTACACCTGTGCTCTGCTGTCTGCGCTGATTGCCTTTTAGCTTCTGAGTGCAATTCAAGGTGATCATTTTAATCTCTAAGGCCCTGTATGGCCTGGGACCCAGTTATCTGGTAAATTGCCTCTTTCCCTGGGCCTGGCAATTAATTTCAACCAGAGTGCTGCCACTAACAGTTCCCTGTTTTTAAACTCAGGAACTGAAGCCAGGGGAGTGAGAGTATGTGTGTGGAAGATGGGCACGTGAAGCGTGTAAGACCCGTATCCCTGGGACTTCCTAGCACTTTTCAGAAGAGCAAGTATGTAGAAACATGGGATCAAAGTTTCTAACTGGCAGTCTAACTACTCTGAAATTCGTTTTTTAAATATTATCATCACTTCACTTAGATATTTCTTTTATAAACATGGTTTACATTTTGCTTTGATAATATGCTTCAGTGGATGGGTGGCCCTTTTTTAAAGTAAAAGCCCCCCTGTATTACTTAAATTCTCAGAAACATAAATCATGATTGGATTCAACAGACAGGTGAAATATTCCTAAAAGAAACTCATTGAATATACATTTATCACTGTCTCACTGCTTGTCAAGTACTTTTTAAATACCAAGGAACAGATATAAAAGGAGCTTATATAAGGAAAGAACTATATCACTATTTAAGAATAACTGGTCCATAAAGTCAATGTTTGGTGCTTTCCTTTCATGCAAAATCAGAAATGTATTTGATGAAATTAGTGGTTTATTCTAGCTTCACATGCTATAGTGCATACAGTTCTAAACACTGATATGAACCGGCATTATTTGACACTGGAGTTTAAGACTACACATGAGTTTAGTGATACTGGTCCAAGTCTGTCCATTTCTAATTACCATCACAAAAAGGAATGCATTAAAGAGATATGAATGACTTACAGAATCAGAACAAAAGAAAATAGTCTATCTTAGGCAGAACAGGAATCTGGAGAAATCCCAGGATCTAGGGAAAGATAGTAAGAGACTGAGGATACTTCTCGAAATGAATCCATTCCAACTGTTTCAGTCAATGCATCACTCTGTTCAAGATTTAGTTATCAGGGAGTGAGGCAAGAGAAAAAGTATAAATATTAACTACAGATTGCAGAATCAAGATTAATTTGTCCGTTTAAAGTTTGGCAGATAGAAGCGTCCTCTACTAGGTTTCCAAGAGGTTTCATAATCATGTCATGGCAACCAGCTCTACTGTATGCCCCAACTGTAGGCTGAGCTCCAAACCCAACCTTTAGAGTAAATTTTGTCTTTAGTTTGGGAGGATATTGAATTTCTTACTCAGTATTCTGACCTTGCCACCATGCTTCCCATAATTGGGTTGCTGCATCAAATGTAAGTTCTCAGTAACAACAACACTGCAAAGTTTTATGTAACTTAGTATCAAAATAAGAGTTACAGAAACAAATTTAGAGAAGAGAGGATATCATATGGATCTATTCAGAGAAGGAGGGATGAGATGAGATTTGATCCTGAAGCAAAAGTGAGTATAGAACCTGGATAATTAGAGAAAGTGGGAAGGCTTCCTGAGCAAATATTTATACTAAAGTGTTTATTTGGTTTGTTCAGAGGACCATCATAAAATTGACTAGAGTCAAGAACTGACTCATTGGAAGAACAGTTGGGAGGTAAATTTGCAAACAGAAAATGGCATCAGATGGTGAAGGCTGTGTTGTTTGAATTTCTTTCTAAATGTAGCAATAGCCATAAACAACCTTCTAAAAAAAGCGAAGCTATGGTTACCATACAACTTTCTTTTTTTCTTGAAAAATTTGGCATTGGAGAGTAGAAGGGCAAAGAAAGCCAAGCAAAATTTTTTGTTTTGTTTTGTTTTTCACATGCAAAATTGAAGAGAACTATGCAATTTTAATAATGTTTATTTTTGGTAATTAAAAAAAAACTGAATGTAGAATATATAGAAAAGTAGGAAGAAAAAATTCTAAAACCATTTATGTTCTTAGAGATAGCTTTTGTTAATAAACATGTTTTTCATTCAAATTTTTTTATAAGTTATAAAATTGGGGTATTTCTTTATATAAAGTTATTTGTCTTTGCTATTGTGTCCTACGTATCTTCTTATTTTCATATGGCTTTGAGATATTTAACCCCTTTTTATCTTTAACAATCCACTTCTTCTAAGAATATAAAACTCTCATCACTATCTAGGAATCACCTTACCATACATTGTCTTCATTCTGGGTTCTGTTTTCATTTTTGTTTCTGTTTATATTTATAGCATTTTAAAATCAGAGTACAGTAGTTTGTTTTACCAGTATCAATTAGATCCAATAGGACCAGTGAACTGTGTACTTTAAAACAGTAAAGTTTATATCATATTTTATGATATATGAATTTTATCTCAGTAAAGCCCAATAAAAACACAGCAAACTTTCTTTTAGTTTCACACTTATTCCAGTTGCAGAAATTTTTGTGAGATAAAATATTCTAAATAAGAAAATTTCTACAAAACTTTTCTGTTGAGTTAGAGTTCTTAAAACTTGGAATTTTCTCAGACTCTTGGCTTTTTATTTTACAGTGTAGAACGGAAGAGATTACTGAATGGTTTCTGAAAATATCTTCTCTTGGGATCATGCAGTTTAAATGTATGTTCTCCTAATACTGCATTTACTAAAGTTGAGATCAGAAGAAAATATTCTGTTTACATGTTGTATGACTCTTAAAATCTTTTTATTTCTCTTTTCAGATTAAGTTCTGCAAAAAGGAAAGCTTTCGTTATAAAACATTCCCTGATTTTTATCATTTCTCTATTGGAGTTTACAATAGTTTGCTCGAGAGGTACCTGCCTAAAAGAATGATGATAAATACTCATAAATGTAATTAAGCCAATATTGAAGTCAAAAATACCTATAAAGTGAAAAGAAACCAAGTTTTTGAATGACTGAATGACTGCTAGAAAACAAAGTAGAATATGTGAAATCTATATATTTTGGAGTAATTTCCTAATATTATATAGTTTCTTAACTATTATTACTCCAAGTCATATAATTTATAATTTCAAATAATGTTTCAATTTCTTTTAATATTAGATGTTCATTTTTTTCTAGAGAGAAGTTACTTTTAAATTCCTTTAAGGTCATGGGAAACAAAGAAAATATTGAAGAAGGAACTGTGTTCCTTAGACTGTGAAAGATGTTCCCTGATCTGTCATCCATGGGAGTTTGATTTTTCAAGCGATTTTGGAGACTATCTAATCAATGCTTTGTTTTGGAGATGAGATTACTCAAGTCTAGAAATCAAAGTAAGAAACGGGGTTCTTACATCATGCTTTCACTGTACCATTGCTGTTTAAGATACAGATTTAGAATTAATTTGGGGACTTCCCTGGCGGTCTAATGGTTAAGACTTCGCTTTCCAGTGTAGGAGTTGCAGGTTCAGTCCCTGGTTGGGGTGCTAAGATCCCACACTCCTCGTGGCCAAAAAACCAAAACATAAAACAGAAGCAACACTGCTGCTGCAGCTGCTAAGTCACATCAGTCGTGTCCGACTCCGTGTGACCCCACAGACAGCAGCCCACCAGGCTCCCCCGTCCATGGGATTCTCCAGGCAAGAACACTGGAGCGGGTTGCCATTTCTTTCTCCAAAATACTGTAACAAATTGAATAAAGACTTTACAAAAATGGTCCACATCGAAAAGATCTTATAAAAAAGAATAGACTTAGTTTTAATGAATGACCCAAGACATGAATTAATTTCCAAACTTTAATCCTCATGGAAGGAATGTGTGCCCTTGGAAAGTGAACACTGGTGCACAGAATGGTTTTATAAACTCTTTGGTTATTTAAATTTATCTAATCTGCAAGGCAAGTTACCGAATATCAATTATTGCCATTTATAAAACTTTATAATTATAAAATAGAAAATGAGATTTGACCTATTTTAAAAAATAATCTTTGAGTGGCAGTATCTTAATTTGTTTCATATTGTAGTTGTTCACTCTCTGCTATAATTCATTTTGAGACTACATAGTAATATACATATATATTTGTGCACATATATATTAATAAATATATATGTGAACATATGACTAAATTAGTAGTCTTGGTATTGTGAAATAACATATGGGATATTTTTAAGTTGGAATTCCTAATGTAACATAGGAAATCCAATTTCCCTGGGAAAATTTGTTTGACAATGGCATCAAACTATGAAAACTTTTCTGGCTAACCGAAAATTATTAATTTCCATAAATGGAAATGATTTCAGAGCATGAAAGTT
The DNA here is from genome assembly GCA_006410875.1 of Neotragus pygmaeus. Taxonomy (NCBI): domain Eukaryota; kingdom Metazoa; phylum Chordata; class Mammalia; order Artiodactyla; family Bovidae; genus Neotragus; species Neotragus pygmaeus. Next base: position 478,777 of record SJYV01014646.1, read on the forward strand.
GGATCTGTTTATAATCGATTTAAGTGATTTTGGGGAAAATTTTATTATTTCAGAAATATTAAAACGTGGTTAGCATTAATTTTGTTTTAATTTGGACTTCCCTGGTGGCTCAGACGATTAAGCATCTGTCTACAATGTGGGAGACCCGGGTTCGATCCCTGGGTCAGGAAGATCCCCTGGAGAAGGAAATGGCACCCCACTCCAGTACTATTGCCTGGAAAATCCCATGGACAGAGGAGCCTGGTAGGCTACAGCCCATGGGGTCGCAAAGGGTCGGACACGACTGAGTGACTTTATCTTTACCTATTTTAATTTAATGACACTCCTCTAGAACTTCTCTCTTATAAACGTAATTATTCGTAACTATCCTCCTCCTTTGTACCTTCCGCCTGCTCTTCTGTCATAGCATGACCTTTTATAGTGACCGCTGCTGCTGCTGCTCAGTCGCTTCATTCGTGTCCGACTCTGTGCGACGCCGTAGACGACAGCCCACCAGGCTCCTCTGTCCCTGGGATTCTCCAGGCAAGAACACTGGCGTGGGTTATTGTGATTAGATCTTCTATTATAACTAGAACCACTTTCTTTACTTCAAAAGTCTATAAGATGATTCAGATAATGGAAAATAAACAGTTCAACATATAATAGTATAAAAATGTTATTTACATCAGAATTAAGTTTATTTAGTTTGGTCCGTTGAATTGGAAATGTAACCCATTGATTTCTGAGGCACATGACATCTTGAAAGTGAAAGTGTTAGTGGCTCAGGAGTGTCTGCCTCTGCGAACCCATGGACTGTGGCTACCAGGCTCCTCTGTCCATGGACTTCTCCAGCAAGAACACTGGAGTGGGCCTTCATTCCCTTCTCCCGGGGGGTCGTCCCAACCCAGGAATTGAGTCTGGGTCTCCTGCATTGCAGACAGATTCTTTACTGTTTGAGCCACCAGGGAAACCCCAGTGTAGCCTATGTTTGGCCCATGATATTATTATATGGTTTTTTACTCCCTTGAATTTCAAGTTATCTTTCTTTTCTCTTGTTTATAAAAAGCAGCATTTAGCTGTACATTATTATTGTGAACACAGCCCTCCTTAATTATAGCAGATGCTAATTGGAATCCATATGTTTCTGAGGACTTTTATCTCAGAGCCTCTGATTTTCTGCTTTAACATGGATGGTACATTTATTTTCTAGACCTGCTGCCACCAATTATTTATTTCTCATGTTCTAGGTTTTTAGGAAATATCTGCAATGATGGATCCAGAAATTAAGGTTTAAATACATTATTTAAGGTAATGCATACTAAAATAAAAATGAAGGAAGTAAAAAAAATATCTGTATACATTTTTAGGAGAAGAGATATAATGATATAATATCATTAATTTTTTATTGAGGTGAAACTATTGATAATAATGAAATTTATATTTTTAGAAATTAAGGTACAGACTTACTTCTTTGAATGATTTAAACAGCCATTGAAGAAGAAAAAAATTAGAAATCATTAAACACAGTTTTGTCTACAGAAAAGACTGGGAGTGTGAAANCTAAGTCACATCAGTCGTGTCCGACTCCGTGTGACCCCACAGACAGCAGCCCACCAGGCTCCCCCGTCCATGGGATTCTCCAGGCAAGAACACTGGAGCGGGTTGCCATTTCTTTCTCCAAAATACTGTAACAAATTGAATAAAGACTTTACAAAAATGGTCCACATCGAAAAGATCTTATAAAAAAGAATAGACTTAGTTTTAATGAATGACCCAAGACATGAATTAATTTCCAAACTTTAATCCTCATGGAAGGAATGTGTGCCCTTGGAAAGTGAACACTGGTGCACAGAATGGTTTTATAAACTCTTTGGTTATTTAAATTTATCTAATCTGCAAGGCAAGTTACCGAATATCAATTATTGCCATTTATAAAACTTTATAATTATAAAATAGAAAATGAGATTTGACCTATTTTAAAAAATAATCTTTGAGTGGCAGTATCTTAATTTGTTTCATATTGTAGTTGTTCACTCTCTGCTATAATTCATTTTGAGACTACATAGTAATATACATATATATTTGTGCACATATATATTAATAAATATATATGTGAACATATGACTAAATTAGTAGTCTTGGTATTGTGAAATAACATATGGGATATTTTTAAGTTGGAATTCCTAATGTAACATAGGAAATCCAATTTCCCTGGGAAAATTTGTTTGACAATGGCATCAAACTATGAAAACTTTTCTGGCTAACCGAAAATTATTAATTTCCATAAATGGAAATGATTTCAGAGCATGAAAGTTGGATCTGTTTATAATCGATTTAAGTGATTTTGGGGAAAATTTTATTATTTCAGAAATATTAAAACGTGGTTAGCATTAATTTTGTTTTAATTTGGACTTCCCTGGTGGCTCAGACGATTAAGCATCTGTCTACAATGTGGGAGACCCGGGTTCGATCCCTGGGTCAGGAAGATCCCCTGGAGAAGGAAATGGCACCCCACTCCAGTACTATTGCCTGGAAAATCCCATGGACAGAGGAGCCTGGTAGGCTACAGCCCATGGGGTCGCAAAGGGTCGGACACGACTGAGTGACTTTATCTTTACCTATTTTAATTTAATGACACTCCTCTAGAACTTCTCTCTTATAAACGTAATTATTCGTAACTATCCTCCTCCTTTGTACCTTCCGCCTGCTCTTCTGTCATAGCATGACCTTTTATAGTGACCGCTGCTGCTGCTGCTCAGTCGCTTCATTCGTGTCCGACTCTGTGCGACGCCGTAGACGACAGCCCACCAGGCTCCTCTGTCCCTGGGATTCTCCAGGCAAGAACACTGGCGTGGGTTATTGTGATTAGATCTTCTATTATAACTAGAACCACTTTCTTTACTTCAAAAATCTATAAGATGATTCAGATAATGGAAAATAAACAGTTCAACATATAATAGTATAAAAATGTTATTTACATCAGAATTAAGTTTATTTAGTTTGGTCCGTTGAATTGGAAATGTAACCCATTGATTTCTGAGGCACATGACATCTTGAAAGTGAAAGTGTTAGTGGCTCAGGAGTGTCTGCCTCTGCGAACCCATGGACTGTGGCTACCAGGCTCCTCTGTCCATGGACTTCTCCAGCAAGAACACTGGAGTGGGCCTTCATTCCCTTCTCCCGGGGGGTCGTCCCAACCCAGGAATTGAGTCTGGGTCTCCTGCATTGCAGACAGATTCTTTACTGTTTGAGCCACCAGGGAAACCCCAGTGTAGCCTATGTTTGGCCCATGATATTATTATATGGTTTTTTACTCCCTTGAATTTCAAGTTATCTTTCTTTTCTCTTGTTTATAAAAAGCAGCATTTAGCTGTACATTATTATTGTGAACACAGCCCTCCTTAATTATAGCAGATGCTAATTGGAATCCATATGTTTCTGAGGACTTTTATCTCAGAGCCTCTGATTTTCTGCTTTAACATGGATGGTACATTTATTTTCTAGACCTGCTGCCACCAATTATTTATTTCTCATGTTCTAGGTTTTTAGGAAATATCTGCAATGATGGATCCAGAAATTAAGGTTTAAATACATTATTTAAGGTAATGCATACTAAAATAAAAATGAAGGAAGTAAAAAAAATATCTGTATACATTTTTAGGAGAAGAGATATAATGATATAATATCATTAATTTTTTATTGAGGTGAAACTATTGATAATAATGAAATTTATATTTTTAGAAATTAAGGTACAGACTTACTTCTTTGAATGATTTAAACAGCCATTGAAGAAGAAAAAAATTAGAAATCATTAAACACAGTTTTGTCTACAGAAAAGACTGGGAGTGTGAAAAAGATATTTTTACTTTTTGTCAGTCAGGCATACATATTTTGTAACTTTGTTACCATAAGTCTGTTTACTCTTATAATAATAAAACATGACCACTTTGGGGAAAATATTGTCATGACCTTAAAATAAAATATCTAAAATGAGTTAAAATTTATTAGCAAATGAGAGAATAAATATTTTTCTAAATGAGTCTGTGTTACTTCATATAAAATTGTGTTTATTGAGGACCACCTAACGGGACTGGAATTATACTTAGTGTTGGAGATACAGCAATAAAAATGTGTCCCTTTCATCATAGATATAGTAGTTTAGACACATAAAGACAAGTAAAGAAGCAGGACTGCTACTCTGAAATACTTAATATAATAAACCCAGATTTGAGAAGGCAAGAGCCTTCATAAGAAAAAGAAATCTAAGCTAAAGGCTATAGGAAGATAGAGGACACTCAGAATAACCCTTCTCACATACATGCATCCTTACCTCTGTTCACTCTCTTTTCTAATTTTGTCAACTAAGCCTCAGAAAAATAATTCTCTTTTCTTCCTCAGAATAAACCAAAACCAACAAACACAAACACACAGCATTTTTTAAAGACATCTTCTGATTTTCAAATGGCGATTAATCTGATTTACCAACCTAAAGCATCAGATTATGATTATTATAACAGTAAACAGACATGGTAACGAAGTTACAAATATGGATGTTTAAATAATGAAAAGTAAAAGTCTGTCTTTCATACTTTGTCTTTTCCATAATCAAAACTATGTTTAACAATTTCTAGCTTTTCTCCTTTGTTGGCTGTTCAAATAATTTAAAGAAGTATGCTTGTACCTTAAATTCTGAAAATATAAATTTAGCTATTATCAATAGTTTCACCTCAATAAAAAATTAATGATATTACCCTACACCATTATATTCTTTCTCCTAAAAATTGTATACAGCTGCAACCCATGAGATGTTAGCAGTGCTATGCTGCTGCTGCTAAGTCGCTTCAGTCGTGTCCGACTCTGTGCGACCCCATAGACAGCAGCCCACCAGGCTCCCCCATCCCTGGGATTCTCCAGGCAAGAACACTGAAGTGGGTTGCCATTTCCTTCTCCAATGCATGAAAGTGAAAAAAGTGAAGTCGCTCAGTCGTGTCTGACTCAGCGACCCCATGGCCTGCAACCCACCAGGCTCCTCCGTCCATGGGATTTTCCAGGCAAGAGTACTGGAGTGGGGTACCATTGCCTTCTCCAACAATGCTATATCCACACCCAATTTGTCAATTCCAATAATGGTGATACTATTAACCATAATAATGATGTGTAGCAAACTACTGCAAACTCTAATGATCTACAGTGTTCAACATGTATTTAGGTGTTTATCTGAACAGCTGAGATCAATTGATCTAAGCCCAGCACAGCTCTGTGTCTCCACTAATCTCAGCTGACCTTCCTCATGTGCTTAGAGGCTCTGCTGGGCCTCAGATGATCTAGACTGGTTTCCATGTGAGCAGTTTAGCTAGGCTCTTCGTGTTTCTCTCACTACTTTTGGAACTAGAAAACTAGTCCAGTCTTTGTAAGTTGATGGCAGGGGTCTTGGAAAGAGAATTGAAATATGTGAAGACTCTTAAAGCCTAGGGTCAGAACTGGCATATCATTAATTTTGTCCTGTTCTGTTGATCAGAGCAAGACTTGTGGGCCAACCTGAAACCAAGAAGAAGGAAAATATACTCTATCCCTTCATAGGAGAATCTGAAAAGTCACAGAGCAAAGAGAGTAGATATAGGGAAGATTAAAGAAATGAGGCAACAGATGCCAAGTACACAAATACTAAAACATAGACTAATTATAAGGATGTCCAACACATTTTTTTCACTATACCTACTTCATAGATTTTTTTTTTTTTTTGAAATAACATACTTCAAAATATCTTCAGAAACCCTTGTTTCCTAGAGGTCCAAAGCATGTGCTATGTCAGCCTACTAGATTATCCTGCCCTGCTGCCCTTAGAGGGTTTTAATTTCAGCTGGTTTTATATAGTTAAATGTACCAAAAATCATAAATATGACTTTGACTCTCAAACGAAACAGATAAAAGGATAATACTGTCAAAATCCCATGGACAGAGGAACTTGGCAGGCTACAGGCCATAGGGTTGCAAAGAGTGAGATATGACTTAGCTACTAAACCACCATCATATCAGAGGTATATTAATAAGAAAAGCATTTATTGACCTTATATGAGAAGATATTTGTGGTATGACTTTTTAAAAGTGTCCATGATCAATGATCAGTTTTTTTTGTCCATGTCAGTTTTTTAGCCTATGAACATAATGTGATAATATCTACTGGAGAATATGACTTAAAAAAGTAAGTCACTTAATAGAATTCCTGGTAGATCACAGATGTTGAATCTGTATTTGTTGTGACTATATTGAGGTCTAGTTTTGTGAGATTTGGAGCAGATTATTTGGATCCTGTTGGCTTTAGTTTTCTTAACTGTAAAACGGGATGCGTGTATGAGTGCTAAGTCGCTTCAGTCATGTCCAACCGTTTGTGACCCGATGGACCATACCCCGCCCAACTCCTCTGTCCATGGGATTCTCCAGGGAAGAATACTGGAGTGGGTTGCTCTTTCCTCCTCCAGGGGATCTTCCCGACCCAGGGATCGAACCTGCCTCTTATGTTTCCTGTGCTGGCAGGCAGGTTCTTTACCACTAGTGCCACCTGGGAAGCCCCAAAGCTGAGATACTAATGCCTATTTTAAGAGTTATGACAGTTACATTAGTTAATCCACAAACAGCAGAAGAGTGCCTGAATATGGTGAACATGTACTCATTAAGAATAATTAGCAACCTCTTGGAATATAAATCTTTAATGTCTCATATTTAATGTTACTTTTATGAAAGTTATTAAAACATATAAAATTATATATTGATTTATCATTCAAAAGAAGGCATTTAGCCTATTATGCCCATATTAAGGAACAAATTATTTAATTAAAGAGTTAATATATGTTCCTTATACTTGCTTATATCCTAGATGCAGAGAAAATAGATGTATGTTTGAAACATAAACTAAAAAACAGGCATGAAATTAATTCTGAAATGGTAGTTTATTTAAAAATTTCTCTAAAAATAAGAAAAGAGAAGGTCAATAGCCAGAAAGAGGCTAGAAGGGGATAGAAAAGAACTGTTAATCTGAACTTGGACAAATATTTCTTCATGTCAAAATGAGGAAATAGTAGGCTTGAGCTTAAGAAGCAGTGAGAAGAGTTTTTTAAAAGAGTAAAAAAACAAAACCAAGCTTCTGCTTACATTGAAATGGTGCATGAATTTAGAAGGGAGAGATGGGGCAAGATTCAGGGAGAACTTTGAATATCAAAAATTTGAATTATATATAAATCTAAACAGCCACAAATCAGTTTGCTTTGAGTTTTAAAAATATTTTGAATATTATTCTTTGCATCCATAAGCCTAATGTATGTATAACAAATGAAGTAACTAGTGATGTAATCAATGTCTTTGAAAGAGGGTAGTTTACTAATTTTGGTTCACAAGTGTGAAATTTAAGAGCTAGAATTTACAAAATTATTTCTAAAATTCTCTACTATTTTAATCACGAATCAATTAATCCTACAATAAATGTTTCTTGCTTGTGTATTATCTGCCTAGGGTTTTGATGGATAATGTGCACATTCGTGTAGATCTCAAGAAGCATGCAATCAGTCTGGAATTTGTGGGTAAAGTAACTAACACAAAGTGAAATGTTAAATTCTTGGGTATGGATGCTGAGTGCTATAGTAGCTCTTAGAAGGGAGAGGTCTGTGTGATCAGAAAAGACAATTTCTAGAAAGAATACAACTTGATGTGTACCTTAATAAATATTAGGAGACGGATGTGTGTAAAAAAACAAGGTGAGGGATTCATACTAGGAGAAGGTTAAACAAACACAGAGATGTAGCAGTGATCACAATGTGCTCCACTTTCAAGAGGAACCTGTCTAAATGTTAAGGCATAAACGTACTGAATGAGCCCACTGGAGTCAGAAAGCGCAGGGACTGAAAACCAGTCAGAAGATTTTGAGTCTAGGGTTGAAAACATGAGGGAGTTGCGGTAGCATAAGGAAGACAGTGTTAAGACAGATCAATCTACTTGTGGGCAGAGAAAGGTTAATCATAAAAGACACAGACAGGATTTGAAAGTGAAAGTGCTAGTCTCACGATCATGTCTGACTCTTTTCAACCCCATGGACTGTAGCCTGCCAGGCTCTCCCAGGCAAGAACAGTACAGCGGGTTGCCATTTCTACCCCAAGGGATCTTCCCAACCCAAGGATCAAACTTGGGTCTCTTGGGTTGCAGGCAGATTCTTTACTGAATAAGCCCACAGGTAGGACCCTCAGACAAGATTTGGGTTGTATCAAGGACTCCAGATTATTTCTTTTTTCAATTTTATTCGCTATACGTCCCATACAATGGTCAGTATACCATAACATATTATGTAACCTCAAGTATGTAAAAATTGGAACTCTTAAATGATCATCAAATAAAATATTCTGCATTTAGATTCTGTCCCAAACTGTTTTTTTTTAACTGCAGACTTATGTTTATCATTTCATGTTATAAATGTATATAATGTAGACAAAAGAACACAATAGTTAAGATGACAACACCAAAAGATAGCCCTATGCTAGTATCTTAAATAGAAATCAACTACTGATGTTTCTTTCCAGATTGGTTTTGAGAAGAGTTTTAGCTCTTTATCCATATTTGTTTTTGAAATTTTGGCATCACCACATTCTATCCCATTTATTTCTAATGTTAGCACTGTTCATTGAAGGGAAAATACTTAAGTCTAGGAAGATCATTTCAATCCATTGTTTTATCAGTTCCTGAAGCGTAGAGGGCTGTTTTGTCTCAGAACAACTACAGTGCACTGTTTGTAATTATGGAGGCATCCTGGAATCGCAGACACCAAGAGAGAAAGCTCTGTGATCTGACTGTGACTGGGAAAGACAGAATGCTTCTATGAAAATTTGATATCTTTAAAACTAGAAATATTCTGGCTTTGAACTAATTGTGGAAATTTAGCAGTAGAGGGAAATAGCTTAATTTTGAAATGACATTCTCTTTTTGAAAAATATATATTAAAACACTTTTATATAAAGACTTTTATAACATTGAGTAACTACAGACACTGCTTTGATGAGTAAAGTGTAAATGAATCGGATCATATAGATTAAATTCCCTTTGAAATGCTCAAGGGTTTAAATAACTAGTGGATGTGTGATTGGCCCAAATCATTTGGGGTTTTATTGACTCAAAGCATTCAAAAGAGGAATTGAGCTTCTCAGGCCATCGAAATGTGACTGTTGGTCCAATGATGATATCTGATGTGAAACCTCAAGAAAATATTTCTTTTTTAAAAACCATATTACAAAATTATTTTTGCATCCAGTTAGTAATAGATGATATAAGTCAAAGTCAAGGAAACATTTTCTTCTGATATTTTTGACAAAATCCTGTGCTAATTTTATCTGATTATCAATATAACTAATTTCCTTTTGCATGTACAGTTAAACTCTGCTTCTCAATTAGAATTAACTAGCTTTTCCAGAATTTGTTTAGAGTCAAGGGTGATGAGGTCCATGGGGAAGTGTGCAGGTGGAGAACCAGGAAATTATACCCTTGAGAAGCTCTGGGGTTTTTAATCATTGAGATCTGACCCATAATGACCGATGAAAACATTCTGCTCCTCACTAGTGACTTGCAGATGGTGGACCTAGTTCAGACTCATGTTCACTTCTTTCTTCCTTAAGTAAGCAAATACACATGTATGTATGTGTGTGTGTAGAAATATGGGATTACAACAGCTGTCAAAAAATCTTATTTCTGTTATTCGTGACACCTAGCATCGAACTAAGGTGCTAGGTGTGATTTTTCCATGCAAAGAATTATCCAACAAGAGCCTTTCCCATAAACCCCCTCTGCTCTGCACAGGGGGTTCTACCTGCTCAATTTTTCTATAAATCTAAAATATCCTAAAATCTCAAATGTATTATTTTAAAAAAAGCCTTTCACCATAGAGATTAAATCAGAAGCTATGCTCTCTTATGTGCTATCTTCCTAAATGGCACACAGACACATACACACACTCCCCAATTTTTATTAATATTAGTTTGGTGACTGATATAACTAACTAGGTTTCTCTCGCATATAATATATATACAAGTAATGTATATTTGCAATGCATATGCCAATATAAATACACACACACATATGACTGAGAAAGGATATCAAACTAAAGTAAAACATGCAATTATGAATCATAACTGACGTTGAGTCTGTTATCATATTATGATTTGTAAGGTGCTTTGTGCACACAGCTGATGATGGAAGAGATGCAGACCCAGTGAGCTGAGAAAAGTCAGAGATATCTTTTGTATATTTCCCCCACACTGTGTAATCTATCTTTACATAATTCATTTTCATTTGAGAGGGGCAGTGACTCCCATCCTTTCTCCTTTTTTCTCATTGGTTTAACAAATTCTCAAGGTCTTTTAAATTAACTAGAAATTTTATCTCAATTGAATTTACAATTGTATCTATTAATAGGGAAGTGATAATAAAGGTAACAATAAAAGATAAAATAGAGACAATAATATTAAATGTTTATTTTTGCTTGGTTACAAAATAATAAAGCAAAAATATTAACTCCTCACATTAATAAATGTTTTGTTTGGTTTATCTTCTACAATAAAGAATTATTAATAATCTCTCTGTGAGTGGAAGAAAACATTGAAATGTAGTTTCCAAATCTTGTTAATATAGTTAGTCATTTATTTTGGGAAGGTTGTTCTTAACCAAGTTAGCATGATCATTAAGGAATATTTGGATTGTTCTGTTTTGTTAGCATAGTAGATGAATGGTTATGATGGGTAATATAACTTATTCTATGTGATTAATATATTAAACTTATTTTAAATGTAGCTTTAAATAAAAATACACAGATTACAGGTAGAAGTAATTAAATTAAAATTAGTTTCCCTAATATAATTCATAGTATCATACAAGAAAGTAATTTATATAATTCTATTTGTATATATCATATAAATATCTGTGTATGTGTTTATATATAAATGTATATTGCAACAGTCACAGGTCAAAGACAGATCTCATGAAGATAAGTTATAATTTTGTACAAGTATAGCTGTATTATGAAGGGAAAATACAAATTTTGCTTATGTATTATTTATCATGTATGTATTAAATATTATTTATTTAATGATGAAATAGTCATATAAACATAGAAATATGCCAAGAGCATTTGTAAATTACTTCAGAAATTACCATCTGCAGATGTTTTTACAATTATAAATATGTTCCTTATACAAATGGATAAAATTCTTTTAGCCACTTTACCTCTGCTTTCAATATCTTAAATCAGACTTTTAAATACCCACTGCTTTTAACACATATATTTGTATGCATGTTCAAACCTTTTATTCTGTATGCTCTGGAAGAAGTAGTTACTCTCTTGTAGGAAATGCACTCATCAAACATTACCTGCAACCTAGTCTAGGATATATTATTTTTGAGATATATCTGTTTTTTTTTTAATGCTTCCTCTGTGTTCTCTCCTGTATTTATCTCTGGATACATATTCATTTGAAATCTACTTTTATCTTTACTTTTCACTCTGCAAAGTTGTCCTGTCTTGCCAGTCTTTTTATAGGAGGTTGTGAATGGGAAAATGTTGTTCTAAAGTGATAGCTTAGCAGTCCTGGGCATATTCTGAGGGCTAACGATCCAGACTGACCTGAGACGTACAGTGTTTCCCTGTCTCCCATTTCCATGCTCACACTACCAGTTAATCTGGCATATTCAGGGTCATTTTATCAGTTGCTTAAAATGATCTTGATACTTAGCAGTCTGAGCATCCTTTGGGTGGCTCTTAACTGTCTTTGAGAACATTGTTCATGTACCAGATTTTAGTGAATGTTCCCCAGTTACTTTCTACTCTACAATATAATTTAAAAGTTTAGACGGCTGTTATAACAAAAGATTTCTTACTTGCTTGGCTTCATTCAGTTTGTTTTTTTCCTTCAATGCAATGTCTAATTACATAAAGTAACTGCAATTGAATTTCTTATGTCTTAAATTTCTCATGGTCTAAGTGTTTTGTAAGAAGGGAAATCTCTTGTGTTTTTAGTAGAGAAGGTCAGATCGGTTGTGTCTAGCAGAGGAATAAAGAGGTACTTTGGAATTTCTGTAGAATTCCAACCGTGAAGAGACTGATAATTTATGGGCATTGCCAAAAAAATCATAGGATGAATCATGATTAAAGAAATGTATAGTATTAAGGAAATGTATCCTAAAAGCAGATGTGTTTTAAAATGCATTTTGACATAACTAATACCTTTTTTTTTTTTCTGATTAGCTGGTAATTCAGAGCCCTGAGCATGAAAAACATCAGATTTAGCTAGGTCTCTAGAATATGGGTGAAAGAGATGCAGAATCACAAAATTCATGTTTGCCTGGGGCTCTAAACATATCAAATCATCCACACTTCTCAAATGATCTGGATTGCTTTAACTTCTCATCCTGGATCTTTCAGTGTCACAGCAGACTACTGTGAGGGCCAGCGACCCAGTATCCATGGCCAATTTCTTTGTTTAGAGCCCCATCTGGTTATAAAACCTATCTTATTCCTTGGAGATAGACCAGAACCATAGGTCCAATTTAACATGGGTTAGGTGGTACAAGTGCCTCTTCAGTTGCAATGTTCTTCATAAGCTGAAACCCATTAATTGTGGTTTATTTAGTTTGCAATGATCTAGTAACAGCAGCAGCACGTGGTCTCCTGACAACATGGCTTGATGACCATCATGGCCTCCCAACAGGGCTCCAGGGCTCCCAACAGGGCTTCTGCAGCGCTCCCAGCCTGTGCAGAATGCAGCAGCACAGCCCCTTAGTGGTGTGAGTAACCGAGATCAGATTTGATTGTCTCTCCTCTGCAGTTTGGTTTGGGCTACTTTTGTGGTGGATTGACTCTCAGTTGGCTCTGCAGATTTTTAATGAGGAGCAAACATTGTTTTGGAGTGGCACAGCTGAGGAGCAGGGGCCTGGTGAAAGATGTTGTTTTTGGCAGAAGTGATGGCAGAATCAGGAATAACAGCTGGGAAGAGTGCACTTAACTGTGAAAAAAATAGAGGGCCTACTAACTGGAAAACTCAATTGTTGGTGAAGCTTCAGTCATAGCTCTGAATTGAAAGTCACAGGTTTTTGCAAAATACTGAATTTGGAGTTATGGTTTCAAAGAATCTAAAAGAATCATGTGTAGGAACAAACTATGGTATTAGTGTTCTCTTAGCATCTCTATTGGATTTGGGGGTTTTGTCATATTATCATTAAGTTAAACCATTTATGTATCCATCCATTTATTTTCTGATTTCAACAATGGGTATTTCTTAAGGACTTACTGTTTACCTTTCAGATGATAGGAAATTTCATTAAACATAGCCCCTATCCTTAACACTTTGCAGTCTTACAAGTGGGGAAAAACATCTCTAAATATGCAAAATGAGATGACATATAAAGTGTTATTGGAAGGAATTTTTTCTATTTAGAAGGGTTAGAAAAAAGCCTTAAGATGGAGATAACACTTAAGTATAGATTTGAATGAGTAGAATTGAGAAACTCAGTCATAGGATAAGTAACATCTCAGTGGAGGAAAGGCAAAGTAAAAATATCAGATGTAAATAGTTGTTTACTTTTATTGAAATGTACAAGGTAAGCAGTGGGAGGTATATTTGAGATATCTCCTACTGAGATATCTCAAACCCAACAGATCTATCAGACAAAAATACCAGTAAGACTATAGAAGAGCTTCCCGGGTGGGGCAGTGGTAAAGAATCTGCCTGCCAATACAAGAGACACAAGCTCGATCATTGGGTTGGGAAGTGGCAACCCACTCCAGTATTCTTGTCTGGGAAATCCCATGGACGAAGCAGCCTGGTATGCTACAGTCCATGGGGTCACAGAGTAGGACATGACTGGGGATACAAGTGTTAAATACATTTAAAAAGCTATATAAGCTTTAATTAACACGGTTAACTTTAAGTAAGTCACATAGAAATTTTCATTCAATTTTCATAATATGTGCAATGCACATATTATGTTCAAATGCACTGGGCATAGCAAACACCCTCTTCCAACAACAAAAGATAAGACTCTACATGTGGACATCACCAGATGGTCAATACTGAAATAAAATTGATTATATTTGCAGCCAAAGATGGAGAAGCTCTATACAGTCAGCAAAAACAAGACCAGGAGCTGACTGTGGCTCAGATCATGTACTCCTTATTGCCAAATTTAGACTTAGATTGAAGAAAGTAGGGAAAATCACTAAACCACTCAGGTATGACCTAAATCAAATCCCTTATACAGTGGAAGTGATAAATAGATTCAAGGGATTAGATCTGATAGAGTGCCTGAAAAACTATGGATGGAGGTTCGTGACGTTGTACAGGAGACAGGGAGCAAGACCACCCCCAAGAAAAAGAAATGAAGGGAAAATGGTTGTCTGAGGAGGCCTCACAAATATCTGAGAAAAGAAAGGAAGCTAAAGGCAAAGGAAAAAAGGAAAGATATACCAATTTGAATGCAGAGTGCCAAAGAAGAGCAAAGAGAGATAAGAAGGCCTTCTTCAGTGATCAATGCAAAGAAATAGAGGGAAACAATAGNGTAAAAGTGAAACATTAATATATGCTGCCAAAGATGTTTCTCAAGAATTAACTGCCTCAAGTACTTTACATTTTGAACATCCACACAAACCTTAGGAGAATTTCGTAAATCACAAAATCATTAGAAACTTTACTAGCCTGAAATGGTGATAATCTTTTCCTATTATTTGTTTTGTTCAGTGTTTTCATTTTAGTGTGAAATCAAGCTAAATATTGTTTTTCAATTCTATGCCACAAATACCATTCCTTTAATTAAATATTAAGAATCCATCTCAAGTAAATGTTTCTCTGCCAGGCTTCTCTGCCTATGGAATTCTCCAGGCCAGAATACTGGAATGGGTTACATTCCCTTCTTCAGGGAATTTCCCCAACCCAGGGATTGAACTTAGGTCTCCTGCATTGCAGGCAGGTTCTTTACAGACTGAGACACCAGAGAAGCCCAAGTAAATGTTAGACAGAATTTACATAAATTCAATAAAGGCAAGAAATTTAGAAATATATGAAAGTGCAGATTGTTTATTCAGCATATTTTCTGCAAACTTTGTACTCACTTTTTATTTCTTTGTGTTTAATTCTTCATGTATAAGAACCTAAAACATGCTTGGGAAACTCAATTAGTACATCTCTCAGATTATTTCTGAGTTGACCAAATCCTCTTACACATTCACCTCTAAACATCAAAAATTGACTTAAAGCTTTCTAAATCAAAGATTATATGATTGTAATAATACATGCACATAATTCAATATGCCATTATTTTATTCCTTAGGTAAATTTCCATTTTTTATTCCCTGTTGCCAAAGTGATTTGCTCAAATGCCTGAGGTTGGTTTGAATTGATGGGAAGAGTAAAATAAGTGGTCTTCATATTGCACCCACATGGCTTCTACTGAGAGACAATACTCTTGTGGATCTGAAGTATCTTGTCAAATGTATAACAATACTGGAAGATAGAAACACTGTCTCCCTCCAGAACAAGTGGCCGGCATGCTTACTGCTCAGAACAATAAAGATAATGTCTCTCTTCAGGGCCAAAGGCAGGCATATTTCCTGACATTAAGAGACTTATGTCTCTACAGCCAAGGTTCTGAAACACAGTCCAGTTGTATACAGGTATCATTTTGTGCCACCTTTTGAGAACTGGAGGTTGGGAACTTATACATGAAAATGCTTATACTCTGACTCTGATCCATGCACATAATAAAGTGCTCTGTCTCTGTCTCAGGAGTCTCCTATCTTCTGCTAGCATCCATGATGCTGGCAGGGGCAGTTGTAAGCTAGCAAGTAGGATAAAACCTCAGATTCTTCACAATTCTTGACAGGCTCCCCCAAAAGCTAAGATATGGGCATGGGTAGTATTCTTTATGTTTCTCTTTTGATATGAAACCTCTCTTAAACTGTATTTAAAAAAAAAAATCCTCTTGCCTTAATGCAAGGCACAGGATGGTTCCTTAAGCTCTCATCAACTTGAATTGTGTTGATATATTTCCAAGTGAAACGAGTAAGATGTTTTAANCTCTTAAATGAGACATAAGGAGTGAGAGAAGACTTATTTAGTTTGTAGAGCCTTTGCTTCTGAGAGGATTTTAAGTTAGAACAGTCTACTAAATTGATTATAAGTGGCAGAAACTTGAAACAAACCCCGGTTAAGTAAAAAGGGGGACTATGTTGGTTCACATGAATGACAAATCCAAGGGTAAAACTCATTTTCAGCCAAATAATTAATCAAGAAACTGTCCTTGTCCCTACCTGCGTCTTCTTTTTCTTAGTTTTCTTTCTTTTTTTTTTTTTTAATTGACTTAATTTTTCAGGCACCTCTTATGGAGCAAGATGAAGCATTCTATCCTAGCTGATCACCACTCCCAGAGGTAAGACAATGTTTTCTTTTCAATCCACCTAGCAAAAGTCTGAGCTCACTGCTTGTTGGTTTAAATCAAATGGACGTCTATTCCTTACCCACTCACCAGAGGAAAGGACTATAAAGCTCAGATCACATGTTCACCCTTAGCATTGGGTGGTGCATATGTGAAGGCCTGGACTAAACACACATGAGCTGCATGGATGAAGAAAAGGAGCATTGCTTCCCAAAGGCAAATTGAAGTTTGTTTTCAGAGAGGAACAGTTGCTGGACAGGGAAAAAATATAAAAAACCCCAACAAAATCCAGAATTAAAAAGATCCAAACATAGTAGATACCTACTGTGGAGAAAGGTAGAAAGAACATTCCGTACAAAGAAATAAGTATATGACACTCACAGAGATATTGCATAACTGGGGGAGAAGTAGTAGTGGAAAGTGTTTGGAGCAAAGATGAGGAAGTGGTAGCTGAGGTTAAGAGGACTGTTTGGTAGAAGTACCTGAAAAAGTTACCTTTTGTGAACATTCCGTTATGACAGTTCAGGCGTGGGTTGGAAAGAGTTTCCAGACACGGAGCATTTAGTGTTTATT
Organism: Neotragus pygmaeus; assembly: GCA_006410875.1. Classification (NCBI taxonomy): domain Eukaryota; kingdom Metazoa; phylum Chordata; class Mammalia; order Artiodactyla; family Bovidae; genus Neotragus; species Neotragus pygmaeus. Next base: position 495,781 of record SJYV01014646.1, read on the forward strand.
AAGAGGAGAGGGCAAAGATACTGTGGGTGCTGCAAGCAAAGCAGCCTGACCTCCTGACAGGAGACAGAGTCGACTTCTGAAGGGAGAATTGGAGTGGGAAACGCTGTTAAAAGAGCGAACGAGCTCAAAGGAAGGCCACACTTCCCATGTGTTTCATAGCACAACACAAGACAAAGAAACTTCCTGCTGGAAGGGTGGCATCAGGTGATTGGTTAGGTGCTCTCGGATGCATTCCAGGGTGAGTATTTTTACCTAATTTGGGATCAAGAAGCTGGCTGGTAAGGATCAGGGGGCTTTTGGCAACAGCTACAGTGGGGCTCAGTCAGTTCCAGAGATGACCTTGGCTTTGGGGTCCATGTTTGTGGTCTTGGTACAAAGCCTTGCACCTGTGACCTCCTTTCTCTTAACCCTGGCATTCTCATCAGTACTAATTGAGAACCACCTCGCCTGGTAACACAGTCTGCAACCTTGTTTCTAGTTCAAGGGATTTGAAAGCTGCTTAAATTTTGCTGCTCTTTAGGAGAACCCAAATGGTCACTGCTGCTAAGTCACTTCAATCGTGTCCGACTCTGTACGTCCCCATAGACGGCAGGCCACCAGGCTCCCCTGTCCCTGGGATTCTCCAGGCAAGAACACTGGAGTGGGTTGCCATTTCCTTCTCCAGTTCAGGAAAGTGAAAAGTGAAAGTGAAATCGCTCAGTTGTGTCCGACTCTTAGCGACCCCATGGACTGCAGCCCACCAGGCTCCTCCATCCATGGGATTCTCCAGGCAAGAGTACTGGAGTGGGCTGCCAAATGGTCACTACTTTTTCTTATTTGTAAGAACAGAATTACCCTCCCTATCATGGTTCTCAATATACAAAAAGCAATAAGGAAAAGTATTTTAGTTATTTAAAAATAGTCCGCATTTTTTTTTTCTCCGTGAGGCTTTTGGAAAAAAATATTTTCTGAATTTGGCATTTTTTATCCTAGCATACCACATACCTATTCACAGACTAATGCTTTCATTTTATTCAAATCTTAGTGTTTTCAGGTTTGATCTTTGTTTACCTTGTAACACAGTCATGTCTGTACATTTCTGATTTTGGTCTTGAATCTTAAGAGGACAAGGTAGATTCTTTTTCAAAATTTTGTGTGCATCTTTTTGTAAAAGCCTTAATCTGTTCTCAATACATTTTGTTTTGATTGAGTTAGATTGAATTTTATTCTTCAAAAGTTTTACAAAAGAAGTTGCCATTATCAAGCTTGATGTGACATCATTCAGATTCCCATAATACAGTAATGGTTGTATTTTTTATTGATATATAATAGTCTGTTTTCAAAATGCAACAAGAAACTTGCAATAACATAATATTGGACTAAAGAGAAAGATGACCATTGAAAATATCAATAGATTAAAAGAGAGAGAGGAAGAGAAGTGGCAGGAAACGCATCAACACATTTGTAGCCATAGGAGAAATTAGAAAATAAAACTACAGGAATAAAGCCATAATACTGCATAAGAAAAATAGAATTTTGATATCAGTATCCTACATACTCATGACTCATATTCCAAAGGTTGGAGAACTGATACATTTTCATCTTAATGATGAGCATGTAGGTAAAATTAAGTAGTTTGAAATCAGGAATTGGCTCATTTGAAATCAGAATACCTGAAGTTTTTATCACCGTAGCAACAAAACTTTGAAAGCTGGAACCTACTGTTACATAATTTTATTTAAAATGTTAATATATGTCCTTGCGATGGCACCCCACTCCAGTACTCTTGCCTGGAGAATCCCAGGGATGGGGGAGCCTAGTGGGCTGCAGTCCATGGGGTCATGAAGAGTCAGATACGACTGAGCAAATTCACTTTCACTTTTCACTTTCATGCATTGGAGAAGGAAGTGGCAACCCACTCCAGTGTTCTTGCCTGGAGGATCCCAGGGACAGGGGAGCCTGGTGGGCTGCCATCTATGGGGTCACACAGAGTTGGACACGATTGAAGCGACTTAGCAGCAGCAGCTTTTAAAAATATATACCATAGCATTTCATTTTATATTGGACTTGTTTGTAAAGTAAAAATTATAAGGTAAAATTAAGATGTACAAACTTATTCTTGAGAGTCCATTAAGTTGAAATCAAAGTACAGGGTACATGGCTAAATATATATTTCTATTGGAGAGTGGTTAACTATCTCTTCACAATGTCAAGCCATAAGTTTCTAGTGGCTTCTAGGTATACTTAAGTTTCGTGTTATACAAAACGCCTTGTATTTAAGGTTGATGTTATACAAAAAACCACCACCACCAACAACAAAAAAACACAAAATGAACATCATGAGAAACTAACACTGCAAGAGACACGAAAGACAGGATATATGAACTGATGGAAGGAATGGCAAATTTATCTTTTTCACCTAACTTTTGGTTACAAGCTCATTTAGTAGAATATCAGACAGCATCAGTTTAGTTCATTTCAGTCTCTCAGTCGTGTCTGACTCCTTGCAACCCCATGGACTGCAGCACGCCAGGCTCCCCTGCCTATCACTAACTCCCGAATCTTACTCAAACTCACATTCTTTGTCAGTGATGCCATTCAACCATCTGATCCTATGTTGTCCCCTTCTCCTCCTGCCTTCAATCTTTGCCAGCATCAGATTCTTTTCCAGTGAGTCAGTTCTTTGCCAAAGTATTGGATCTTCGGCTTCAGCGTCAGTATTTCCAATGAATATTCAGGAATGATTTCTTTAGGGTTGACTGGTTGGATCTCCTTGCAGTCCAAGGGACTCTCAAGAGTCTTCTCCAACACCACAGTTCAAAAGCCTCAATTCTTCGGTGCTCAGCTTTTTTTATAGTCCAACTCTCAGATCCATACATGACTACTGGAAAAACCATAGTTTGGACTAGATGGACCTTTGTTGTCAAAGTCATGTCTCTTCTTTTTAGTATGCAATCTAGGTGGGTCATAGCTTTTCTTTAAAGGAACAAATGTCTTTTAATTATATGGCTGCATTCACCATCTGCAGTGATTTTGGAGCCCAAAGAAATAAAGTCTCTCATTGTTTCCACTGTTTCCCCATCTACTGGAAAAAGTCAGTTTTCATTCCAATCCCAAAGAAAGGCAATGCCAAAGAATGTTCAAACTACTGCACCATTGCACTCATCACACATGCTAACAAAGAAATACCCCAAATTCTCCACCAGGCTTCAACAGTACATGAACCATGAACTTCCAATATTCAAGCTGAATTTGGAAAGGGCAAAGGAACAAGAGATCAAATTGCCAACATCTGTTGGATCATCAAAAAAGCAAGAGAGTTCCAGAAAATTATCCATTTCTGCTTTTTTGACTATGCCAAAACTGTTGATTGTGAGGATCACAACAAACTGTGGAAAATTCTTAAAGAGATGGGAATACCAGACGACCTGACCCGCCTCATGAGAAATCTGTATGCAGGTCAAGAAACAGCAGTTAAAACTGGACATGGAACAATAAACTGGTACCAAATTGGGAAAGAAGTATGTCAAAGCTGTATATTGTCATCCTGGTTATTTAACTTATATGCAGAGTACATCATGCAAAATGTTGGGCTGGATGAAGCACATGCTGGAGTCAAGATTGCTGGGACAAATATCAATAACTTCAGATATGCAGATGGCACCACCCTTATGGCAGAAAGTGAAGAAGAACTAAAGAGCTTCTGGATAAAAGTGAAAGAAGTGAAAAAGTTGCTTAAAACTCAACATTCAGAAAACAAAGATCAGACAGTATAGCCTACATTATTTAAACTTTGAAGTGAAATGAAGTCGCTCAGTCGTGTCCAACTCTTTGCGACCCTATGGACTGTAGCCTACAAGGCTCCTCTGGCCATGGAATTTTCCAGACAAGAGTACTGGAGTGGGTTGCCATTTCCTTCTCCAGGGGATCTTCCCAACCCAGGAATCAAACCTGGGTCTCCTGCATTGCAGGCAGACACTTTACTGTCTGAGCCACCAGGGAAGCGCCACAAGTTTACCTTTTTTTATGTTTCTCTTTTTCCTGAAATCAGGTATTTGCATTCATGTAAGTGCATACATAGTGAGAATCCATGTATATCATATATACATTTACCAAATAGCAAATATCATTTAGTTTTTTTTTTAATGATCCAGACAAAGTCATGGTTGTAAAGAACACATAAATATTTGGACTTACTCCTTGACCGTCCCTGTCTTTTTTATCTACTCTCTCTCCTTGGTTATGACACACAATTTTTCCTAACATATTTTTTTAAATTAATTTATTTCTTAAGAAAGGATATTTGCTTTACAGAATTTTGTTGTTTTCTATCAAACATCAGCATGAATCAGCCATAGGAATACATATATCCCCTCCCTTTTGAACCTCTCTCCCATCCCCCACCCCATTTCACCCCTCTAGGTTGATACAGAGCCCCTGTTTGAGTTTCCTGAAACATACAGCAAATTCCATTGGCCATCTATTTTACATATGGTAATGGAAGTTTCCATGTTACTCTCTCCATACATCTCAACCTCTCCCCATGTCCGTAAGTCTGTTCTATGTCTGTTTCTCTACTGCTACCCTGCAAGTAAATTCTTCAGTACCATTTTTCTAGATGCTGTGTATATATATGTATCAGTATATGATATTTATCTTTTTCCTTCTGATTTACTTCACTCTGTATAATAGGCTCTGGGTTCATCCACCTCATTAGAACTGACTCAAATATGTTCCCTTTTATGTCAGAGTAGTTTTCCACTGTGTATATGTACCACAACTTCTTTATGTATTCCTCTGTTGATGGACATCTAGGTT
>SJYV01014646.1:502850-515283 GCA_006410875.1 Neotragus pygmaeus
GAAGCACATGCTGGAGTCAAGATTGCTGGGACAAATATCAATAACTTCAGATATGCAGATGGCACCACCCTTATGGCAGAAAGTGAAGAAGAACTAAAGAGCTTCTGGATAAAAGTGAAAGAAGTGAAAAAGTTGCTTAAAACTCAACATTCAGAAAACAAAGATCAGACAGTATAGCCTACATTATTTAAACTTTGAAGTGAAATGAAGTCGCTCAGTCGTGTCCAACTCTTTGCGACCCTATGGACTGTAGCCTACAAGGCTCCTCTGGCCATGGAATTTTCCAGACAAGAGTACTGGAGTGGGTTGCCATTTCCTTCTCCAGGGGATCTTCCCAACCCAGGAATCAAACCTGGGTCTCCTGCATTGCAGGCAGACACTTTACTGTCTGAGCCACCAGGGAAGCGCCACAAGTTTACCTTTTTTTATGTTTCTCTTTTTCCTGAAATCAGGTATTTGCATTCATGTAAGTGCATACATAGTGAGAATCCATGTATATCATATATACATTTACCAAATAGCAAATATCATTTAGTTTTTTTTTTAATGATCCAGACAAAGTCATGGTTGTAAAGAACACATAAATATTTGGACTTACTCCTTGACCGTCCCTGTCTTTTTTATCTACTCTCTCTCCTTGGTTATGACACACAATTTTTCCTAACATATTTTTTTAAATTAATTTATTTCTTAAGAAAGGATATTTGCTTTACAGAATTTTGTTGTTTTCTATCAAACATCAGCATGAATCAGCCATAGGAATACATATATCCCCTCCCTTTTGAACCTCTCTCCCATCTCCCACCCCATTTCACCCCTCTAGGTTGATACAGAGCCCCTGTTTGAGTTTCCTGAAACATACAGCAAATTCCATTGGCCATCTATTTTACATATGGTAATGGAAGTTTCCATGTTACTCTCTCCATACATCTCAACCTCTCCCCATGTCCGTAAGTCTGTTCTATGTCTGTTTCTCTACTGCTACCCTGCAAGTAAATTCTTCAGTACCATTTTTCTAGATGCTGTGTATATATATGTATCAGTATATGATATTTATCTTTTTCCTTCTGATTTACTTCACTCTGTATAATAGGCTCTGGGTTCATCCACCTCATTAGAACTGACTCAAATATGTTCCCTTTTATGTCAGAGTAGTTTTCCACTGTGTATATGTACCACAACTTCTTTATGTATTCCTCTGTTGATGGACATCTAGGTTGCTCTATGTTATAACTATTGTAAATAGTGCTACAATGAACAGTGGGATACATGTGTCTTTTTCAATTTTGGTTTCCTCAGGGTGGGATTGATGGGTCATATGGTGGTTTTATTCCTATTTTTTTAAGGAATCTCCATACCGTCTTCCATAGTGGCTGTATCAATTTATATTCCCACAAACAGTGCAAGAGCATTCCCTTTTTTCCACACCCTCTCCAACATTTATTGTTTGTAGACTTTTTGTTGATGGCCATTCTGACTGTTGTGAGATGATAACTCTTTATAGTTTTGATTTGCATTTATCTAATAATGAGCGATGTTGAGCTATCTTTTCATGTGTTTGTTTGCTATCTGTATGTCTTCTTTGGAGAAATGTCTGTTTGGGTCTTTTCCCCACTTTTTGATTGGGTTGTTTGTTTTTCTGGTATTGAGTTGTTTGAGCTGCTTGTATATTTTGGGTTAAACACCTAAATGTAAGACCAGAAACTATAAAACCCTTAGAGGAAAACATAGGTAGAACCACTCAATGACAAATCAAAGCAAGATCCTCTATGACCCACTTCCTAGAATAATGGAAATAAAAACAAAAGTAATATAGAACAGACTTTTGGCCTCTGAGGGAGAGGGAGAAGGTAAGATGATTTGGGAGAATGGCATTGAAGCATGTATACTATCATGTAAGAAACGAAGCGCCGGTCTATGTTCGATGCAGAATGCAGGATGCTTGGGGCTGGTGCACGGGGATGATCCAGAGAGACGTTGTGGGGTGGGAGGTGGGAGGGGGCTTCAGGATTGGGAGCTCGTGTACACCTGTTGGGGATTCATGTCAATGTATGGCAAAGCCAATAGAGTATTGTAAAGTTAAAAAAAATAATAAATAAATAAATAAATTTTAAAAAATAAATAAAAGTAAACAAATGGGAGCTGATTAAACTTAAAAGCTTTTGCACAGNGGGGATTCATGTCAATGTATGGCAAAGCCAATAGAGTATTGTAAAGTTAAAAAAAATAATAAATAAATAAATAAATTTTAAAAAATAAATAAAAGTAAACAAGTGGGAGCTGATTAAACTTAAAAGCTTTTGCACAGCAAAAGAAACTATAAGCAAGGTGAAAAGACAGCCCTCAGAATGAGAGAAAATAATAGCAAATGAAACGACTGACAAAGGATTAATTTCCAAAATATAACCTATGTTATTTTAACTCTCTTCACTCAAGGGTCAGCAAAGAAGAATTGGGGAAGTCATTTTTGACTCTGTTTTTCTCTCACATTGCAGACCCAATTTGTCAAGAAATCCCAAGTGCCCAACCTTCAAAATGTACCCACAATTCAACTACTTTTCACCATCTCCATAATTATTCAGTCCAGTCCAAGCAATTTGTGTATTGTCTTTAATGAACTTGTCTATTTACTTATTTAAAAAATTTTTTGCCTCTGCTAACAAGACAATCAGTTGACATTCAGTGTTCCTAGTAATATGCAGCAACTCTTTACCCTTTTTATTTGTTGAAACAACTGGTATCACCCAGCTTATTAGAATTTAATAGAAAATAAGTCAGTAAACTCTGAAGAGAAATGTGAAATTCTAGTACATATAAAAAACGTTTTTATATAATATAGATGAGTAATGGGCGTGAAATGTACAGTATGAGGAATGGTCAATAATAACATATCTTTGTATGGTGACTAATCATGGTGATCATCCTTTGATGTATAGAGATATCAAATCAAATCACTGTGTTGTGAACCAGGAATGAACATAGTGTGGTAAGTCAATTATACTTAAAAAAAAATTCATAGGAAAAATAAATCATATGCTTCCCGTAGGTGAGGGTAGGGCAAGGAGGACTGGGTGAAGATGATAAAATTAGTTATAAATAAGTGCTAGATATGTAATATACAACATGATTAATATAATTAACACAGCTCTGTTATATATGAAAATTATTGAAAGTCATGAGTTGTCATCACAAAAAATATTTTTTCTTCGATTTTGGTTTATAAAAGATGACAGACATTTTCTAAATGTACCTTGATAATCATTTCATGATGTATGTCGAGTCATTATGCTGTACATCTTAAACTTACACAGTGCTGAATGTCAATTATATCTCAGTAAAACTAGATGAAAAAAATTTGTAAATGCATGGATTTGTGAATTTCTTTTGGCTTCTTAGCAGATGGTTTTGTTTATATTCTGTTTCTTTTCTATGTTTCAGATGATTGATGTGCTTAGTTATGTCCTGCTGAAATTAGTTTTATGGATCAAACAAAACTGATCCTTAAATTTTGGTATTTTCTTAAATTATTAATGGATCATCAATTTGGAAAATGTTTTCACTTTGATTTTTAACACTTTATTAATTTTTTGTCAATAAAATGCCATTCTGTTTCAAGGTTTTATACTATCAACCTTTCCTTTAGCTCTTTGAGTTTGCTTTTTCAGATTTCAGGTATTTAACAGATATCTAAGTTTATATTAAATGGCATAATATCTATTAAAAAAAGTAACCTGAAACTCTGGATCCACTTTTCAAATGAATAAGATAATTTTGAAACTGCTAATGTCTCAGGATCAAATTTTATGGTTTATTATTTTAAAGAAAGAATTGAATATGGCTCCAGATAGATAAATTAGCTGTACAAAGCAATGCTTTTCCTAGTAAGCCATCAACTAGAAAAAAATTTTGAAAAAGACTGGAACTGAACTGTTACTTGTCAGATTAAAATAAGTTCTCTCAATCATTGATTCTTCCTTTTTAAAATCTGAACAGTAATCAAATAAATTGACATGACATTAAATTATAATTAATTAATAGAATTTATATTCTAGTTTATAAAATAAGTTTAAATTTAATATATGCTCAATCTAAAATTTTATGAAGAGGCACATCAAAATGAACATTTTGTATGATCAATATCTTAACATATAATTCTAACTGTTACAAATATGCATTTAATTNATGGAATTTATATTCTAGTTTATAAAATAAGTTTAAATTTAATATATGCTCAATCTAAAATTTTATGAAGAGGCACATCAAAATGAACATTTTGTATGATCAATATCTTAACATATAATTCTAACTGTTACAAATATGCATTTAATTATTCTCAGCTGCCCTATCCAATAATGATTGGGTAAATTGGATTCCAGTAACATCTTTTGCCATAAGTTTTGATTCAAAAAAAAAGTTGTGCTTCAATCTTTTCATTTAATGCCTGAGCACAAGGTTTTTATTATAATTAAAATTCTTGCTTAAGAGAGAAGAATGTTAAATGGGTGGAAGCTGCCTCTTGGATTATTCAGGACAATGTTGAAATAAAACGCTATAGAAAAATATGTTTGTGTGTATTTTAACATAATCTTACCTATATTATGAGATCACATGGACACCAATCAAAGTAAATTCTCCAGAACATAATTTTTTTAACTGAAAATCAATTGGTTATTGAAATTATAGAAACTCCTATTTAACAAGGTACTTTTCCAAGCTTGACTGTGAAAGTTCAATGAGGTGTAGACAGAGACTTAGACAAGATCATTGCTATCAGCTTCTGAAGTGCATATAACACAATCTAATACAGTGTTGAGGATCAATGCATCTGTTCGTCTTGTATATCTGCCCTGCTGGAGGGAGCAGCAGTCAGACCGAGGAGAGATCACAGTTGCTGAGCAACGGTTCCATCACTGGACAGGCTCTTTGCTTTGCTTTGGTGCAAAGACAAGGAGTAGATATATTTTTATGTACACTAAAACAAGTGTATCATGGAACAGAAGGCTAGCAATAGCAAAGAATTCTATGGTACAGTGTGAAGATTACAATTACTGATCTTTAGAGAAAATACATTTAGTCATACTAATGTGAAAGGAGATAATTTGGCTGTGAATTGTACTGACACTGTGCATTCATAAATGATTGCTCTGTATGCAGAAAGNTAGCAATAGCAAAGAATTCTATGGTACAGTGTGAAGATTACAATTACTGATCTTTAGAGAAAATACATTTAGTCATACTAATGTGAAAGGAGATAATTTGGCTGTGAATTGTACTGACACTGTGCATTCATAAATGATTGCTCTGTATGCAGAAAGGGACCGAAATTAGGCTAGTAAAATATTTTCTTAGAGTCTAAATGATTATATCTTTCCTTTCCTAACCTGTTCATCAGACTGCGTGCAGTGAAGAGATCACACATGTGGTGGTTTGGGGATGATTCAAATCACTTTTCAATTTGAAAGCACATTATGGTTTCTGTTAAATAGGGACATGGATAGTTGGGAATGCTCTGGATTAATGTCTAATTTACTCTATTTGCCTTTCTTCTTATAACTGGACAACTACTTGTAGTCTCATAATTTTTGAATCATCACCCATGAGTCTTAGGTCTTTAGAGTGAACTTCTGAGTCCTTGTTATTCGTTAGCAAAGGTAAAGAACGGGGTGCACTGGCCAAATCTCCATATGCAAACCAAGTGGAAATTAAATGATCTAATGTAACAAAGGAACAAAATGAAATTATTTCTCACAGTATCCTTTGTTTGTCTATTCTTAACTACCATCTTAGAGAAGTGTAAATTAAAAGTCAAAATGATTTATTTCAGAAACTAAATAAATAGAGCACACTGCTGCTTTTTCATTTCATTGTGTACCTTCACTTCTGGTATTTTTTTTCTCCCTCTGAAAGCGCTATTTCAACAAGACCATGTAAATGTCTATAATTGCGAGAGAAAATGTTAATATAACATTTACACAGTTCAACAGCTTCAAAGCTGTTTCAGTGACTATGCTTAAAAGGAAACTTACACATAGAGGCCCCAAGTCCACATAAATGATAGTTTAGTGGGACATTTGGTGACAGAGCCTTGAAAACAGAAACAAAAAGGAAAGGAAATCAAACAGCCCCATCTTCCAGCCTAATTCAAGCCATTTAGAAGCTCTGTACTTAAGCCTGGGATTACTAGTGATACTATCTACTTCAGCTTTGCTGTTCAGGAAGAAATGTCCCTCTTATTAAAGAAAAAAGGCGAAAAAGAAAGGGGCGAAAAGAAAATAGTTTAAAGCCAAGTAATTCAGGCTTGCATAAATCTTTAATGGGTCTGTCTTCATATGATTGGCTGTGCGTTCTCTCCTCTGCCCAGGGGAAACACTATATGTCTTAGAAGAGAATAATAGTAACTCCATCTTGTGTGTTATACGATATCTTCAAGTAATCCTGAGGATTTTGGCTTTGTCTGCTGTAAACAAAAGGCCACCCATACATAATGTGTCTGGGCTATTCCAGACTCCTCACCTTAGCAGGTGACACCCATAAGATGGACGTGGGCAACTAAGCCCATATGTAGCTGGAGGCAGTTTTGCTCCCAAGACAACTCAGAAGATGTAAAAACAAATAGCACATTTCTCTTCTTATAAGAACAAAGTGTGATCAGCACCCTGCAGTTGTGTCAATTTTCTGGCTTTTCTCAGGAATAAGAATGAAACACCATTCTTATACTTTGCTTTGTGAACGATGAAGAAAAACCGTGCTATAGATTCGTTCATTGAAAATGTATGAATGATTCCAAGCCCTCTATGTCAGACTGCAAAAACAAAAGAGAAATTAAGGAATAAAAGTAGCTATCATTTACATGTTAAGATTTTAGTGGAGATTTATAAAAGTTACATGGAAAAGTCTATTTTGTCATCATTCTTTTTTTGTTTATTTTTCTGGGGATATGCTTACTGAATGGATAAGCTTCCTAGCTGATGGATTTATTCACTCAACAAATGTGTACCTATTTCATATAAGAAACTTTCTTCCACTCTGACAATTCAAGAAAGCGTTGACTTTTAGATGGACTTATTACACAGGCTAACATGGTAAAATTTTAAATCTTAAAGAGAGTCATAATGAATCTGCTCAATTTCTTTATCATCTTTGGTGCAGTATTAGTTCTCAGAAATTCTATGGTTACTCATTACATTGCAAATAAATAATCATGCCTTTATTTTACTATTCGTTTAAGTAGTACCAACAAATGTGGGGAGGAGGGGGGACTTCCTTAGTTGATTGGCTAAAGCCAATCGTTTAAAAAAATAGGTCTTATAGTAAAGAGTATTTTGGAAAAAGGCCAAAACATAGTTTCTGCTCTTCAGTAAAAATTACAGATTTTTTCCTAGGGTACATTTAATTTTATGCACAAATGCATGTTTATTTTTATTTCAAATTCCCAGAGAAGTTTTTTGTGAGGTAGAACAGAAATATGCATCGTCAATATCAAGTCTCAGTGAGATGGTAAATTACAATTTTGAACCAACGAATCCATATAACAGAAGACAAGATGCTCATCAACAAACTCAGATAACATTTCTAAATATTGAAAATTTGCTGCGATGTGTAATATATGGTGGCAAATATAGTAGCTGAAAAATGAAGTAGTTGGTAAAAGAGAAAACGGATTCAGAGAGATAACTATTATTGTTATTTTTAATGTGGGTTTAATGCATCCATTTCACAATATATTTTTGAGTAGAGTCATTATCTTTATACTGTGCTTCTTAGTTACCAGAGTTATATGAACTGATTCATTTTTAGACTACACATCATGAACTAACAAAATAAAATGCCCAACTAATCCTTCAACAGATCAAGTTGCTTGATTTTTACTCGATCTCCCATATTTAAGTTTCACGAAAATTTTAAAAAGTTCCCAAAGAGGATCAGAGCATCACAATGGCCCAATCATATTATGATCATGTGACTAACATGTTAATGTATTTTTATGTGACCCTTAATTAAATGGGAAAAGATATGGAACAGTTAAGGTTAACCTTTCTCCTTCCCTGGAAAAGGAAACCTTAAGGTTTCCGCGTGCACCATGTTCTCCAAGGCTCCGCTGTCATTCCTTCATTCATACCACTGCACAAACCGCCTTTGAATTCATTTCTATGTTCTGCCTATATTGCGGGCTAGGACTGTTTTATACAGTTTACAAAGGGTGCCCTCCCCCCATATAAGTGTAGTTTATAAATATATTGCAAGCGTTATTTTTGTGGTTTTGATCATAGAAGTGAGGTGAAACTTAAACCAAAACACTCATTTTCCCTACATATGTATTGTATATAATGAGAACTTTAATAATTATTATATGAAGTAAAGAAGGGACATTTGATCAATTGAGAAATCATTATGTCTTCACCCTGGAAAGTAGATCTGGAAGACACTAAATAGAAAGTGAAGATATGAATGCACTTTATTGTTAGTTCAATAAAGTTAATATATAAAACATAAAAACAATACATATTAGAATTATTAACTTTGACATTAGAACAGATGTGGGGCATAATTCACATGTTATTATTTCTCTACATCATCCTTTCATTGAGGTAACTAAAAGAATAATGTCTGCTATTCATGAGACGGGCTTTCCAGGTGGTGCTAGTGGTAAAGAACCCGCCTGCCAATGCGGGAGACATAAGAGACATAGGTTCGATCCCTGGGTGGGGAAGATGCCCTGGAGAAGGAAATGGTAACCCCTCCCATATTCTTGCCTGGAGAATCCCATGGACAGAAGAGCCTGGGAAGCTACAGTCCATGGGGTTGCAAAGAGTCAGACATGACTGAAGTGACTTAACATGCACATTCATTATAAACCTCATATTATCCAGACAATCTATCAGACATTCTGATTAAAAGAAATATTATAATGTATTGAATACTTGCTGACATTGATGGATATAAACAAGGATAATTTTAGTTGCTGTAACATAATGTTCAAGATTTCAGGGGCATAACACAATAGGGATTTATTTTTTCTCACATCATAGTTCAGTATAGAGATGCCTAGTTAGTACATAACTTTTCCATGACTAAGCAGGTTTTCAGGCTCCTAACAATTAAAGGCTCCAATAATTTTTGAGGCTAGGATCTCTTTGTGCTCTGCACCTAGCCACGGAAAGGGACAGAGAGGCTGTAGGACACTAATCTTAAAAGCGCTTTCCACTTCTGCTCTTGCCCTGTTGTACGATCTAGTGTCAAGATCTCATTGAATGTGCATGCTAAGCCCCTTCAGTCATGTCCTACTCTTTGCAGTCCCATGGACTGTAGCCTGCCAGGCTCCTCTGTCCATGGGATTCTCCATGCAAGAATACTGGAGTGGATTGCCATTTCCTTTTCCAAGGACTCTTCCCAACCCAGAGACTGAACCCAAATTTCTTGTGTCTCCTCCTTTGGCAGGTGAGTTCTTCACCACTAATACCACCTGGGAAGCCCTTCAGTGACTGTGAGGCAACTCTAAACTAGTGTTCATGGCTGATAGCTGCCTCACAGAGACTACTTGACACTATGGATATTTAAATCAGACAGCTATCTGTCTCTGGTGCATATGATATAGTGCTGGTATCTCTATATTCACTATATATTTTAGTCCCTTACGAGCAATTTGACCTTGAAATTTGTGGGGCCTTAAATGGGAAACCTTAAGAAAGGGGCTAGCTTTGTGGTCGGAAACTAAGATGGCGCCTGGCGGAAGAGATGGGGGCGTGGTCCATGTTGTTTGTCAAAGTTTTTGATTGGCTCTGTTGATTTCCGTGCACGTAAACAGCGCGTGATCACCATAGACTCCTGTTATAATGAAGGTGCATGATTTGACCTTTAACGTGATTGGTGCAACTATGGAAAGTCCGTCCTAAAACCTCCCTGCTTGCCTTTATAAGCCGGGAGCTTGCAACAATAAAGCGGAACTGCTCAGACAGAACCCCTATTATTTCTTATTTTACAAAAGAGGAAACTTAAACTCAGAGATGTTATTTGCATAAATCAAAGTTTGAACTCAGGTCTAACAATAAAAAAAATCATGTCCAATAATTATATGTTATCAAATTATAAGACATAATTATTTCCAATACTGATATTAATATTAATCAAATTTGAAATCTTTTTATGGATTTGGCACTGTTCTAAATATTACTTGAGGATGCCTCGTCTGAAAAACCTGGTTCCTCCCTGGCACCTTCTCTTCCTACAACTGCCACCACCAATTTCAACCAAATGACATAACAATCATTTGTTAAGCAGAACACTAATGACTTTTTATGACTTCACAAACACAAGTGGGACACCTGTTGTAAGCACAAGGGAGATCAAATATGCCACTTCTCTCTTCCTCTCAGACACAGCACCAGATCTGGAGAAGATCTTAAAGGCAGTTTGGTCTCAACATCCAACAAATGTAAGTTCTTTACGATTTCTGAGTAAATATTCCGAGTAATGAAAGTAAAAGTGAAGTTGTTCAGTGATATTCGACTCTTTGCAACCCCACGGACTGTAGCCTACCAGGCTCCTTCCTCCATGGGATTCTCCAGACAAGAGTACTGGAGCGGGTTGCCATTTCCTTCTCCAGGGGATCTTCCCAACCCAGGGATCGAACCTGAGTCTCCCGCATTTTAGGCAGATGCTTTAACCTCTGAGCCACCAGGGAATGGAACCTCAACTCACAAGATAACCACCAGCTTTTGATAGAAAATACTTAGAATCATAGAGTCATATAAATCAGTCTAAGTGTAGTCTACAATTTTTTCTACTGTGTTAGTCTTACAGGTTGAGCCAAATTTTATATCTGTGAAAGTATAAGCCATGAGTCTTCAAAAAATCAATTTGCCAAACATTTATAGCTGATTTTTCTGGAACCTCAATGCTGGCCCTGTCCTTGGAATTACTCAAAGCAATTAAAATTTCGTATCTACCTGACAGATTATTATTGTTCTTGAAAGCAACTATCTTGTTTCCTTTAATTCTTTTCTTCTCTAAAACAAACAATTTTCTCATAATTGCTTATAAAAAATCCTTTCAAGTATTGATGATTTGGACAGTTTGTTTTTCGATGTCTCATAAATACCCTTCCTTATAACACTGAACTCCAAATGTGGTTTGACCAGGGCAAGATATTGGAGAAATAATTTCAATTTATTGTTGACTCTCTGCTTATGTTAATTAAATTTAAAATAAAGTTATTTTTGTTTTGCTTTTTAGTCTAGATTTACTGAATGGCTACTCATGATGTAGTTCCATAATATTTTTCCTCTGTCCTCTTCCTGAAAATGGTATCTGAATAGATAGGCATTGTCAAACTCATGTTAGATGGCAAAACTATGGATGGTGCTGTGATCTTTCATGAAGAGACATATACTGCCTTTTTCAAATTCATTCCATCTACAACACCAAGAGCAAAGTTCAACATCAACTATGGAATTTGTGTGATTGTGATGCGTCAGTATGGGTTCACCAATGTAATAAAGGTACTATTCTGGTGTGAGAACAGGGGGAGGTAAGAAATCTCTATTTTCCTTTCAATTTTTCCATGAACATAAAACTTCTGTATAAAAATAGTTTTTATTAGAAAAAGAAGGCTGACTATTCAAATTTTCTTGGCTTCCCTGGTGGTTCAGTGGTAAAGAATCTGCCTACTACTGCATGATACAAGGGTATAATCCCTGGGTCAGAAAGATCCCTTGAAGAAGGAAATGGAAACTCTAACCAGTATTCTTGCTTGGGAAATCCCATGGACAGAGGAGCCTGGTTGGTTACAGTCCATGGTGTCACTACAGAGTTGGACATGACTTAGCAACTAAACAACAACCCGGTTTTCTTATATATGTCTTGTTGATCATTCTGTATCTATATTCTTAGGTAAAAAAGATATACTCTCAATAGGAGGCTCAATTTAAAAAAATTATCACATTTTTCTTGAATCAAAGCTTTTAATGTATTTTCTATTTTCGTGCTTTTGTTATGATTTTCTATGCTGTCTTCAATGAATATCAACATCCTTTTAATTACTTTCTTCTTTTTTTCCTAAGGCAACACTGATTTATAACATTATATAAGTCTCATGTGTGTGACATTTTATTTCTACTCTTGTATACACTGGAGGCTTCCCAGATAGTGCTAGTGGTAAAGAATCTGCCTGCCAATGCAGTACACTCAAGAGACGTGGATTAGATCTCTGGGCTGAGAAGATCCTCTGCAGTAGGGAATGGCAACTCACTCCAGTATTCTTCTGTAGAAAATTCCATGGACAGAGGAGCCTGGTAGTCTACAGTGCATGGTGCTGCAAAGAGGTGAACATGACCCATGACTGAGCATACGCACCTGTATACACTACAGCATCAGTTCAGTTCAGTCACTCAGTCGTGTCCGACTCTTTGCGACCCCATGAATCGCAGCACGCCAG
>SJYV01014647.1:0-10141 GCA_006410875.1 Neotragus pygmaeus
CGCCCCATCTTCCTGGGCCTCCGCCCCCTTCTCTCTGGGTCCCCGCCCCCTCTCTCTGGGTCCCCAGAGTTTGTTTGCTCCTGTATGCTCAGGCCTGACCCCGTTTTCTCCCGCAGTCCAAGTACCTGCTTCAAGATTACCCTGTCACTGTTGCCTCCAACCTGCAGGACGTGAGTCACAGACGGGAGGGGCCCAGGATGGAGGTGGGAAGGAGAGATTCAAGACTCACCACCCCCTTAGGGGGCAGGCTAGTGTGCCCACCAGGCCACCCCCTCCCCCAGGACCCAGGAGTCAGGCTTCATCTCGTGTGGAGACATGCAAGTCCGCTGTCCTCTCGAGCTGGAGAAGCAGTGTCAGGCTTCCTGTCGGGTTGACATAGGGATCGGTGTCACCCAGGGCGGTGTCTCCGCCCACCCGCAGGACCCAGAGCCTGGGTGGTCTCCCCCCAGGACAAGCTCTGCGGGGCATTCTGGCGTCTGGTCCTGGCCCAGCGCTGGATGGGACGGCTCAAGACCGTGGCTGGGTCGGAGATGGAGAAACTGCTGGAGGATGTCAACACCGAGATACACTTTGTCACCTCGTGTGCCTTCCAGGTCAGCCCTGAACTTGGGGGACAAGTGTGGAGAGCCTGATGCTTTCCTAGGGATTGGCAGCAAAGGTCTGCTAGGCCTTACTGGAGGTTTCCCCTTGACTGGGAGCACCCCGAGGGAGGTGGAGCTGGAAGCTCAGACCTGCTGGGGCCCAGTGTGGGAAGTGACACTTCTATAAGTACAGGAGGATACCTAGGGGTAAGGGCCAAGGCATCAATTCTGCTCATTTCTCAGGCCCTGTTGAAAGATGTTGCTAAGGGGTTCTTACTCCTAGCAACAGGGAGAAGGAGGGGACCCTCAATCAGGGGACCCTCCTGATCCAGGTCTGACTGGGCCCGGTTTCTAGCAACCAGGGGGAGCAAGGGTCCAGACTCTCCATGAGACCCAGGCCTCACCCTTGACCTGAGGTGACGCTGGGGGTGATGCCGTGGTGACGTCTCCCTCCCCTGCCCCCAGCCCCTTCCCAGCTGTCTTCGCTTCGTCCAGGCCAACATCTCCCACCTCCTGCAGGACACTTCCCAGCAGCTGGAGGCCCTGAAGCCCTGGATCACCCACCGGAATTTCTCCCGGTGCCTGGAACTACAGTGTCAGCCGGGTAAAGCCTCCCACCGCCCCACCCACTCCTCTCGAACCTTTACAGTCCCTCACCCATTCCACTCAGGGCTCCCATGGGCTGTGTGACTTTGGGCCTGTTTCCCCAAGCTCATCCCCCTCTGGGCCTCAGTTTACTTGTCTCTGAGAAGTGAATAACCAGCCTTGCCTGTTTCTCTGAGTCAACTCTATCCCATAGAAACAAAATGAGAGTCACATGTTTGAGTATAAATTTTCTTATAGCCCTGTTTAAAAAGGTAAAAAAAAAAAGATTTTTTTTTTTAGGATTCTTAATGTTTGTTATTTTTTAGTATGTTATAGGTGGGTTTATTTTTAAAACTTTTTTACATTGGAATAATTACAGATTCACAGAAAGGGGCAAGGAAACGTACAGGAAAGTCCTGAACACCCTTTACCCAGCCTCCCCAATGGTACATTTTGCTTGGTAATGTTAATTACAGTACAAGAAATAGACATGGGTGCAATCCACAGAGTTTATTCAGAGTTTATCAGTTATGTATGCATAACTGCAGGCACGCTGTAGTAAGTAGTGTGTATTAGTTGCTATAACAAGGTACCACCAACCAGGTGATTTAAAGTGCAGAAGTGCATCCTCTTATAACTGAGGAGTCAGCAGGACTGGCTCCTTCTGAGGGCTGTGAGGGAAGGATCTGTTTCAGTTGTCTCCCGTGGCTTGTAGATGGCCAGTTTCAGGCTCGTGGTGCTCTCCCCCATGCGTATCTCTGTGTCTAGATCTCTCCTTCTTATAAGGACACCAGTCATATTGGATTAGGGCCACCACTAACCATATTTTAACTCGGTCATATCTTTGAAGACCTGATCTCCAAATAAGGTCACATTCTGAGGTACTAGGGATTAGGATTGTATCGTAAGAAAAAAAATTTTTTTTTCCCCAGCGGTACCACATGGCTTGTAAGATCTTAATTCCTCACCCAGGGATGGGACCTGTGCCTCCTGCAATAGGGGCTAGGAGTCTGAACCACTGGACCAGACTGCCAGGGAAATCCCTGAGTTTGTGTAACTTGATCCCCATCCCAAAACTCCCACCTCCATCCCCTGGCAACCAGTAATGCTATTGAATTTAATTCTCATAGTTTTATAATTTTTAAGATAATTATTTCAATCACAAAGAGTCCTTTAAAAAATAATTGTATTTCTTTACTTTTGGCTGCTCTGGGTCTTTGTTGCTGTGTGCAAGCTTCCTCTGGTTGCTGCAAGCGGGAGCTCCTCTTCCTTGCAGTGTGTGAGCGTCTCATTGTGGTGGCTTCTCTTGTTGGGGAGCACAGACTCTAGGCCGGAGGGCTTCAGTAGTCTTGGCACACAGACTTAGTTACCCTGCAGCATATACTGAACCTGCATTAGCGGACAGATTCTTATCTATCGCATCACCAGGGAAGTCCTCCTTTTTATAAAAAAGGTGACAGATTCTTATCTATCGCACCACCAGGGAAGTCCTCCTTTTTATAAAAAAGGTGTGTGTGTGTGTGTGTGTGTGTGTGTGTGTGTGTGTGTGTGCGCTCTGTGTGTGTGTGTCTGCGCTGGGTCTTCATTGCAGCATATGCGCTTTCAGTTGGTGTGCAGGCTTAGCTGTCCCTTGACGTGTGAGATCTTAGTTCTCTGACCAGGGATGGAACCAGCTTCCTCTGCATGTTAAGGTGAATTCTTAACCACTGAACCACTGTTTGCTGTTCATATTTACATGCATCACTAATTATCCATTCAACCAAGTTTTTTTTTCTTTTTCAACTAAGTTTTACTAACCATTTACTTCATGCTTGGCATTGGAGACACAGCACAGAACAAGACCAAGTTTGTGTCCATGGGGCACTAACTGCTGATCAGGGAGACATGATAAACATGTAAACATATAAATAAACAGGAAAGTGAGTGTAATGAGTCCTATGCAGGCACATTAAAACGGGGTGGTGGAATCATGGCTTGAAGTGGTTGGCTGGAAAGTCACTGAAAGTTGCAAACAGAGGAACAGGTAGTGCAAAGGTCCTGAGGCAGAAACCTGTCTCCCTGTTTAAGGAATCAAGAGGGAGCCCGAGTGGCTGAGGCCAAGTAAGCAAAGGGGAAAAGGTGTGGAGTGAGGGTACAGAGGGAATAAAGGGGGGCCAGCTCAAGTGGGGCCTTGTGAGCCATCATGGCTTCATACAGTGTATCTTTCATTGTTCTATTATCTGTCCATTCACTCAGATATTTAATTTATGTAAATTAAACTATTTGGGCTTCCCTGATGGCTCAGCCTTAAAGAATCGGCCTGCCGATGCAGGAGATTTGGGGTTTGATCCCTGGTGCCTGGAGAAGGAAATGGCAACCCACTCCAGTATTCTTGCCTGGGAAACCCCATGGACAGAGGCGCCTGGTGGGCTACAGTCCTTGGGGTTGCAAAGACTCGGACATGACTTAGTGACTAAACAACAACAAGAAGTACTAGGTTCTGGCAATGTCTCCTGTCACCCTCCTGGAGCTCATAGACTACTGGGGGAAGAAAATGAATATATAAATCAATAGGTAAGCACTAGACACATCTTTGTCCAATTATAAAATGCAGGAAATTTCCTGGTGGTCCAATGATTAGGACTCTGCCCCTCCACTGCTGGGGGCCTAGTTTCAATCCCTGGTCTGGTCAGGGAACTAATATCGTTCATGCCTCAAGGCCAAAACAAGTAAAATGATATATTTGAAATAAAGAGTTATTGGGACTTCCCTGGCGGTCCAGCGGTTAAGACTCCGAGCTTCCAATGTAAGCAGGACAAGTTTGATCCCTGGCTGGAGAAGTAAGATCCCAAATGCCACCCAGTCAATAAACAAATAAATAAAAGTAAATAATAAAGTATTTTTTAAAAATTTATAGGATCTGGTTAAACAAGTAAACAAGCATACCAATTTTAAAAAGTTACTAGTGACTATTTTTTAAAATACATTTTTGGCCGTGCTGAGTTTTCGTTGCTGCCCTTGTTGTGGGGCTCCTCTCTAGTTTTGGCGTGCAGGCTTCTCATTGCAGTGATTTCTCTTGTTTTGGAGTATGGGCTTTATCGCATGGGTCAAGCAGTTGTGCCCAGGGGCTTGGTTGCCCTGTGGCATGTGGAATCTTCCCAGACCAGGGATGAAACCCATGTCCTCTGCATTGGCAGGTGGATTCTTAACCATTGGACCACCAGGGAAGTCCTATTAGTGACTTTAAAAAAATCAATAAAATGCAACCTTACTACGTGCTAGGCACTGTTCTAAGCACTTTCTGTATATTCACTCATTTAATCTTTGTGACAACCTTATGAAGTTGGTATAATAATTATACCCACTTTATGGATGAGGTGACTGAGGTCCAGAGAAGTGCACAGCCTACCCCCACCCCCTACCCCAGGTCACACAGCCAGCACCAGGCAGGCCTTTTTTTCCCTTCCCTGGCCTGGCCCTACTTCTCAGTCACCTGACCTCTCTCCTGGCAGACTCCCCGACTCTGCTGCCCCCAAGGAGTGCTGGGGCCTTGGGAGCCACGTCCCTGCCGGCCCCTCAGTCCCCTCTTCTGCTCCTCTTGCTGCTGCTGCTGCTGCCGGTGGCCCTCCTGCTGCTGGCCGCTGCCTGGTGCCTGTGCCGGTGGAGGAGGAGACGGAGGACACCCTACCCTGGGGTGAGGGTGAGCCAGCGGGGTGCACAGAGCGGGTGGAGAGGGTCCAGGGGGTGACCGGAGGTGGCGGATTCCATAAGTGACACGGTACCCTGCCCCTCCCATCCCCAGGATGCTCTGCTCCTGCGGCTCCTGGAGGACCCTGGACTTGGTGTTGATGTGGGGGCCGTGGGGGTGGGGGATGACAGAGTGGGAGCAGGGAAGCAGTGGGTTAGCTCTGGGTGTAAGAAAACCCCTCTGGGACCATGGAGGGGGACAGACGGGGAAGACAGACTGGAGGCTGGGTGAGGGCAGTCCGGCACTAGGCATTCTGGAAAGACAGTGGGCGGGGAGGTATTTGGGTATAGGAGTCTGCAAGCCAAGAGAGAGCCGCCTCCAGGAGCAGGCTCTGCAAAGCCCTCAGGTTATTCTAGCAACTTTGTCCAGTCTAGGGGTAGGGTGAAAAAAAAACGGCACTGGAAGATGTTTGTGGTAAGGAAGGGAAGCTGGGACTTCCTACCCCAGGGAAGCAAGAAGCCCCTGAGGCGAACCTGGGAACCGGTTTGCGGGGTTGTAGGTGGTACCCTGAGGCAGAAAGGCAGGGAGGGGCCTGTGGGTTCCCCAAGGGCCCAAAGGAAACATTTGGCAGCAATCGCTCACCTGTTGAGTGCCTCAGTGCCTCCAGCCTTGTGCTGAAACTTTCTACAAATTAACTCACTTAACTGAGAAACTGGTGGCCATTATCATCCCCATTTCCCCTTGGCGGAAACTGAGGCTCAGAGAGGTAAATCATTTGCTGGAAGTCACACAGCTCCTGAGTGACAGCCAAGACTGGACTCTGGGCCCTCTGATTCCAGCATCTGTGCCTTTCACTCCTCTGTCTCAGTTTCCTTATCTGTACAAAAGTCTCATAATCATCCTTTACGCTAGAGTTGTCAGGAGGTTAAGTGAAAGGACCACAAAAAACCCCTTAGAGCAATACTTACTGTCCATAGGAAACAGAATACAAGCCACACATGTGACTTTAAATTTTCTAGTAGCTGCATATTTTTAAAAATTTTTAATTGAAGTATAGCTGATTTACCACATTGTGCCAGTGCATCTTTTAAAAAGTAAAAACAAACAGGTTACCTTAAAGAATTTGTTATTTCACCCTGTGTATCCAAAATCTTGTCATCTCAACATGCAATCAATACTTTAAAAATTATTGAGATATTTTTACATTCTTGTTTCCATACCAAGTTTTCAGAATCCAATCAATGTGTAATGTGATGCTCACAGCACATCTCAATTCATATGAGAAACTCTTATTAGAAATACTTGATCTATATTAAGATTCCATGAAACTTACAGTTGCATAAGTAGATTCCTATACTCAAGTTCTTTGAAACCTACAGAAGTTTTCCAATAATTGGTTCAAGGAACAGTTTCTAAATTCAATGATTTTTTTCATTTCGGCATTTGTTTTGGACAGTACTTTTTATTACTTTTTGTTTTTGAGATACAATTTTCGATTGAGAAATTGTCCTCTTATCCTTGTCCCTTTTCATACCCTGTTTTCCCACGCTCCCAATAACCACACTATTAGTTGAAGCTTAAATTAGATGAAATGAAAAACTAAGTTCCCCAGTTTTGCTGGTCACAATAGGTATGCCCAGTTTTCACATGGGGCTGGTCTCAAGGGCTATCTTGGAAAGCACAGATCTAAAACGTGTTCATCATTGCACGAAGTTTTCTTTGACAGCAATGCCCAAACACATAGTGAGTGCTCACGGTGAATGGAGTTGTTTTTGAGCATTGAGTCTGTTCTTGAGCTTGTACCCTGAGCTTCCTACTTTCCCCTCCTCTGTCCATGGAAACTCAAACAGCCCAGTGAGTCATCTTCATCCCCTTTTACAGCGGAGGACACTGAGGCCGAGAGAGAGCAGTCACCTGCCAGCGGACACAGAGTCAGAACTTGGAGGAAGTCAGCTAGAACTTGGTCCTTTCCTTGGCCACACTGCTCCTGTCACTGTCCCCCCGGGATGGAGGCAACGCCAGCACCCACCATCGGCTCTCCCTTCCCCTCTTTGTACAAAGCCCTTGTCCCCAGGAAATTGTATATAAATCATCATTTTCTACCAGCTCTGGCCAGGTTTGTCTGTGGATGGGACACGGTGTGTGTATGGGGCCGTTTGGGTTCGGGTTTGGTTTTTCAGTTAATGCAATGTTTCATTCAATACCTATTTTCTGAGTCCTCCTGGGGCCCAGGGCCAGAAGAGGGCAATGCTGGGACCCAGATATGAATCGGAACCATCCCCGCCCTCTCAGGATTCCTGGTCCAGAGGGGAGAAGACGTCGGCCCCAGAGAGCCCCAGTACACGATGACACACGCGCTAATGGAGGTGGCGTAGGCCCTGTGCGATCCCCCAGGCGGTTCCTGAGCCAGCCTGAACGAGGTTCTCTAAAGGGAAGGGCTCAAGCCAGATTTTAGAAAACGGGGTGTGGGGGCGGAGGTGGGGGGATGGCATCCCAGTCAAGGAACACTTTCAAGGCAAAGACTTTATCCAGAAAATCCAGAAAGTGAGAAGCTCCTTTGAGGAACACTCGGGCATCTAGAAGTCATTCTTTCATTCGTCAGCTCTCAAACGGAAGACTATCTCCACCTGTTTACCAGGTGGGAACATTGAAGCCCATACACGGCTAGGGATTTAGATCAAAAGTCAGACAGGCACTGGAATTCAGATTGAGCGACTGAACTAACTGAACTGAATGAAGCATTGGCGGAGCGCTGAAGGGCCAGCCCTCCTGGCCCCCTGCAGGCCACCACGTGCCCTGCAGCGCGACATCGCTTCAGGGGGTAACCGCCTCTCCTCCAGAATTCCTCGCCCCGCCCATCAGCAAGCGGCGGGCAACTCACGCGAGGCTTACCAGCCCCTCAAGAATACTGCAGCGGAGGCTGAAGAGCACCGCCCCCTACCCCACGTGATCTCGCCCGGCTCAGCCATGGCCGCCTAGGCTCTATGGGAACGATACTGATTGGACAGTCAGAAGATGACCCGCCTCCCAGTGGGGCATTTCTGCGCACGCGCCTGACACTCTGGCCAATGAGAAGACAGAAAGCGGCCGTGTTTCGTCACTTCTTCCGCCCCTGTTTCAAGGGATAAGAAACCCTGCGTCTAGGGTTCCTTCTTTCCCAGGCGGCTGCCGAAGATGGCGGAGGGGCAGGTACAGGCTCCGCGCGGGCCGGGGCGGCGTGGGGCCGGGTGGGGTCCATGCCGGACCGGGGTTGGACCTCTTTTCTCTCGTAAGTCTGCTGTGGAACTTAAGGACGGTAACTGAGCAAAGCAGAAAGCTTTCGGGGTAAGAGAAATCCAAAACGGGAATATAAGGCAGTTTTGCGCTCTGGGCTGGCTAAGAATGCGGCATCATTTTTCCCTCGAGGGGCAGACATCGGGGCTTCCTACACAAGAGTTACTTTAAAATTAGGCCTCATTTATCTAGATCTTGGCGGAATTAAGCCGGGGTGGCCCCAGCAATGGGAAAGCACGCTGAAGGCGGCTACGCCACCTGGGGATTGTGAGAAGCCGGGGGTAGGCCGAAATGGAGGGTATTACCGCCCTGCCTAGGTGCCGGTTGCCTCGGCCACGTGAAAGTGTACATCAGGGTTCCCCTGCAACTGGGGGTAATTTGGCACGAAACCTTTGCTGTAGATTGGGAGGTCTCTTGCATATGGGTCAGGCACAGATTGCTGTGCTTCGTGGTTAGATGGAGTCTAAAAGTGCCACTGCTAGCAACTGGACTGAATGAAATGTTCCAGATCCTTGAGACAGTCTTAATTGCTTAACCAGCTAGAGGCCCTCAAGGAAGGTGGAAGCTTACCACTGATTCTTCTCCGACTCCTTGTTTGAAGCCGGGGAAGTGGTAGAGTTCCCTGAACATGGGTCCCTGCGTTCACATAACATACACTTTGTAAGAGCTGGAACTTCTGAAAAGAAGCCAAGGATTAGATTAGTATTTGAGTCCTTAAAACTTGCCTAAGATGTAGACCTAGTCAGTACCAGAGCAAGCTTGGGTTTTTGACTACCATACCTAGCTTCACTGGCTCTGAACCTGTTTGCTTTGATACTCACACTAGAAAGCTACCTTTGGGATCAGAACAGGATCAGATTATGTCCAGGTTCTACAGTTAGAGGAACAGATTGCCGGTTCCTCTAACTGGGTGATCAGTGTTGATTCAGATTGTAGCTTATTCTCTGACCATGGAACATAATCTGAGCATAAAGATGCCTGCTCTTGAAGCAACTGAAATGTGAGGGATTGGTTTATATTGTATCTTACCTGCTTGCTGAAATTCTGAGTCATTTGCTTTCTTGGCTATCTCTAAAGTGAGCCTTAAGTTGTAGTTTTGGGTCTGATAACTAGTTAGCAGGCATTCTGGGAGGTAACTGAACTAATGGAGAGGAGTAATTGGTTGAGGTGGGCAGTGAAAGTACTGGGTGCCTCTGAGTCCTTCTGAGCTCTTCAACCTGTCTCCATCCAGCAGGTCCTGGTGCTCGATGGCCGAGGCCATCTCCTGGGCCGCCTGGCGGCCATTGTGGCCAAGCAGGTGCTTCTGGGTAAGTCGGCCCGCTGCCCACAGCTCCCACCAGACATGAGCTCACAGGTCTGTGATGAGCAAAAATCACCATCTTTCGTTTGAGTCTCACGACCGTGAGATTAACCCCATGCACCGCTCTGAGACCTGCCAGTATCCTCCCTTCCCGGGTCAGGGGCTCTGAATTCAAAACATGTTTTGTTGGAGTAACAAATTGAACTTTAGCATGAGACCAGCTCCACCAGTTAGGGCTCTGTGACTTGGGGCAAGAGATTCTGGTGTCTTCTGGTATGTTTGTGCACAGGGGCCAGTTTCAGGCAGGGCTGGGGTCTCCTTTCTGGGCAATAACTAGCCACCTGGCTTCCTGACCTTTGCCCTCCTTGATTGTTCCCTTTTCCATTCCCTCTAGGCCGGAAGGTTGTGGTCGTGCGCTGTGAGGGCATCAACATTTCTGGCAATTTCTACAGAAATAAGTGTGAGTTAGGGCCTGGGAGGAGGGTTGGGGAGGGTGGACCTGTGTGGGCTCAGGCTTCACAGACTTGGAAAGCAGACCGCCCCCTGAGTGGTGGGAGGTGCAAGTCTGACTTCCCTAGCAGGCCCTCAGAAGTGAGGTCATGGCGTTGGAAGGAGTTACTGCCTGGCTGGGGACAGTGAGGCCTTACACGCTCTCCCTTCTTCCAGTGAAATACCTGGCCTTTCTCCGCAAGCGGATGAACACCAACCCCTCCCGTGGCCCCTACCACTTCCGAG
>SJYV01014654.1:0-12430 GCA_006410875.1 Neotragus pygmaeus
CCTTTGTGCCAGTACCATACTGTCTTGATGACTGTGGCAGCTTTTCTTTATTTTAAACTCATACCTTTGGTTAAGAAATGAGTGCTCAATGTAGGTTCTGAATATGAATACATTAGTAGAAGTGTATTTATTTTAATTTATTTGATGATGACTTTACTAAAGCTTAGGATCTAGTGTTTCTGAAAACTTTAGAAAAGTTATTTGAATTGACTCTTCAGATGAATGTAAATGCATGAAAAAGAAACCGGCTGAAGGTCATCATACAAACAGCCAATACAAGCAGGAACAGCTAAGAAAAGGCACCCATTTTAATTTCTCAGGTGTGTGCTGACAAGGAAAGGTGGAACAGTTTTAATTGCTAATCTCTCAAAGGAAGGAACATGCCATGTTAATTAAATTCACTGATGATAGAAAAATAGGGGGTGGATTAACCACTACTAATGGCAAAAAAAAAAAATCTTCTTTAAAAGCTAGTTTTACAAAGTACTGGGATTGAAAAAGAGAGAGGGAGAGAGAGAGAGAAACTGTCTTCTCAGAGAATGTGCACATGCACCTATGCACAGACATCCTCCACCCCACCCCACCCCCTCATATACACACACACAAAGCCTAACTATCCCCAGGAGTTACAATTACAGGTTGTACACTTTTAAAGTCATTTTAAAAGGTGCAATAATCATAAAAATGACATCTCCAGTTCACTCTTTGAACAACTCTATATTAAGCACCTACTGTACATCTAAAGCTGTGGCTTGAGTAATGAAAGAAATTAAGTAAATGCACTTTTTTGACTATATTTTGGGACAGTGGATGTTTTTATACCATCTGGATATCAACCATTAGAGACAAAATTCACTTTACTGTGGCACCTTAATAAGGTAACATCAAAGGGAATGAAGGGAACAACAATGGAATGAAGAATCAGGTATACTTTTTTATTAACTGAAAATTCTTTAGATGCCCTGGCATATAATAAGGTATATATCACCAGGGAGATTTTGAGCTTTATCTTTACAAATAGAGAAGATGGAAAAGTAAGTAAAGTACCAGTTACAAGCATTATATAATGTTTAGTTCTCCAAACTTCACACTGAAAAATTTCAGTTATCAAAATCCAAAGATGGAGCAGGCAGGTATCTGGCTAGACCTGAAAGTAAACTGTGACTGAGGTGAAAGGGCCATTTGGTCAAGGGCTCCCAACAATTTCCTTTGGGAGTATAAAGTTCCTAAAGGTGTTGTG
The DNA here is from genome assembly GCA_006410875.1 of Neotragus pygmaeus. Classification (NCBI taxonomy): domain Eukaryota; kingdom Metazoa; phylum Chordata; class Mammalia; order Artiodactyla; family Bovidae; genus Neotragus; species Neotragus pygmaeus. The sequence continues at coordinate 1,241 of SJYV01014654.1, forward strand.
CCCCAAACAGTGCCTGAGATAGAGGGGATAACGGACTCCAAGCTGAGAATCCAACATGGTCATGAGAACCAGTTACTATCCATGATGGGCTTGAATGAAAACTACTTTGTTAGCATTCCCCCTCCTTGAAACCAGGGTGCCTAGTTGGAAGCAGCAGCTATCAGAAAAAAAAAACATGTGAAACACCCACTCAATAGCCAAGATTCATACATTTTTATCTTCTAGATTGTCCATGTATATGTATTTTGTTCTTACCAGAACAGTGGAAACTACACAAAACCTTTTATTTTGTCTCTTGACTGAAGAACATTCCATCAGCACTCCCTACCTTTAGCTTGCTGATGAAAAGGAAAGGGTCAAGGAAAATAAACTATATTTCAATTTCCTTCTTTTGTAGCACACGTGGTTGGCTAATGTCAGAAAGTAACAAGAATAAGAAAGGTTTACGTGGTTGTTCATGTTTCATAGAGTGCAAAGACATTGTTCGACATTCAAAGCAAATACTAATTCAGATAAGAAGTGTGATTGCTAAGGGTTGTCAATACCCTGCTTACTCAAACAAAGAGGTAACATGCTTGGTATCACTGTGAGTCCCTGGGGACACTGATGTCCTGTGGGATTGGGAAGGGAAATGGCAGACACACAGACCATGCCTATTTCTTTTTTGTCCAAAGCATTCTCCATTGGCCCATCAGGCTTCACTGACAAAACACAAGTTCAGAGATAATTTTTTTTCCATGAAATTTGCCTCTTTATTGACTTTTGATCACTAAGCAAGCAGACCACACTTTCAGACACAAAACTCTAATCAAAATCAGAAAGGAGGACCATGTTTCGAAAGAGCCGAGAAACACTTACTTAAGCCAATTCTCCAAGTTGTTGCTGTTGTTGCTGTTCAGTCACTATGTCATGCCTGATTTTTTGATACCCCATGGGCTGAAACACGCCAGGCTCCTCTGTCCTCCACTGTCTCTCAGAGTTTGCTCAAATTCATGTCCATTGAGTTGGTAATGTTATCTAACCATCTCATCCTCTGTCACTCCTTTCTCCTTTTGCCTTTAATCATTCTCAGCATCAGGATCTTTCCCACTGAATTGGCTCTTTGAATCAGGTGGCCAAGTATTGAAGCTTCAACTTCAACATCAGTCCCTCAAATGATTGCTCAGGGTTGATTTCTTTTAGGATTGACTGGTTTGATCTCCTTGTTGTTCAAGAGACTCTCAAGAATCTTCTCTAGTACCACAGTTTGAAAGCATCAGTTATTTGCTACTCAGTCTTCTTTATGTTCCAAGTCTCACATCCATATATGACTACTGGAAAAAACATAGCTTTGACTATGCAGATCTTTGTTGGCAAAGTAATGCCTCTGCTTTGTAATATGCTGTCTATATTGGTCATAGCTTTTCTTCCAATGAACAAGCATCATTTAATGTCATGGCTGCAGTCACTGTCTGCAGTGATTTTTGGAGCTCAAGAAAATAAAATATCTCACTGCTTCCATGTTTTCCCCTTCCATTTGTCATGAAGTCATGGGACTGGAAGCCATTATCTTAGTTTTCTTAATGTTGAGTTTCAAACCAGCCTTTTCATTCTCCTCCGTCATCAAATCTTAAGCTCTTCTTTACTTTCTGTCATTAGAGTGGTATCATCTATATATCTGAGGTCGTTGAAATTTTTCCCAGCACTCTTGATTCCAGACTGTGTTTCATTTAATCCAGTATTTCTCATGATGTACTCAGCATATAAGTTAAATGAGCAGGGTGATAATATACACACTTGTTTTACTCCTTTCCCAATTTTGAACCAGTCAATTGTTTTATATCTTGTAATAACTGTTGCTTGTTGACCTGCATACAGGTTCCTCAGGAGGCAGGTAGGGTAGCTTGGTATTTCCATTGTTTTAAGAATTTTCCACAGTTTGTTGTGATCCACACAGTCAAAGGCTTTAGTATAGACAATGAAACAGAAGTACATGCTTTTCTGCAATCTCCTCACTTTCTCTAGATCCGATGGGTGTTGGTAGTTTGATTTTTGGTTTCTATGCCTTTTCTGAAGCCATCTCATTCATCTGGAAGTTCTCAGTTCACATACTACAGAAGCCTAGCTTGAAGGATTTGGGGTATGACTTTACTCGTATGTGGAATTACTGTATGTGCACAGTAGTTTGAACATTCTTTGGCATTGCCCTTCTTTGGGATTGAAAATAAATACATATTGTAAAGTAAAATAAAGTAAAATTTCAAAAAAATAAAAATAAATGAAAATTTTTTTTAAAAACTGACTTTTTCCTGTCATCTGGCCACTGATAAGTTTTCTAAATTTGCAGACATATTGGGTTTTGTTGTTGTTGTTGTTCAATCACTCAAGCACGTCTGACTCCTTGAGACCTCATGGACTGCAGCACCCCAGGCTTCCCTGTCCTTCACTATCTACCAGAGTTTGCTCACTCATGTCCATTGAGTTGATGATGCCATCCAACCATCTCATCTTCTTTCACCCCCTTTTCTTCTTGCCCTCAATTTTTCCCAGCCTCAGGGTCTTTTCAAGGGAGTCAGCTTTTTGCACCAGATGTCCAAAGCACTGGAGCTTTAGTTTCCATTTCAGTCCTTTCAATGAATATTCAGGATTGATTCCTTTGGGGATTGACTGGCTTGATCTCCTTGCTGTCCAAGAGACTCTCAAGAGTCTTCTCCAGCACCACAGTTTGAAAACACAATTCTTCAGCACTCAGCCTCCTTTATGGTCCAATTCTCACATCTGTACATGACTACTTGAAAAATGATTGCTTTAATTATACCTATCTTTGTTGGCAAAGTGATGCACTGAAACTGACATATTGAGTGCAGCACCTTAACAACATCACCTTTTAGGATTTTAAATAGTTCAGCTTGGATTAAATCACCTTCACCAGCTTTGTAATAATGCTTCCTAAGTCCCACTTGGCTTCACACTCCAGGATGTCTGGCTTTAGGTAAGTGACCCCATCATCATGGTTATCTGGGTCATTAAGACCTTTCTTGTATAGTTTTTCTGTGTATTAGTTCCACCTCTTTTTAATATCTTCTGCTTCTGTTAGATCCTTATGGCTTCTGTCCTTTATCTTGCCCATCTTTGCATGAAATGTTCCCTTGATATCTTTCTTGACAAGCTCTTTGGTCTTTCTCATTCTATTGTTTTCCTCTCTTCTTTGCAGTGTTCACTCAAGGAAGCCTTCAGACCTCTCATTGGTATTCTCTGGAACTTTGCATTTTGTTGAGTTTATCATTCCCTTTCTCCCTTGCCTTTAATTTCTCTTCTTTCCTCGGCTATTTATAAAGCCTCCTCAGACAATCTCTTTGCCTTCTTGCATTTCTTTTCCTTTGGGATGGTTTTGGTCACTGCCTCCTTTACATTATGCCTCCATTATGAACCTCCATCCATAGTTCCTCAGGTATTCTGTCTTTCAGATCTACCCCCTTGAATCTATTCGTCACCTTCACTGCAAGAGATTTGACTTGGGTCATACTTGCATGACCTAGTGGTTTTCCCTACTATCTTCAATTTAAGTCTGGATTTTGTAATAGCAAGCTCATGATCTAAGCCACAATCAGCCAGCTCCTGTTCTTGTCTTTGCTGACTATACAGGGCTTCTCCATCTTCAGGTGCCTAGAATATGATCAATGTGATTTCAGAATTGACCATTTGATGATGCTCATTTGTAGAGTCTTCTCTTGTGTTGTTGGAAAAGGGTGTTTGCTATGACCAGTATTTTCTCTTGACAAAACTCCATTAGTTTTTGCCATGCTTCATTTTGTACTCCAAGACCAAACTTACCTGTTATTACAGGAATCTCTTGACTTCCTACTTTTGCATTCCAATTTCCCATGATGAAAAGGACTTTGTTTTTTTTTTTTTTTTTTTTGGTGTTAGTTCTAGAAGGTGTTGTAGGTCTTCATAGAACCAGTCAACTTCAGTTTCTTTGACATCAGTGGTTGGAGTACAGACTTGGATTACTGTGATGTTGAATGGTTTGTCTTGGAAATAAACTGAGATCATTCGGCCATTTTTGAGATTGCACCCAATTTCTGCATTTCAGACTCACTGTTTACAAAGAGGGATACTCCATTTCTTCTAAGGGATTCTTGCCCACAGTAGTATTAGTTTGGTGCAAAAGTAATTAAGGTTGGTGATGCAAAAATAATTGTGGTTGGTGGTGCAAAAATTTTGACGGTGCAAAAGTAATTGCTGTTACTGCAAAAATAATTGAGGTTCAAAGCCACAATTTGGTGCAACTAGGCACAAAAGAAAATTTGAAACTCTGTTATTTTTGTACCAGTGCCAACTATTATTACAAACTGCAATTCCTTTGAACTCCAATTGCTGGGAGCCAGCACGAGGAATCGCGCCCATAGTAAAGGTCATGAGGAAGAGATCTGACAGGCAAAGGTGAGTCGGATCTCGAGGGATCCTCCCTGGACCTACTCAAGCATCTACCCCAAAACCAGAATCTGTCTGCCTTTCTATATTATGCCTTTCACCAACTCCTCCAACATTAACAGGGGGCTGTCCTCTCACCACCTTTTCCTGGAAAAAGTTAATTTAGAGCTTTTAAATAATAAGTCTCTTGGGCATAATAAGAGTGGTTCAATCCAAAAACCCCTCTGATGGCTTTCTAGCCTGCCTGAAAGGTTTATCCAGACTCTTACAGCTACGCATGTGAGTGTGTACAGCCTCCTGACCACGAGAGGCATAGGAAGCTTAAAACATCCTAGGAATTTAGGGGCTTCTGAGGAGTCAAAATCATTAGAATAGGACGGATTAAGGGTTTCATTGTTGAGCCAATACTTGCTGCCAAGTTTTCATATCTTTTATTTGTTGATATAGTTGGTATGTAGGAAAAAACAGGTAGTAGCCCTGGCATTAGCAACATTATATCTTTGAATTAAGTACTTTCTTTGTTATAACCCACTGCATCTTTATTCTATAGGAATGAAACTTTATTTAGTACTTTGAAGGTGATGGAGATTAAAGAAAAAGCACTTCAGGGGAAAATGAGTTTTCTGGTTGATAGAAATTTATCTAGGAAAAGAGCCATAGAAATGTTAACAGGCCTCTTGGCCAGAAGATAGTGTAAATAACTTGAGACCTTTTGTATACAGGAAGATATGCAAAAAGAAAGCCTGGTCTCAATAAGTGTCAGGACTGCTGCTCCTGCCTAACTCTGCATATTCCATTATTTTTTTATGTACAGCTTGGGGTATATAAGCTGGGTCTTGCACTGATGTTTGGCTTCCCATGTCATTCTTTTCTTATTCTCCCTTTTCAGCCTGAATTCCCTTCTGGAGCATAGAGGCTCACCGTGTTTACTTATTTGCCTGGGTTTCTAAGACCCACGTGAGAGAGATCCTAAGGTGGGGCACCCTCTGCTATTCAGGTGGGCTCCTGTAGCCTATGTAGACTGTGCAAGTCCCTTGTCTCGGGACTTTATTGGCTTTCTATGTAAACCAAGGACTACAGCCTCTTTTCTCCTCTGTTTTCTCCACTACACTATTCTTTCCTAATCTCTCTTTATATCTTTAAATAAATAAGTCTCTCCTCCCCGATGTTGTCTCCCCTTCGAATTCCCTGGATCCACCAGGACTGGACCCCAGCATCCAATTATGTTTGCTTAATAATAATAGATATAATAACTATCAGAATTATATTCTCCCATTCCCATCCATTTCACTGATATCTAAAATGTGAATGTTCACTCTTGCCATCTCCTGCTTGACCATGTCCAGTTTACCTTGATTCATGGATCTAACATTCAAGTTTCCTATTCTTTATAACAATAGAATTTACTTGTACCACCAGGCATATCCACAGCTGACAATCATTTCTCCTTTGGTCCAGTCACTTCATTCTAACTGGAGGTATTAGTAATTGTCCTCACGTCTTCCTCAGTAGCATATTGGATACTTTAAATCTGAGGGGCTCATCTTTTGGTGTCATACCTTTTTGGCCTTTCCATACTGTCCATGGGTTCTTTAAGCAAGAATAGTAGAATGGGTTGCCATTTCCTTCTCCACTGGATGACAGTTTTCTCAGAATTCTTCTCTGTGATCTGCCTATCTTGGGATGGGTCATGGATCACAGCCTTGTTTTAAAGAAGCTGTTTGTATCTCAATGAAGCTATGAGTCATGCTGTGCAGGGCCACCCAATATGGAAGGGTCATAATGAAGAGTTCTCACAAAACTCTTTAAGACTATTACACAAATTGGTGTCATATAATGTGACCACAGTAAAGGGAGGAGCTAGGAGGATCAGCCATGGTGGGCTTATCTGGAAATGGAGCTCCTTGACAGTAACTTCCTTATGGAAAAAGGGAGCACTGAATTGTTTCTTCCATGGAAAGTACCTGGAACTTCATCTCCATTCTTGGAAGAGTTTTATGCCTCCTGGTATCTTCCCATGTTCTCTTTTCTATAAAAAGTGTATCTCTTTCACTTCCCTCCTTTAGAGGTCGGGGATTGACTAAGAAGGAATTCAAATTAGCCAAGATCTTCAATGGAAGCAGAAGATATGCACAAAGCTCCTTCCTGCTTTCCCCCCTACTGCCAGGAGCAGCTCAGTCAGGCTGCCTTCTTTGTTTTCCACCTACTGGAGACCTTGTAAGAGCTCACAGATGATCAGAGACCCAAAGCTGGCATTATTCCAGGTATATGCCATGTCCACGTTAATCATGTGCAGAGGCTGACAGGTCTCCTGCTCTCAGGGCCACAGATTTTCTGCCACACTAATGTAGATGCTCTCCTGACATGTGTAAATGACATCACAGTGTTCTTTGCACTCTTGAAATCTTTCTTGGCAAGACTATTCTCTCATTTTTTTTAAATCCAAAATATGTAAGATGTCATTGTTGTTATAGCATTCTTGATCTTTGCAGAGATCTTCCTTGTGCATCTGCTCATATGTGGTAGAAACAATTTTAAACCACAGGGTAATTGCATGCCACTCCTGGGAGCCTGACTGGGGATCCAGCTCTGAAAGACATGACTCTAAACCATTTCTTCCTGAGGATGCTTGTGCCTCCATGTTTCTGTTCATGTTGCTCATACAGACCACAGGCCACAGGCATCCTGAGCTAGAATGGGAGCATGATGACAGCCACTTGGGACTCCAGTCAGATAAGCATGCTTTAGGGGGGAACTCTGAAGCTTGGAAACTTACAGCCTGAGTCCAGCTCTTCCAACTAGAGTTAGTGTAAATGAACAAACCCCATTTACATGAAATCACCTCCCCAAGGTGGGTGGATAATTCTCGATAGGTGATTGTTTTAAATTTTGAGTGACTGGGATTTTGTTTTGTCCTTTCAGTATAAAATTTATTATTTTTTGAAACTTTTATTTTGTATTGAGTTATAGCTGATTAACAATGTTGTGATAGTTTCAGATGAACAGTGAAGGGACTTGGTCATACATATACATGTATCCATTCCCCTTCAAACTCCCTTCCCATCCCAGCCGCCATATAACATTGAGCAGAGTTCCATGTGTTATACAGTAGGTCCTTGTTGTTTATTCATTTTAAATATAGCAGCGTGTCATGTGTGTGTGCTCAGTCACATCCAACTCCTCGTGGCCCCATAAACCATAGCTTGCCAGGCTCCTCTGTCCATGGAATTTTTCAGGCAAGAATACTGGAGTGGGGAGCTTACAAACCTAGGGATCAAACCCACATCTCTTGCATCTCCTACATTGGCAGGCAGCTTCTTTACCACTAGGGCCACCAGGAAAACTCTACATGTCTATAACAAACTCCCTAACTATTCCTTCTGCCTTCATTCTTTAACTCTGTGAGTGAGAGAAAAATTTATTAAGAGTTTCAAGATGGCTGCAGCAGAGCATGAAAACAAGCACAGGACAGTTCTGAGAATGGGCACTTTGAGGGCAGCCCTTTACCATTGCCCAGGTCACACACCCTTGCAGTAGCCTTTCAGGGAAGACTGTTAATGACACCTTGCATCTTGGAAGGTGTAGCCCATATAAGCAAAATGCTGTAGGCAGGTCAGACACAGAATGATGCCCTGTGGGAACTTCTACCAGACATCAGAGTTTTTCATCTACCCATTATGTCAAAGAACCAGGCTATAGAATAGGAAAACATTGCATTTCAGCAATACTAATAGCACCTGCTCCTTGTTTCAGTTCACTTCAGTTACTCCGTCATGTTTGACCCTTTGCAACACCCTGAACCTGCATGCCAGGCCTCCCTGTCCGTCACCAACTCCTGGAGTCCACCCAAACCCATGTCCATCAAGTCGGTGATGCCATCCAAACATCTCATCCTCTGTCATCACCTTCTTCTACCGCCTTCAATCTTTCCCAGCATCAAGGTCTTTTCAAATGAGTCAGCTCTTTGCATCAGGTGGCCAAAGTATTGGAGTTTCACCTTCAACATCAGTCCTTGCAATGAACACCCAGGACTGGTCTCATTTAGGAAAGACTTGTTGGATCTCCTTGCAATCCAAGGGACTCTCAAGAGTTTTCTCCAACACCACAGTTCAAAAACATCAATTCTTCGGTGCTCAGCTTTCTTTATAGCCCAACTCTCACATCACATGACTACTGGAAGAACCATAGCCTTGACTAGAAGGACCTTTGTTGGCCAAGTAATGTCTCTGCTTTTTGATACGTTGTCTATGTTGGTCATAACTTTCCTGACAAGGAGTAAGTGTCTTTTAATTTCATGGCTTCAGTCACCATCTGCAGTGATTTTGGAGCCCAGAAAAATAAAGTCTAACACTGTTTCCCCATCTATTTGCCAAGAAGTGATGGGACCAGATGACATGACCTTTGTTTTCTGAANGGTGCTTAGTATCCTGAGCCAGGAGTCCCACCTGGAAAAGCACGTTGGATCTCTTCACACTGGGTCACTGCTTCGTATGGTGATTCCTCCTGGTGGCACTTTTGCGAGGGCAGACTCTGGATACTTCCTGGCCTGAACCATAGATTTCAGCCCTTGGAAGGGACCCTAAGTTCCCCTGCCACCCCAGGTGGGCCTGATGGGACCAGGGCCCAGCTTGGTCAAAACTTGCCAGACCGAGGACAAGACCTTCGCAGGGTGACCAAGCAAGGTCAGGCAGGAACTTGACCCACCGGAGCTGGCTCGGGCCGCCCCACGCTTCGGGAGTGACCCGAGGCCTCTGGAGATGAGCCAGATGGGCCAGCCTGGCCGCCTCTGCAGAAAACGATTCATCATGTGGCTGTCAGCAAGCAGCAGCCAAGGCCTTCTTGGCTAAGCCCGGCCGAGCTATGCAGAACAGGAGCCCTGCGCACAGCGAGGTAAATGCACATCCCACCCCGACTCCTGCGAACGGGCCCCACCTGGGCTTTTAGGCAAATCCGATGAGAGAGTTGGCTTGGCTGGTGGCCAGGCGGTACAAGCGTTCGGTACCGTCTCTCCCTGCACCTGGTTCACTGCCTTTTGCTGCCGTGCCCTTCTGGGAGGCATTTTGTTCCTGTGGGAAAGCAATCTATTGAGCAAATATTTCCCTGAGCACCTGTCTGTTGGGGCACATGAGAAGCTGGGGGCCGGGTCTCAGGAGTCTCACTCTAGGTCCCCATCCTCCAGGCTCCTGGGGGGCCTGTTGCACAGATGGACCAGATGGAGTGGCATAAGCAGGGTGTGGCAGGGAGCATGCAGGGGCCAAGGGCGCAAAGCTGTGGGTGACCAGCGAGGGAGGGGTCAGGGAGGGCTTCCTGGAGGAAGTGATGACTGAGGTGGGCCCTGGAGATGTAGAGCTTGGCCAGGGAGGGAGGCCTTGCGGGCAGGAGCAATCACACGGGCAAAGGCTAGGGGTCGTGTCGGGGGTAGGAGATGGAAGGTGGATGGATAAAACATCTTTCTACAGTCCTCCAGTGAAAAGTGATGCTTTTTTGGCAATCCTATTATGAGTTTCCTGTGTGATTTTACAAGGGTTAGTGTGCATGCATGCTAAGTCACTTCAGTCATGTCCGACTCTTTGCGACCCTATGGACTATAGCCCACCATGTTCCTCTGTCCCTGGGATTTCCCTAGCAAGAATGCTGAAGTGGGTTGCCATTTCCTCCTCCAAAGGACCTTCCTGACGCAAGGATCAAACCCATGTCTCTTGCATCTCCTGTTTGTTGGTATAGGAAAGACACTTTCATATTTTAAAATTCAGAAGGTGCAGAAGCCTACCCATTGCAAGTTTCCTCCCCACCCCTGTTCCAGGCTCCCCTCCCAAGAAGCAGACGCGAGCCCAGCTTCCTCTGACTCCTTCCAGAGACGCTCTGTATATCTGCATGGTCAGCTCCTACGTGCACTCACCCCGATGGAGCATTATTACACATTCTGGCCTGTGCTTTGCTTATTTCACTTCCTACAGCTTGGTGATAATTCCACATGAGAACATAAATTTCTCATTCATTTTCTAAACAGTTGCACTGTTGGGAGTTCTCTGGTGGTCCACTGGTTAGGGTGCTTCCCGGTGGCACTAGTGGTAAAGAACCCGCCTGCCAATGCAGGAGACGTAAGAAGTGTGGGTTTGACCCCTGGGTTGGGAAGATCCCCTGGAGGAGGGCATGGCTACCCACTCCAGTATTCTTGCCTGGAGAATCCCATTGACAGAGGAGCCTGGTGGGCTACCGTCCATGGGGTCACAAAGAGTCAGATATGACTGAAGCAATTTAGCACGCATGCACCAGTGGTTAGGACTTGGTGCTTTCACTGCCGCCAGGGCCTGGGTTCAATCCCTGGTCAGGAAACTAAGATCCTGCAAGCTGAGTAGTATAGCAAAACAAAACAAAACAAAACAAAAAACCATATTTTAAAGAACNACGCATGCACCAGTGGTTAGGACTTGGTGCTTTCACTGCCGCCAGGGCCTGGGTTCAATCCCTGGTCAGGAAACTAAGATCCTGCAAGCTGAGTAGTATAGCAAAACAAAACAAAACAAAACAAAAAACCATATTTTAAAGAACAGCTGCACTGTTTTCCATTGTGTGGACAGCCCTGCTTCAAAGGACATGTGCATCATTTCTGATCTTTTGCTGTTAAATCCAGGACTGTCACGGAGATGCTTGCCCACCCATCTCTACTCGTGTGTGAATCCATCTGCGGGCAGACTCCTGGAATCTGGAACTTCTGGGTCAGAGCAGAGAGGCTTTCATCACTTTTAGAGCCCTGCCCACCCCTACTCCCCA
>SJYV01014662.1:0-14868 GCA_006410875.1 Neotragus pygmaeus
ACTAGATTTATGGCCCAGGATGTGATCTATCCTGGAGAAGGTTCCGTGTGTTACAGGTTTGTTGTTTTTGATGATTAGTCACTAAGTCATGTCTGACTCTTTGTGACCGCATGAACTGTAGCATGCCAGAATCCTCTGGCCTCCACCATCTCCCAGAGTTTGCTCGAATTCATGTGCATTGAGTTGGTGATAATATCTAACCATCTCTTCCTCTGTTTCCCTCTTCTCCTTTTGCCTTCAATCTTTCCCAGCATCAGGGTCTTTTCCTCTAACCCATTTACTGAGTGACTCCAAAGCTTCTGGCTTTGAGTGGGGCCCAGAACAAGAGAAAGTTCTGCAACAGGTCCAGGCTGCTAAGCTACTCTGCCACGTGGGCCTATGATCCATCACAACCAGTGGTGCTCAAATATAAAAAGTGGACAGGGATGCTGTCTGGAGCCTTTGGCAGGCACTAGTGTGTGAAATATATCATAGGCCTTTAGGATTTTGGAGCAAGACCCTCCCATCCTCCATGGATAAAAACACTCCTTTTGAGAAATAGCTCTTGGCCTGCCTAGTGGACCTTAGTAGAAACTGAATGCTTGACCATGGGTTACCAAATTACCATATGACCTGAGGTACATCTCATGAACTGAGTGTTATCTGACACACCAAACCATAAAGTTGGGTGTGCACACAGCACTCTGTCATCAAATGAAAGTGTTGTATCTAAGTNCCTTAGTAGAAACTGAATGCTTGACCATGGGTTACCAAATTACCATATGACCTGAGCTACATCTCATGAACTGAGTGTTATCTGACACACCAAACCATAAAGTTGGGTGTGCACACAGCACTCTGTCATCAAATGAAAGTGTTGTATCTAAGTGATTGAGCCTGAGAAGCCCCTGAAGAGCACAAAAAAGTTGTATGAAGAAGTTGCCCAAACGCCAATGATCCCCACCCCTCTTATATACTGCCTTCCCTTTCACAGCCACCTCTCTCTTGGCCCTGTGAGGTGTTCCCTACAATCAGTTGACAGAAAAAAGTCTCAGGCTCGAGCTAAAGATGGTTCTATATGACTTGCAGGCACCACCTGAAAATGGACATATGTATGATAGTCCCTTTTTGGAACATCCCTGGAGAACAGTGGGGATGGTAAATCCTCCCAGAACTTCAGATAGTGCACCTGGCTGCTCACTTTGCCTGGGAGGAGAAACAGCCAGATGTGTGATTGCATACCCATTTATGGCTGTGGCCAATGATTTGGTTGGATATCAGGGACTTGGAAGGCATATGATTAGAAAATTGATCTGTTTTATGGATACCAGTCAGTCTCTCTCCCCAATCACCCTTATTGTCTCCCAACGAGCTCATGAAAAAAGTGGCCATGATGGCAGGGATGAACTTTGTGCCTGGGCTTCCACTCGTCAAGGTCGACCTCACTCTGCTCCTAGCATCAAGGAGCAACACTGGGCCCCCAAGTGGCACCATCCCCCGTGATGACCCGCCAGCCACATGGTGACAGGTTGATGACATTAGACTGTACGGTGGAAGGGGTAGCATTTTGTTCTTACTGTAATAGATATTCTGGATATGGATTCACCTTTCCTGTATGCAGTGCTTCTGCCAAAACTACCATCCATGGGCTTACAGAATGCCTTGTCTACTGTTACCATGTTCTATACAGCATTGCTTCAGATCAAGTAATTCACTTTATGACAAAATAAGTGTGGCAGTGGGCCCATGCTCCCAGAAGTCACCAGTCTTAGCAAATCTTCCACTAACCTGAAGCAGCTAGCTTGATAGAATGGTGGAATGCCCCTTTATTTATTATTAGTTTTTTTAATTGAAGCATAGTTGATTTACCATATGTTAATTTCTGCCACTTAACAAAGTGATTCAGTTATATATATATATATATATATATATATTCTTTTTTTAATGTCCTTTTCCATTATGGTTTATCATAGGATATTGAATATAATTTCCTGTGCTATACAGTAGGACCTTGTTGTTTATCCATTCTATATGTCATAGCCTACACCTGCTAAACCCAATCTCCCAATCCATCCCTTCCCCAACTCCCTCACCCTTGGCAACCAGAAGTCTGTTCTCTATGCCTGTGAGTCCATTTATGGCTTATAAATAGATTTATTTGTGTCACAGTTTAGATTCCACACATGAAGTGATGTCACATGGGATGTGTTTTCCTCTTTCTGGCTGACTTCGCTTCATATGATCATCTCTAGTTGCATTTGGAATGGCTGTTGGAAGACTCAGTTATAGCACAGCACTGGCAATGGCAATACCTTTCAGGGCTAGGTCAAGGTTCTTCAAAGACTGTATCAATCTTCCCTGAATTAGTGTCCAATATATGATGCTATTTCTCTGATAGCTAACACTCACAGGTCTAGGAATCAAGGGGTAGAAATGGAAGTGGTCCCACTCACTGTCACCCTTTGTGACCTACTAGCAAAACTTTTGCTTCCAATTCCTGTGACTTTGCTCTGCTAGCTTAGAGGTCTTGGTTCCAGCAGTAGGAATGCTTATGTCAGAGACAGCAATGATTCCACTGAACTGAAAGTGAAGACTGCCACCTGGCCTCTGCATTCCTCGTTACTCTGAATCAACCAGTGAGGCAGAAAGTTACTGTACTGCTTGATCCTAACAGCCCAGAGGAAATCAGACTACTACTCCATGACGGAGGTAAGGAATTATATATCTGGAATACAAGAGTCCTCTTAGGACATCTCAGTATTTCCATGCCTTGTGATTAAGGTAAATGGAAAACTATAACTCAATCCAGGCATGACTACTTATGGCCCAGACCCTCTAGGAATGAAGGTTTGAGTCACCTCAACAGGTAAAGAACCAGGACCAGCTGAGGTTCTCACTGAAGGCAAAGTGAATACGGAATGGATCATAGAAGAAGGCAGCTGTAAATACCATCTACAACCACACACATACAAGTACTGATACACACAGTTTTCATGATTGAGGAGCTCAGGACGCATAACTAGGAGCCTGATCAGGGTCTCAAAGGCAACAATCATGGTATCATGAAGGGCTGAGATTTCCTCTGGGTCCTCTGCCAGGCTCCCATTTTGTGGCAGAATTCATCCCTGCTGAACTCCCAGTGACTTGTCTCTTCAAGGCCCTAAAGGTGAGTCCTGAGCCCCTCCTACAGTGCTGGTCTCCAGCTATTCCAGCACCAGGGCCTGAATTCCCGGTGACTTTTTCCTTTGAATGTAAAAAAAAAATTATGAATGTAAAATCCCATCATATACACAAATCCCAGCTACACTCATGGGGAGAAGATTATAAGGGGCATACACACCAAGGGGAAGGAAACTTGGGGGCCCTCCTAGACAAACACAAGTTGATTTTTTAAATTAATTAATTAAATTGGGCTGACAGATGTATAGAACGGACTTTTGGACTCTGAGGGAGTGGGAGAGGGTGGGATGATTTGGGAGAATGGCATTGAAACATATATGCTATCATGGAAGAAATGAATCACCAGTCTATGTTCAATACAGGATACAGGATGCTTGGGGCTGGTGCATGGGGATGATCCAGAGAGATGATATGGGGAGGAAGGTGGGAGGGGGGTTCAGGATTGGGAACTCATGTACACCCATGGTGGATTCATGTCAATGTATGGCAAAACCAATACAGTATTGTAAAGTAAAATAAAGTAAAAATAAAAATTTTTTAAAAAGTATGAAAATTAAAAAAAATTGTGCTGAGTCTTAGTTGAAGCATGTGGTATCTAGTTCCCTGACCAGGGATTGAACCCGGGCCCCCTGCATTGGTAGTATGGAATCTTAGCCGCTGGGGAAGTCACCACTTGTTGACTAGGGAAGTCCCACAAGTTGACTTTTTTTTTATTTTAATTTAAGTATATAACCAAACTGCATTTTGGAAAACATGTTTCTTTCTCTTGTCTTGAGTTTCTAATGTGAACAAGGTCTAGGACTAAGTTTGAGGACAAATAGAGCAAAGCATGTTTGTATTTTTTGGCTGTTTTATCACAGACCACATACATCAAAAAGAAAAGCAGCAACAGACAACAGCATATGCTAAGCAGTAGGTCAGGTGTATAAAATAAAAGCGCTTTCAGGGTTTAGAGAAGGAAGTCAACACA
Organism: Neotragus pygmaeus; assembly: GCA_006410875.1. Lineage (NCBI taxonomy): Eukaryota > Metazoa > Chordata > Mammalia > Artiodactyla > Bovidae > Neotragus > Neotragus pygmaeus. The sequence goes on from SJYV01014662.1 coordinate 4,130, forward strand.
GGATAGGAGTGACAGAATGAGGTTAACACTTGAACTAGATCTTGAAATTGAATTGAACAAATATTTATTAAGCCCTGAGTGACTCTATGAGGATAGAAAGATGAATCAGACAGTCTCTGCCTTCCAGGAATATGTAGCCTGGAGGGAGAGACAAATATTGAGCCAAATGAAAGTGGGCAGGTTAAAAATTGGTAGGCTAGAGGTAGAATACGTAGGGAAGAAACCCCATAAATTGTCAAAGATAGTCTGCAGAAAAGGAGAGAAACAAGAAATGGCAAAGCTGAAGGGCAGGGTGCAAGGAGAAGGAATGACGAGAGAGAAGACCAAGCCTTGGGGTCTTGTACACCTTGCTACTTAATTTTCACTTATCCATAAGAGTCATGGGAATTCTTCAAGGAGCTTGGAGAGGGGAGTAGAGAGCAATAAAGGCACAAAGTATGATTTTGTTTCCTGCATTTCCTCAGTTACCCCTGGGAAAAGCTGATTAATGTCTCTAAGCCTTAGTTGTTGCATCTGTTTAGCTGGGATAATAGTAGTTTCTATTGCTGAAGTGTTGATGAGACAATTAATGGAATATTCTGTGCCAAGCCTTGATAGTTTCAAAGGGCCAATATTCTGACAGTGATGAGTATTTAGCTACTTTGGTCATAGATGAAGAATCTTTAGGTCAAAAATTAGTAAAGTGTTGGGAGAGGGGAAATTGGGTGAAAAGGGTTAAAAGGTATAAACATCCATTAAGTCCTGGGACTTCCCTGGTAGTCTAGCGGTTAAGAATTCGCCTGCCAGTGTAGGGGACACAGGTTGGATCCCTGGTTGAAGATGGGGGAAGATCCCACATGACATGGGGCAGTTAAGCCTGCTCACTACAATTACTGAGCCCATGCTCTAGAGCCCGTGAGTCACAACTGCTGAAGGCCGCATGCCCGAGAGCCTGTGCTTTGCAGCAAAGACTCACTGCAGTCAAGAATTTAAAAAAAAAAAAAAAAAAGAGGTAAATCCTGGGGATGTAACTTTACAGCATGGTGACTATAGTTAACAATACTGTTTAATATATTTGAAAGTTGCTTAAAAAGTAGATTTTAAAAATTCTCATCACAAGGAGAAAAATGTAACTGCCTATGGTGATGGATGTTAACTAAACCTTTTGTAGTGTTCATTTTGTAATATATACATATATCTAATCATTATGCTGTACACCGGAAACTAGTGCAATGTTACATGTCAATTATATTTCAACAAAGCTGGAGAAAAAAAAATAGTAAAGTGTAGCATTTTAGTGATGTTTTTGCAGGGAGGGAGACCCCTTCCAGGGCCTGAGAATAGACTCTTGTGTAACATTCAGAAATGAGTTGTCAGGGGAGACACATGTGCTGACAAAGCATGAGACCTCATCAGGAAGGGGTGACTGAGCAGAAAGCAGCAGGGTAAGGGAACCCAGGAGGACTGCTCTGCCCTGTGGCTCACAGCCTCAGGTTTTATGGTGATGGGGTTAGTTTCTGGGTCATCTCTGGCCAGTGACCTTGCTTGGCCCATAGTCTGACCCAGAGTCCTTCCTGGCTCATCTCTCTGTCAATATGGATTCCAGCGTGAAGGGTTCTGGGAGGCTGGTCATCTCCTCCGTCTTTGGGCCCCTCCAAAATTCTCCCAGTTAGTTTTTGGCAACAGCACTATGTTCCCTATTGGGACCTCCTGTTGTGAGACAGCTCAGGCGCTAGGGGCTGGCAGAGGCGGGTGGTTTCGGTCAACAGTTCTCTAATGATATTAAGGAATGAATTCACTTTTAAACGTATTTAAAAGTATTTGAAAAACAAGGTGAAATCTTCACAGTCATAACGAATTTAATATAAAATTATATATTCTCGTTATTTTAAAAATAGTCAAATTCAAAGAGGTACAAAGAAGAAATTAGTGACTCTCCTGAAATTCTACCAGTTAGGAAAAAAATCAGTGTTAACTTATGGTGATCATAGTTCTGGACATTACTCTTACGAGCGGGACATGACTTAGTGACAAAACCACCAGCCACCGTGTGACCCAGCAATTCCAATTCTAGGTGCATACTCTAAAGAATTGAAATGCATGTCCACACAAAGCCTTGCATATGAATGTTCATAGCAGCATTATTCATAATAACATGAAAGTAGAAACAACCCACATATCCATCAGCTGATGAATGGATGAACAAAATGTGATACAACCTTCATACAGTGAAATATTATTTGACCATAAAGTGGGACTGACACATGCCACACATGGATGAACCTTCAAAAAATTATGCTACATGAAAGAAGGCAGAGACAAAAGCCCACATGTTGTACGAGTCCATGTATTGATACATATGAAATGTCCAGAATAGACAGATCCATCATAGATAAACCGTTGCCATAAGACCTAGAGAAGAAGAAAATGAGTGACTGTGAATGGATGGGAGGTTTCTCTTTGGGGCAATAAAAATGTTCTGAAAGCAGATTACGGTAATGGTTGCAAAACTCTGTAAATATTAAAATCCATTAAATTGTACACTTTAAACACGTGAATTTTATGGCATATAAACTATATCTCAATAAAGCAGGTTTTGTGGTTTTTCCAAGGAAAAAAAAAAGCAAGTTTCAGGACTTCCCTGGTAGTCTAGTGCTTCAACTGCAGGGGGCACAGGTTCGAACCCTGCTGGGGAATTAAGATCTCACAAGCCGAATGGCCAAACATAAAACAAAGACTTCTCCATGCCAAATTCAATAACAGAAAACTATAGGGCAATGTCCACAAAAGTCTAAGGGAAAGATTGATGTGGGAATAGTATACACAGCTAAGATATCTCTTCAAATACAAAAGCAACAGAAAGGCTGCTGGAAAAGCTACCCAAAATGAAATCTAGCCAAATGAGAAAGATTCAAGTGAAAGAATTCAACAACAGAGAAGTCAAGGTAAAAAGACTGCAGGTGAAAAGGGAATCAAGTTAAATACAGAACCAAGGACTGGCATGGGGAATGGGGGGCAGGAGGGAGGCTCAGGAAGGAAAGGATACATATATTGCATGCATGCATGCTCTCTCGCTTCAGTCCTGTACAACTCTTTGTAACCCTCTGGACTGTAGCCCACCAGACTCCTCTCTCCATGGGATTCTCCAGGCAAGAATACTGGAGTGGGTTGCCGTGCCCTCCTCCAGGGAATCTTCCCCACCCAGGGATCTAACTTGCATCTCTTGTGTCTCCTGCATTATCTGGCAGGTTCTTTACCACTAGTACCACCTGGGAAGCCCATTTATACACATATATGCTTAGAGCTAATTTGCATTGTTGTAGGGCAGAAACCAACAAAACATGAAATCAATTATCCTCCATACAAAAAAGGATAGAAATAAATCAGGCTGGGAAAATATAGGACCAAGATCAAACAATGTGGGAAGTATGATTTGAAATAAAACATAAATGTCACCAACCAGAGTTCTTAGCCTACTCAGTCAGTAGAAACTGATTACAGGTCACACAAGAAATTCAGGCAAGGCTTTATGGAGGCCTCTGCTGCAGCAAGAGAGAGCAAGAACAAGTAACAGCTTCCCTTGCTTGCTTGCTCACTTGGGGAGGGAGTGGAGTTCAAACTTGATCCTAATATGGGGTGATGTTAGGATGTATCCAGGGGTCAGACTGGAGGGGTGGCTTATAACACCATTAAATGGTGTTATATGCACGGGGCATGCTCCATACTCTGCTTTTGCTCCTGGATCCTCAGAAGTGGTGGTGGGGATATTTGCTCTCTGTAGCTCATTGTTCAGAATTTGTCCTGGCTGTGTATGAATGCGGTTATTTTTAGTCCCGTAGAGTTTCTTTGTGTTTCTGTGCTCTAGCAGAGGTTTGTACAGGTGCAAGCACTGCAGCAAAGGGTCCCAGGTGCCAGACAAAGGAAGACCATGGACTCCCGTCTTTTAGAGATGATGAGAAAAATGTTAAACTTCCTTCCTCTTCCCCTCCTCCTACCTTTTGACATTATTGCATGTAAGCATGCTCAGTCACCTCAGTCATGTCCAACTCTGCAATCCCGTGGTCTACTCCAGGGGATCTTTCCACCCAGGGATCGAACCTGAATCTCCTGCATTGCAGGCAGATTTGACTTTGTTAATTTGTGTGTATTTCTAAGGTGGTGAGCAGAACCTCTAGGTTGGACTGTCTTTCAGAAACAAACAACTGTGTCATTTCAGTGGCTCAGCGATGCAGGTATGCAGAGGTGCTGACTTTCCACACCCTACACTTGTCCTGGGACTTGGCTTCACACTGTCACCTAGAGACACAGACTAACCGAGGGTCACTGTCCTGTAGCCTCAACACTGGGGACACCTGGCCCTACCTGTCAATACTCCAGGGAATAGGCCGCTGAGTGAGGTTCACACAGACTGTGAAATTCTATGAAATTCACCAGAAGTGACCCCTGTCACTTTAACTCCCAGGAGGGCATAATTTCAGATGTTCCTGGTAGAGAGGGAAGGACTGGATTCGGGCAAGCTCTAGAAGGGTCATCTGTGGCCTTGAAGATATCACTGAGATGCAAAGAAGCAGGCGTGGCAGAGACTCCTGCACCTCCAGCGTTGTTGTTGTTTTAATTATGAAAGTAAGAAAACACATTTACAGGAGACTCAGAAAATATAGAAGAACAAGGTTACTTATAGTTCCACTATAAAAGATTTTTAGTTGGCGTTTCAATATTAAACCCTCAAAAATTAATAGAATGAATATATAGAGAAGTAGAATATAACAGACCTGAAAAGCACTGTGAACCAATTCAGCATAATTAAGATTTACACAGTTTTTATACAACAGTAGGATACAAATTCTATTCAAATTCCCGTAGACTATAAACTAAGAGACACTAAGGACTTTCCTGGTGGTTCCGTGGTTATGAATCTGCCTGCCAGTGCAGGGCACATGGGTTTGATCCCTGGTCTGGGAAAATTCCGCATGCCAACAGGGCAACTAAGCCTGCACACTGCAACTACTGAGCCTGTGCTCTAGAGCCTGGGAACCACAAGAAGAAGCTACTGAAGTGAGAAGTCTGAGCATTGAAACTGGAGAGTAGCTCCCACTGGCCACAACTAGAGAAAACCTGTGCAGCAATGAAGACCCAGCATAGCCAAAAATAAATAAATAAATAAATAATTTTTAAAAAGAACCTAGGAGATACTAGAACATATCCAGGGACATTAAACAAGGTGCAAAAATTTCATGGTCTAAAAGTGCTGAAATCACACAGAGTCTGCTCTCTTATAATTGGGGAATTATGTTAGAAATCAGTATCAAAAGATATATGAAAATAACTCACATATTTTCAAGTGCAGTGAGTCATTTACCAAGAGAGATCTTCAGCTTAGTCACCGAAAGCCTTAATAAAGTTAGACTAAACACACACACACACACACACACACACACACACACACACANAGACTCCTCTCTCCATGGGATTCTCCAGGCAAGAATACTGGAGTGGGTTGCCGTGCCCTCCTCCAGGGAATCTTCCCCACCCAGGGATCTAACTTGCATCTCTTGTGTCTCCTGCATTATCTGGCAGGTTCTTTACCACTAGTACCACCTGGGAAGCCCATTTATACACATATATGCTTAGAGCTAATTTGCATTGTTGTAGGGCAGAAACCAACAAAACATGAAATCAATTATCCTCCATACAAAAAAGGATAGAAATAAATCAGGCTGGGAAAATATAGGACCAAGATCAAACAATGTGGGAAGTATGATTTGAAATAAAACATAAATGTCACCAACCAGAGTTCTTAGCCTACTCAGTCAGTAGAAACTGATTACAGGTCACACAAGAAATTCAGGCAAGGCTTTATGGAGGCCTCTGCTGCAGCAAGAGAGAGCAAGAACAAGTAACAGCTTCCCTTGCTTGCTTGCTCACTTGGGGAGGGAGTGGAGTTCAAACTTGATCCTAATATGGGGTGATGTTAGGATGTATCCAGGGGTCAGACTGGAGGGGTGGCTTATAACACCATTAAATGGTGTTATATGCACGGGGCATGCTCCATACTCTGCTTTTGCTCCTGGATCCTCAGAAGTGGTGGTGGGGATATTTGCTCTCTGTAGCTCATTGTTCAGAATTTGTCCCGGCTGTGTATGAATGCGGTTATTTTTAGTCCCGTAGAGTTTCTTTGTGTTTCTGTGCTCTAGCAGAGGTTTGTACAGGTGCAAGCACTGCAGCAAAGGGTCCCAGGTGCCAGACAAAGGAAGACCATGGACTCCCGTCTTTTAGAGATGATGAGAAAAATGTTAAACTTCCTTCCTCTTCCCCTCCTCCTACCTTTTGACATTATTGCATGTAAGCATGCTCAGTCACCTCAGTCATGTCCAACTCTGCAATCCCGTGGTCTACTCCAGGGGATCTTTCCACCCAGGGATCGAACCTGAATCTCCTGCATTGCAGGCAGATTTGACTTTGTTAATTTGTGTGTATTTCTAAGGTGGTGAGCAGAACCTCTAGGTTGGACTGTCTTTCAGAAACAAACAACTGTGTCATTTCAGTGGCTCAGCGATGCAGGTATGCAGAGGTGCTGACTTTCCACACCCTACACTTGTCCTGGGACTTGGCTTCACACTGTCACCTAGAGACACAGACTAACCGAGGGTCACTGTCCTGTAGCCTCAACACTGGGGACACCTGGCCCTACCTGTCAATACTCCAGGGAATAGGCCGCTGAGTGAGGTTCACACAGACTGTGAAATTCTATGAAATTCACCAGAAGTGACCCCTGTCACTTTAACTCCCAGGAGGGCATAATTTCAGATGTTCCTGGTAGAGAGGGAAGGACTGGATTCGGGCAAGCTCTAGAAGGGTCATCTGTGGCCTTGAAGATATCACTGAGATGCAAAGAAGCAGGCGTGGCAGAGACTCCTGCACCTCCAGCGTTGTTGTTGTTTTAATTATGAAAGTAAGAAAACACATTTACAGGAGACTCAGAAAATATAGAAGAACAAGGTTACTTATAGTTCCACTATAAAAGATTTTTAGTTGGCGTTTCAATATTAAACCCTCAAAAATTAATAGAATGAATATATAGAGAAGTAGAATATAACAGACCTGAAAAGCACTGTGAACCAATTCAGCATAATTAAGATTTACACAGTTTTTATACAACAGTAGGATACAAATTCTATTCAAATTCCCGTAGACTATAAACTAAGAGACACTAAGGACTTTCCTGGTGGTTCCGTGGTTATGAATCTGCCTGCCAGTGCAGGGCACATGGGTTTGATCCCTGGTCTGGGAAAATTCCGCATGCCAACAGGGCAACTAAGCCTGCACACTGCAACTACTGAGCCTGTGCTCTAGAGCCTGGGAACCACAAGAAGAAGCTACTGAAGTGAGAAGTCTGAGCATTGAAACTGGAGAGTAGCTCCCACTGGCCACAACTAGAGAAAACCTGTGCAGCAATGAAGACCCAGCATAGCCAAAAATAAATAAATAAATAAATAATTTTTAAAAAGAACCTAGGAGATACTAGAACATATCCAGGGACATTAAACAAGGTGCAAAAATTTCATGGTCTAAAAGTGCTGAAATCACACAGAGTCTGCTCTCTTATAATTGGGGAATTATGTTAGAAATCAGTATCAAAAGATATATGAAAATAACTCACATATTTTCAAGTGCAGTGAGTCATTTACCAAGAGAGATCTTCAGCTTAGTCACCGAAAGCCTTAATAAAGTTAGACTAAACACACACACACACACACACACACACACACACACACACACAGATTTCAGAGCAAAAAAGCATTTAAATGAGAAATTAGTATCAAAACAAGAGATTAACATTAAAAAATGCTTTAAACAAAATCCCATGTATTTGGAAATTAAATATCCACTTTTAAATGATTGATGTATCTAACACGACATAACATGGGGAATTAGAAAATATTTGTAATAAAGATAAAAATGAAAGAGAATTTGCCAGAATTGTTGCATGCAGCTGAAGTTGCTCAATGCAATTAACTACAATGTGGAGTCTTGAATAAGGGATGAAAACAAATTAGGGACACTAACATAAAATTTTGTGAAATTTGAACAAAATCTATATTTTACTAACTACTGTATCACTTGTTAATTTCCTGTTTTTGTTTTTTACAACATTGTATTTCTTTATATTCTCAGAATCAGACTAGAAGTTTCAAGCGCCATCCAAATTGTCTTGCACTCTAGTGTTTTTGGAAGTCTTCCCCTTGCTGGGGCACCAGCTCCCACAGCCCTGACCCTGGGGGAGCCTCGGGTTCTCGTTCGGGTCAGCGGCAGCCTTGCCGTCCTCTCAGACCCTGTAAGAAGGTATATGACTGTGTGTTCCCTGCACAGCCTGGGAACCCAGCTGCTCCTTTCCAAAGAAATCCATGTCTTTCGACAAATTCTTCACTTTCTCAAAGCAGCCCGGGTGGATTTTTGTCACTTGAAATAAAGAACACTTACTGACAGGGTGGGCTGCCGTCTATGGGGTCGCACAGAGTCGGGCACGACTGAAGCGACTTAGCAGCAGCAGCAACTGACAGGGGACTGTTATGGAGATGGCAGTTAGATGTCTGGGAAAACGGCCCATTCTCATTAACTTGTTCTGTGTCGAATGGGTAAGTCCCATGATAGAAAAGCCTGATTTCTGGGCTGGGCATAAAAGATTTCACCCCCCAGCCCCCTAAATGGGTCCCCTACCAGAATTACCCCTGATAGTCCGGCTTTTCCGAGACCTCTATTTCCTTTAAAAGAAATAATGCATCCTAGCAAATATGTAAGGACACATCCACATAAGCCCCGTTTCTTTCTCAAAACTGAGGACTTGGGCTGTTTCTTCTATCAGTAACTGAGCACCACCTGCCAGCACTGCAGGCTGAAAGATAGGAATAGCTTCTCGAGTACTAAACTACAGATAACTGCCAAACAATTTTGTGAAAGAAAGTGAGGTGCCAAGCAGTTTCTCACTATAAAAAGGGTGTCTACAACCCACAGACTGGGAGAGAATATTTGCAAATTATATATCTGCCTTGTATCCAGGGTATATAAAGAATACTTACAACTCACAATAAGAAAGACAACTCAATTAAAATACGGGCAAAAGATCTGTATAGATATTTCTCCAAAAAAGATCTGCAATTCAAAAATATACACATTAAAAGATATTACCGGAATGCAAATCAAAACGACAGTAAGATACCACTTCACACCCAAGTAGGATGCCTATCGTTTGAAAAGAGAGACAATAACAAGTATCATTGAGAATGTGGATTAATTGCAAGGCTCATACATTGTTGGCGAGAGTATAAAACGGTGCAGCCATTCTGGAAAACAGTCTGGCAGCTCCTCAAAATGCTAAACCTAAGAGTTACCATATGCAACAGCAGCTTCTTTCCAGGTATACAGCCAGGAGAAATGAAAACTCCTGCTGCTGCTGCTGCTAAGTCGCTTCAGTCGTGTCCAACTCTGTGCGACCCCATAGACGGCAGCCCACCAGGCTCCCCCGTCCCTGGGATTCTCCAGGCAAGAACACTGGAGTGGGTTGCCATTTCCTTCTCCAACACATGAAAGTGAAAAGTGAAAGTGAAATCGCTCAGTCGTGTCCGACTCTTAGCGACCCCATGGACTGCAGCCCACCAGGCTCCTCCGTCCCTGGGATTTGCCAAGCAAGAGCACTAGAGTGGGGTGAGAAATGAAAACTCATGTCCACAAAAATACTGGCACGCAACTATTCACAGCACCTTTACTCATAATAGCCAGGAGGGGAAAATTATTCAAATGTTCTTCAACTGGTGAGTGGATAAACAGAATGCAGTATCTCCATACAATGGATGATTATTTGACCACAGAAAACAACAGAGTACTGATACAGGGAGGGACCCGGAGAACATCAGGCAAAGTGAAGAAGTTGATCGCAAAGACCGAAGATGGTATAATTCTGTTCATATGAATGGTCCCAGCCAGAAGGGGCAGCTCTATAGAGACAGAAAGCCATTCAGTGATTGCCAATGCTGCCTGGGCTTGCCCTGTGCCTGCCCTTGGCTCTGAGTTTTAAAAGGAGAGAGGGTCTGAATGCAGCCACGGATTNGAATGGTCCCAGCCAGAAGGGGCAGCTCTATAGAGACAGAAAGCCATTCAGTGATTGCCAGGACCTTGGGGAGGGGAGTTTGGGTGGGCAGGGGAAGAATGGGAAGTGGCAGTAAAGGATGTGGAGTTTCTTTGGGTAGTGAAAAGGTCCTAAAGTGAATGTTTATGTTTGTACAATGCTGAATATACTAATAACCATGAGATTGTACACTATGAAAAAGTCAGTTTTGTGGTCTATGAATTATATATCTTTAAAACTGTTATTTTTTTAAAGTACACATAAACAACTATTTCGCTCAGATTTTTTTAAAGATTTGAACAAGTTTATTAATCTCACTTTCAGTTATTGAAAGTGATTGTGTAGGAAGAAAAGAGATCCACCTCTTGCCAGTAACAGGTAGTTAAGTTTTGCCGTGGGGAATAACAGATTGGAGCCTAAGTGAAAAGTGAAGTAGCTCAGTCGTGTTTGACTCTTGCCGACCCCATGGATTGCATCCCACCAGCCTCCTCTATCCATGGGATTTTCCAGGCAAGAGTACTGGAGTTGGGGTGCCACTGCCTTCTCCGCTCAGTTCAGTTCAGTGGTTCAGTCATGTCCGACTCTTTGTGACGCCATGAATCGCAGCTTGCCAGGCCTCCCTTGTTCATTGTCATCT
>SJYV01014666.1:0-10100 GCA_006410875.1 Neotragus pygmaeus
TTGATACTTGTGTCCCCTCCTATCCTGAAACTCTCTCCCACCTCCCTTCCTACCCTATCCCTCTGGGTTGTCCCAGAGCACCAGCTTTGGGTGCCCTGCTTCATTCATTGAACTTTCACTAGTCATCTATTTTACATATGTTAATGTACTTGTTTCAATGCCATTCTGTCAAATCATCCCACCCTCACCTTTCCCCACTGAGTCCAAAACTCTGTTCTTATCTGTGTCTCCTATGTTGCCCTCATGTAGGATTGTCAGTACCATCTTTGTGTTTGTTTTTCTCTTTCTACCTTACTTCACTCTGTATAATAGGCTCCATGTTCATCCACCTCATTAGAACTGACTTGAATGTGATACTTTTTATAGCTGAGTAATATTCTATTGCTTTTTGCTTTTTAATTACTGTTGGTTCCCTGACACTCTGTTCTGCTCTCTGTCTGAAAAGGGAAGACAGAGAGGCCTGATCTTTACAATTCTTCAGGATTTCAGTGTGCTCAACTTTGCTGCTCCCTTCCAGTTAGCCAGAAAAGGCTCCAAGAAAGATGGAGACAGGTCAAGGGAGAAGCTGGGTATGCCTCTCCCTTTTTGTCTTCCAGGCAGCCAAAATCCACCTTTTCAGACTCTTCATAATTCTAGGTTTTCTGGGATACTCTGGCTTTGGAGTCTGGGAGCATCAACTCACCATTTGTATCTCCAGCCCAGTTATTGTATTTTTGGTTGACATTGCCCCACAATCCTGTTCGCCTTCTCAGCCATGGATGCATAAGCAATTTCCTGTATTGCCTATGCAATACAAAAAGCCTCTCTATTTGAAATGCTTCAAACAGTTATGATTGTCCTGTTAGACCCTGATTGATACAGAGGCAATTGCGTTAGTCCAGGCAAGAAACTATAATGGTTGGGCCAGGTTTTAATGGCTAGAGACTAAAATAGAAAAACGGAAAAACAATCACAACTTGGGGATCAGGGGGAAACTTCTAAAAATTTATAATTACTCTCAGAGAGATACAAAAAGTGTACTCTAAACATGAAAGAACACAACACTATGATAAAAAATTTAAAAAACAAAGCAAAACTATTTAAAGTTAGAAATATGATAGCTTAAAAAAGAACTCAAGTGAAGGATGCTGTGGACTGAATTTTTATGTCCTCATAAAATTCATAACTTGAAGCCTAAACACCCAATGTGATGGTCCTCGGAGATGGGTCTTTGGGAGGGAATTTTCCATGATGGGATTGTGTTGTTATAAGAAAAAGGAGACCAGAGCCTCCTCTCTCTCTCTCTCTCTCTCTCTCTCTCTCTCTCTCTCTGACATATGAGGACATAGCAATAAGATGACTGTGTGCAAACCATGAGGAGACTGATCATCAAATACCAGCTTTGCTGGCATCATTATCTTGGACACCAGCTTCCAGAACAATGAGAAACTGAGTTTGCTATCTAAGCCACCCAGTCTATGGTATTTTTGTTACAGCCTCTGAGCTGACTAAAACAAAGGAATTTGCAAGGAAGTCTAAGAAACTTCCAGAAAGCAAGTCAAAACAACATCAGAGACTAAAATTATCAGAGATGGGAAATCAGGGAGCAATCTAGACAGTAGAGAGGACATTACTAAACAATTAATTTGGTATTTATTCAACTTTCAAATCTGTAAGAAAATGACAACTGCCCGATATCAAATTTTCCCACACAACTTCCCACACATGAGTGATTAAAAGCACACAGGAGATACACCTTAAGCATCATCAGAAAAGAGAGATTACCAAACCTATAAACCAAATTCCAAATTCCATGCGGCTTCCACCACCACCAAGCTTTTGAGTGTGAAGAGCAGGAAAGGGGTGATGAGAGAATCTGTACCAGCAGAGAGGACCATGGGGGACACAGAAAAGAACAAATCACCAGAAGTGCTGACGAACTTAGGACCTGGAAAATTACAGAGAAGGACCTGGAAATATCTGGGACCAGAATGGCAGCTATAACAAACTAGTGCTTCGTGGAAAAGGGAGGAAAGAAAGTAGAGACAGGAATGGGAATTAGGTCTTTTGGTGGAATAATGGTACATTAATATCACATTTACTAAGAATGCAGCTAAAATGGAAAGAGAGAAAAGCAGGATCTGATCATTAATTGCTATATAGGTAATAAGTAGGAAACAAGGATACTTCTAAAAACTCCAGATGGGATAGTAAAACGTTGAAAAAGAAAAAAGATAAATTAGGAACACAAGAAACTTCTAGATAATACATACTTCTTTACTAACTACCACATGAAAATATTTAAGAACAAGAAAGACATACAAAAGAAATAGTAGAACACACTCAATTAATTTAGGATTGATTGGATTGATCTCCTTGCTGTCCAAGAGACTCCCAAGAGTCTTCTCCAACACCAAGTTTTGAAAGTATGTGATAAAATACTTTGCAATAAACAGTAAGATTTGCAGATAGTTTTTATGAAATTACACACATTTACTTTGCCAACAAAGGTCCATCTAGTCAAGGTTATGGTTTTTCCAGTGGTCATGTATGGAGGTGAGAGTTGGACTGTGAAGAAAGCTGAGGGCCAAAGAATTGATTCCTTTGAACTGCACTGTTGGAGAAGACTGTTGAGAGTCCCTTGGCGTGCAAGAAGATCCAACCAGTCCATTCTGAAGGAGATCAGCCCTGGGATTTCTTTGGAGGGAATGATGCTAAAGCTGAAACTCCAGTACTTTGGGCACCTTATGCAAAGAGTTGACTCATTGGAAAAGACTCTGATTCTGGGAGGGATTGGGGGCAGGAGGAGAAGGGAACGACAGAGGATGAGATGGCTGGATGGCATCACTGACTCGATGCACCCGAGTCTGAGTGAACTCCAGGAGTTAGTGATGGAAAGGGTGGCCTGGCATGCTGCAATTCATGGGGTCACAAAGAGTCAGACACGACTGAGCGACTGAACCGAACTGAACTGAAATAGTATAATATTAACAAGAAACACATCTTCTTTATGTTTCAAGAGCCCTGAAAGTACTCTAAAATCTTACCAAATAATTATAATTTTAAACATATTTAACAGTGGAACTTATTAGAAACATGAACAATATCTACATATGGAAAAATGTCTAAAAAGGAGGGGGTACTCATTATTTTCAAAAGCAAAAATTGCGGGAAAAAATATTTAAACAAGTGTAAAATAATGGTAATAAATCTATGTGATAAAATTGTTGTTGTCTCCCATTCGTGTCTGAATGTTTGTGATTCCACGGACTGCAGCACACCAGCACTCCCTCTGCCTCACTATCACCCAGAGATTGCCGACGTTCATTTCTATTATATCGGTGATGCCATCTAGCCATCTCATCCTCTGTCACTCTCTTCCATTTCTGCCTTCAATCTTTCCCAGCATCAGGGTCTTTTTCAATGAATCAGCTATTCACATCAGGTATCTAAAGTATTGGAGCTTCAGCTTCAGCATCAGTCATTTCAACAAATTCAGGATTGAATTCATTTAGGATTAACTGGTTTGATCTCCTTGCTGTACAAGGGACTCTCAAGAGTCTACCTCAGCTCCACATTTTGAAAGTATGTGATAAAATACTTTGCAATAAATGGTGTGATTTGTAGATACATTTTACGAAATTAGACACATTTATAGAATAACATTAGCAATTCATAAAAATAATGTATAAAACAAATATTCAAAGAAAAATCAATAAAACTTTGGATTATTCAATAAAATTAACATATTTATTGTTATTTTTGAACTGTATAGTTATTTTTGCACATTTTCACATATCAATGATTTCTAAATGTCTCCAATAGCACTTTCATAATGAAAGTAAAGGGATAACATAGAAAGATTATAAAAGGAAATTAAGACATTATTAGACCCTTGAAAATAGAACTTGCTATATCTAAAAACCATGAAATGATGAAATAGATAAATAGGCAAATGGCATAATCTAGTGACTCACATTTTATAAGAATATGATATAGTAAACAAGCACATGGGAAAATACCCAGTCTCAGATAGGAGCAAAAAGAAAAACAGTGTAAAATTAGTAAGCTAAAGAATAAGACACCATCTTGACAAACTGAAATGAAGCAGAAACTTAAANTATATATATATATATATATATATATTCATTGTGTATGCATTTGTGTGCACACACATATGTATAAAAACATCCATTGTTCTTAATCATTGATTGAACAACTTCATCCTAAATTTCTACACTAAGCACCGAGTTCCAAAACAGATAATGCTTTCTCACACTGCAAACCAAAATATACTAACAGGAAAAACCAAAAATATATAACTGGAAAATGGCAGGTTGACTCACCCATCACATATACACACAGACATATATAGACACATTCACATGTGACAGAAATGCTCTTCACTCAGTTACAAATTGTGCTTAAAATTTTTCAGTGAAATACTTATATCTGAAAAGGAAAAAGCATATAGTTGTATATAATGTTTAACAAAACACAAAATTTTGCAACTGTGTAAATTAAAAAGTAACAGTTAATATTCATGAAATACTGTATGTTGAGCATTGCTCAATGCTTCATACATTTAAGTTTGTTCAATCCTCACAACTCTATAAGTAAAGTATTGCCCCAATCTTATAGATGATGGTACATCTAAAATTTCATAAACTAAAAACATAAAATTCCATGCACTAAAAGTTGCATATAATAAATTTGAAATATAGCAAATATTAAAGAACACGATGACAGTGGAGGAGGTGGATGTGGAGTACATCTCTCTCCACAGATACATCAGGAATGCACCTTCAGACACAGAAGTGTATGCAGAACACCAGCTGAGAATGAACAGGAGTACCTGATCAGCAGAAAAGAATATATAGAACTACACAAAACTCAGTAGGGTGAAAAACAGGAGTGTTAGTAGGACTGGACCTGCCTTCAGTGGGGGGGGGGGGAACTGAAGCAGAGGTCCAATCCCCACATTGGGGCAATTGTCTGAGTCAGAGGAGAAACAATAAAGGTTGAGAGTGAAACAGCTGATCTCTGGCAGCCTAAGTGGAATGAAAATCAGACAGTCCTTGCCACAGCTATGCACACCCCAAACAGGGGTGCAGGTCCCCGGAAGGCACAGGAGGTGGGACCTGGAGTTTAGGGATTATGGAGCACACCCAGGGTGAGGGATGCTGTTGACTGTGGAGACAGATCAAGGGGATGTAAGGGAGGAGATGGTGGTGGGAAATGACTGTGGGGGGAAGCTGGACAGCCATGGAAGCAAGGAGATACTGCTGAGTCACACATAGAGGGTGGAACCATCACCATAGCCTCTCTCTCCCCAGCCGCCAGAATGAACAGCTGAACAATAGAGAGGCTGGCCTATCAAATGACTGACACACCCATCCAGGGTGGTACTTTAAGTGACTGATGTGCCAAACAACAGAGTAGGACCCCACCCAGGGTGCCCCTTTAAGTGCCTGACAAACTAACTAATCTACAGAGAAAGACCCCAGCCAGGGGGCCTCCTCCATGTGTCTGATGCTTCAAACAACATAGAAGGACTCCAAGCAAAGGAGCCTTCTAAGTGCCTGAACAGGCAGAACTACAGAGAAAGACTGATGGAGGGCTTCTGATTGCCAGCAGCAAGAGGCTCAAAAAAAGTCTCTGATAGGGCCATAACTCTTTCTTTCCTTTCTTCTCAACATATTTGTTAGTTTTGTTTTCATTGCTTTAGTCCCCAATTAGCACCTTGTTTTAGTTTGGTTTTCAGTTCACACTTTAGTTGGTTTTGTTCTTAACTGGTAGGTTTAATTTTTGGTTTACCTTGTTCACCAGGTCAATTTATTGTACTTTATTTTTGTTGGACTTTTTTTCATTTTGCTTACGTGTATATGTGTCTGTGTGTATATTCAGTCACACTTATCGTTAAAAGCCTCTGCCTCCTTTGCAGTTCTGTGGAGATTTCTTCTTCATTTCCTTTTGTTGTTGTTCTTCTTCCTTTTTATCTCTTTTTCTTTTCTCTTTGTTATAATTTTGTCTTAATTTTTAAACCTATTGTATTTCTTCTACATTGATTCTTTTCTTTGCTTTTCCTATTGCTCTTTTCCCCTTGCAGTTAATCTTTAATATATATAAACCTTCGTCTACCTCTATTCAACTTTGCCAATTTATTCTTTTCTTTTATTTCCTTTCCTGTCAACATATTTGTTAGTTTCATTTTCATTGCTTTCTCCACACTTTGTACCTTGCTCTAGTGTTGTTTTCCAGCTTATGCTTTAATTAGTTTTGTTCTAAACTGGCAAATATAATTTTTTATTTTCTTTGTTCGCTGGGTCAATCACTTTACCTTATTTTTCTTGGACTCTTTTGACTTTGCTTTTGAGTGTATATACGTGTACATGTATATATTCCACTTTTTAAAGCATTATTTGATTTTGTAACTGCCATTTGTCTTGGATTCCTTTTTGGTTTATTGCTTTTGGATATTTGTTTTAATCTCACGTAATGCCATAACAAACCACTTGTGGAATCTTTGTTCCTGACCAGAGATCAAGCCCCGAACCTTTGGAGTGGGAGCACTGACTCCAAGACTCCAGACTACCAGAGAACTAACCGTAGGGCATATCAAATAGTGAGAAGCACATGAAGGAAACCACTTGAGTACAAGACCCTGCATCACCCAACCATCAGTAGAACCCTGTGCAGGACTGTTCATCTAAACAACAAGCAAAACAAACATATAAACCCAACCATCAACAGACAAGATTACCACCTCACTCAGTCTTGCCCATCAGAGGAAAAACAAACAAACAAAAAACTCAGCACGAGTGTCACCCTACGCAAAGTTACTTAAATCACTGGATCAACTTTAGGAGGAAGGAAACCAAAAGAAGGAACAAATTCAACACTGAAGACTGGGGAAAAGAGATTTCAAGCACAATACATTAAAAATAGTAATGAAAAGGTAGAGAAATATTACACAAATGAAGGAATAAACTAGAAACAGAAGTCCAAATAAATGAAGAGGAAATAGGCAAACTACCTGAAAAAGAATTCAGAATAATGATTGTAAAAAGATCAAAAACTTTGAAAACAAAGTGGAGAAAATGCAAGAATCAATTAACAAAGACCTAGAAGAATAAAAGAATAAGCACACAGAGACAAATAACATGATTACTGAAATTAAAAATACTCTAGCAGAAATAAATAGCAGAATATCTGAAGCAGAAGAACTAATCAGTGAACTGGAAGACAACTTCCAGTTGGAAATAACTTCTGTAGAGCAGAATAAAGTAAAAAAAAAAAAACCAAAAAACAAAAAAAACAGAATAGTCTGAGACCACTGGGACAATATCAAATGCACCAACATTCGAATTACAGGTTTCACAGAAGAGGAAGAGAAAAAGAAAGCATATAAGAAAATTTTTGAAGAGATTATAGAGGAAAATTTCCTCAACATGGGAAAGGAAATAGTCAATCATGTCCAAGAGACACAAAGAGTTTCCTACAGGGTAAACCCATGAATAAACACACTAAGACACATACTGATCAAACTAACAAAGACTAAATGCAAAGAAAGAATACCAAAAGCAGCAAGGGAAAAACAGCAAGTAACATACAAGGGAAACCCCATATGCTTAACAGCTGATCTTTCAACAGCAACTCTGCAGGCCAGAAGGAATTGGCAAGATATATTTAAAGAAATGAAAGGGGGAAATCTACAACCAAGATTACTGTAAACAGCAAGAATCTCATTCAAAACTAATGGAGAACTAAAAAGCTTTATAGACAAGGAAATTTAGCTATACAACAAATGTTAAAGGGACTTATATAGTCAAGAGATACAGGGAAAGAAAAAAAGGTCTACAAAATCAACCTAAAACAATTAAGAAAATGGCAACAGGAACATATATGTCAATAATTACTTTAAATGTAAATGGATTAAATGCTCCAACCAAAAGACACAGACTGGCTGAATGGATATAAAAACAAGACCCATATATATGCTGCCTATAAGAAATTCAATTCAGACCTAAAGATACATATAGACTGAAAGTAAGAGGATGGAAAAATATATTCCATGCAAATGGGAAGCAAAAGAAAAGTAGAGTAGCAATCTATATCAGACAAAAGATTACCTTAAAATAAAGAATATTACAAGAGATAAAGAAGGACACTACACAATGATCAAGGGATCAATCCAGCAGGTAGACCTAATAATTGTAAATATCTATGTACCAAACATAGGAGCACCTCAATACATAAGACAAACAGTAACAGACATAAAAGGAGAAACTGACGGTAACACAATAGTAGTAGGAGACTTTAACACCTACTCACACCAATGGAGAGATCATCAAAAGAGAAAATTAATATGGAAACACAAGCCTTAAATGATACACTAGATGAGGTGGATATCATTGATATCTTCAGACATTCTACCCAGATACAGAAGAATATACCTTCTTCTCAAGTGCATAAAGAACATTCCCCAGGATAAATCACATATTGAGTCAGAAATCAAGCCTCAGTAAATTTAAGAAAATTGAAATAGTATCAAGCATCTTCTCCCACCACAAAGCTATGAGACTAGGTATCAGTTGCAAGAAAAAAACTGTAAGAAACACAAACACATAGAGATTAAACAACACATTTCTAAATACCCAACAGATTACTGAATAAATCAAAAGGAAAATCAAAAAATTTCTAGAAACAAATGACAGTGAAAACACAACAACTCAAAACCTATAGGATGCAGCAAAACTAGTTCTAAGAAGGAAGTTTGTAGCAATACAATCCTACCTCAAGAAACAGGAAAAATATTGAATAGAAAACCTAACCTAAAACAACTGGAAAAAGAAGAACAAAGAAAACACCAAAATTAGTAGAAGGAAAGAAATCATAAAGATATGAAAGAAGCAAAAGTAAAGATTAATAAAACTTAAAATTGGTTTGTTGAGAAGATAAACAAATTTGACAAACCATTAGCCAGGCTCATCAAGAAAAGCAGAGAGAAGAAGCAATTCAAGAAAATTAGAAATGAAAAAGTAGAGATTACAACAGACAATGCAGAAAGGAAAAGGATTACGAGACTATTATGATCAACAATATGGCAATAACATGAATAACTCGGAAAAAATGGACAGATTCTTAGAAAAGTTCAATCTTCCAAGTCTGAGCCAGAAAGAAATAAAAATTATGAAAAACCCAATTCAAAGCACTGAAATTGAAGCTGTGATTAAAAAAAAAAAAAATCCCAAAAAACAAAAGCCCAGGACCAGATGGCTTCACGGGAGATTTCTATCCAACATTAAGAGAAGAGCTAATATGTATCCTTCTAAAACTCTTTCAAAAAATTGCAGTAGGAACACTTTCAAACTCATTCTATGACGCCACAATCACCCTGAAACCAAAACCAGATAAAGACAACACAGAAAAGGAAAACTACAGGCCAATATCACTGATGAGCATACATGCAAAAATCCTCAACAAAATCTTAGCAAACAGAATTCAGCAACACATCAAAAGCTCATATACCATGATCAAATTTGGTTTATTCCAGGGATGCAAGGATTCCTCAATAGATGTAAATCAATCAATGTAATACGCCATATTAACAAATGGAAAGATAAATACCATATGATAACGTCAATAGATGCAAAAAAAATCATTTGGCAAAATTCAGCACCCATTTATGATTCAGTTCAGTTCAGTCGCTCAGTTGTGTCCGACTCTTTGCGACCCCATGAATGGCAGCACGCCAGGCCTCCCTGTCCATCACCAACTCCCAGAGTTCATTCAGACTCACATCCATTGAGTCAGTGATGCTATCCAGCCATCTCATCCTCTGTCGTCCCCTTCTCCTGCTACCCCCAATCCCTCCCAGCATCAGAGTCTTTTCCAATAAGTCAAATCTTCGCATGAGATGGCCAAAGTACTGGAGTTTCAGCTTTAGCATCATTCCTTCCAAAGACATCCAGGGCTGATCTCCTTCAGAATGGACTGGTTGGATCTCCTTGCAGTCCAAGGGACTCTCAAGAGTCTTCTCCAATACCACAGTTCAAAAGCATCAATTCTTCAGTGCTCAGCTTTCTTCACAGTCCAACTCTCACATCCATACATGACCA
>SJYV01014667.1:0-33517 GCA_006410875.1 Neotragus pygmaeus
TATATATATATATATATATATACTCCCAGGTGGTGCTGGTGGCAAAGAACCTGCCTGCCAATGCAGGAGATTTAAGAGACTGGTGGGTCAGTTTCTGGACTAGGAAGATCCCCTGGAGAAGGGAATGGCAGTTCAGTTCAGTGTTCTCTTTGTCCATGGAGAATTCCATGGACAGAGGAACCTGGAGGGCTACAGTTCACAGGGTTGCAAAGAGCCAGACACAATTGAAGAACAGCATGAAAGCACACACATATTTAATTTTAACTATATATGTATACATCACAAACTAATTTGCTTAATAATATTATATTGAATATTGTGCATTATTTGGGCACAATGTTAGATGCACGCATACAATAATGACAGAAAAATCTTGATAACTGCCTTCCTGGTAGTTATGTAGCAGAATCAACAAATATTTTCCAACTTTTCATTTTATAAAACTTTTATTGGGAATATCACAGATTGCTACTCTATGGGGGATAGCTGTGTTGTAGATTTTTGTATAAAGGAAACTGCATAAATGAAGCAATGGATTAAGAAATTTATAAATTTATAATACTGTGTATATTTTAATGATTGCTATTAGTTAAACAGGGAAACGCAGAGTGTAATTCCACAAAATATTCTGTTATGAAAAATTAAGATTTATAGTTTTAGTTTTGCTTCTGTTATAGTTTTAAGTAATTTTCTCTATTCAAGTCAATGAATCCTTCTCTACATAAGTAAACTGGGATTAATTATAATGCTCACTTAATAATATTTATTTTCAGTTTTTTTACAAATTTATATTGAACATCTATTACATATTACACATTGTACCTGGAAGTTAAAAAAAGAGAGACGAAAATCTTGGCGTTTATGGGGGTTTCATTATTGTTGTTGTAGCAAATATATTTTTAAAATAAATAGTGTTAACTTTTAGGTTTTTTTTTCTGTTCACCTCCATTTTTGAAATTCATATTTAGGTAATACACATCATTGTCACTGCCACAGTGAAAACAAACAAAAGAAACATTACTTTTAGTTTTGTAGAGAAGTCCTACAATGGAGCTCTCATACTCACACTACTCTTGCACCCTGAATAATAAGAAAGAGGTACGAAGATAAGAATGGTGTTTTTCTACTGGTGCAATGTAGGACATTAATGATATGGGAATTTCATTTCCTGCTAAAGAAAAAGATGGAATTCCAGCTTATCTATTTCAACTCCCAAAAGATGATTGCTATTAAAGTGCGGCACTCAATATGCCAGCAAATTTGGAAAGCTCAGCAGTGGCCAAAGGACAGGAAAGGGTCAATTTTCATTCCAATCCCAAAAAAAGGCAATGCCAAGAATGTTCAAACTACGGCAAAATTGCACTCATTTCACATGCGAGCAAAACAATGCTCAAAGTTATCTAGGCTAGGAATCAACAGTTCATGAATCAAGAACTTCCAGATAGATTTAAAGATAGATTAAAAAAAGACAGAGGAAACAGAGATCAAACTTACAACATCTGTTGGATCACAGAAAAAGCAAGATCATTCCACAAAAACATCTATTTATGCTTCATTGACTATGCTAAAACCTTTGACTGTGTGGATTACAAAAAACTGTGGAAAATTATTCAAGAATTCCAGACCATCTTACCTGCCTCCTGAGAAGTCTGTATGCAAGTCAAGAAGCAACAGTTAGAACTAGACATGGAACAATCGGCTGATTCCAAATTGGGAAAATAGTATGCCAAGGCTGTACATTTTCACTCTGCTTAACATACATGCAGAGGGCATTGTGCAAAATATTGGGCTGGATGAAACACAAGCTGGAATCCGGATTGCCAGGAGAAATATCAGTCACCTCAGATTTACGGATGACACCACCCTTATGGCAGAAAGTGAAGAAGAACTAAAGAGCTTCTTGATGAAAGTGAAAAACAGAGTGAAAAAGTTGGCTTAAAAGTCAGTATTCAAAAAATGAAGATCATGGCATCTGGTCTGATCACTTAATTTCAAATAGATGGGGAAACAATGGAAACAGTGAGAGACTTTACTTTCTTGACCTCCAAAATCACTGCAGATTGTGACTGCTGCCCCAAAATTAAAAGACGGTTACTCCTTGGAAGAAATGTCATGACCAACCTAGATAGCATATTCAAAAGCAAAGACATTACTTTGCAGACTAATGTCTGTCTAGTCAAGGCTATAGTTTTTCCAGCAGTCATGTATGGATGTGAGAGTTGGAGCATAAGGAAAGCAGAGCACAGAAGAACTGATTTTTTTTAATTTATTTTTATTTTACTTTACAATATTGCATTGGTTTTGCCATACATTGACATGAATCCGCCATAGGTGTACATGAGTTCCCAATCCTGAACTCCGCTCCCACCTCTCTCCCCTATCATCTCTCTGGGTCATCCCAGTGCACCAGCCCCAAGCATCCTGTATCCTGTATTGAACCTAGACAGGCGATTCAACTGTGATGTTGGAGAAGACTCTTGAGAGTGCCTTGGACAGCAAGGAGATCCAACCAGTCCATCCTAAAGGAAATCAGTCCTGAATGTTCATTGGAAGGAGTGATTTGGAAGCTCCTATAATTTGCCCACCTGATGTGAAGGGCAAATTCATTGAGAAAGACTCTGATTCTGGGAAAGATTGAAGGCAGGAGGAGAAGGGGATGACAAAGAATGATAGGGTTGGATGGCATTACTGACTTGATGGACGTGAGTTTGAACAAGCTCTGAGAGTTGGTAATGGACAGGAAAGTATGGCATGCTAAAGTCCATAGGGTCACTAAGTGTTGGACATGAGTGAGAGATGGAACTGAAAGGGAAAAAAAAAGTTTCCTTTTGCTACAGACCTAAGCACCACTTCAGCAATGAGAAAACATCACAGCTTTACACTCTTGTCCTTCTCCAGGGAGTCTTCTCCAACATCACAGTTGAATCACCAGTCTAGGTTCAATACAGGATACAGGATGCTTGGGGCTGGTGCACTGGGATGACCCAGAGAGATGATATGGGGAGAGAGGTGGGAGGGGAGTTCAGGATTGGGAACTCATGTACACATGTGGTGGATTCATGTCAATGTATGGCAAAACCAATACAGTATTGTAAAGTAAAATAAAAATAAATTTTAAAAATGAAAAAAAACACACAAAAGCATCAGTTCTTCAGTGCTCTGCTTTCCTTATTTTATATATATATATATTCCATTTTTAGTGTATAGAAATGAAAAACAAATTATATTTATTAATTTTGCATCCTGCAACTTTACGAAATTCATTGATGTGTTCTAATGGTTTTTGGTAGTATTTTTAAGTATTTCTATGTAAAGTTTCATGTCGTCTACAGTGACAATTTCACCTCTTCTTTTCCAATTTGAATTCCATTTATTTATTTTTCTTCACTACTTGTTGTGGCTAGGAATTCCAAAACTAGGTTAAAAAAAGCATGGCAAATGTGACCATCTTTGTCTTATTGCTGATCTTAGAAGAAATGTTTTCAGATTTTCATTGTTCCAAATGATGTTTGCTGTGGATTTGTTATATATGGCTTTTATTATGTTGTGGCATGTTCCCTCAATGCCAACTTTTGGAAAGTCTTTATCATAAATATGTGTTGACTTTTGTCAATTTTTTTCTTCTTTGAAATGATCTTATGTTTTTTTTTTTTTGAACTTGTTAATATGGTGTATCTCATTGATTGATTTGTATATATTGAAGAATCTTGACATCCCTTGGGGGATAAAGCCCACTTGATCGTGGTGCATTTAAATTTGTTGTTGGATTCAAATTGCTAACATTTTGTTGAGGATTTTGTACATCCATCAATGATACTGGCCTGTAATTTTTTTTCTTGTGTATGTAATATTTTTATCTGCTTTTTAGGTATGAAGATGTTGTGGGCCTTGTAGAGTGATCTTGGGAGTGTTCTTGTATCTCCAATATTCTGAAAACACAAAAGCCCTTAAATAGTCAAAGCAACCTTGTGAAAGAAAAATAAAGGTAGCAGAATCAGGCTTCCTGATTTTCTACTACAAAATCACAGGAATCAAAATGGTATGATACTGGCAGAAAAACAGAAATATAGATCAACAAAATATGATAGAAAGTCCAGGGGTAAACCCACACATCTATGGTCACCTAATTTATGACAAAAGAGGCAAGAATATATAATGTAAAAAAGATGGTCTCTTCTGTAAGTGTTGCTAAGAAAACTCCATAGCAGTTATGTATAAAATAATAAAAGTAAGACATTTTCTATCACTATACACAAAAATAAACTCAACATAGATTAAAGGACTGGGTGGCTGACAAAAAGTTAATCTCCAAAATATACAAACAGTTCATGCAGCTCCACTAAAAACAAACAAACAATGACAAAAAAACACCAATAAAACAATAGACACATTTTTTCAAAGTGGTGGATTCATGTCGATGTATGGCAAAGCCAATAGAGAGTATTGTAAAGTAAAATAAAGTAAAAAAAAAAAAAAAAAGAAGAAACAAAACATGCAGATTCCTAGAGGCACACAAAAAATGCTCAAAATCGCTAATTATTAGAGAAATGCAGATAGAAACTAAAATGAGGTTCTACCTTCCACTGGTTATATTAAACATAATCAAAAAATCTAAATGCTGGAAAGGATGTAGAGAAAAAGGAACCCTCCTACACAGTTGGTAGAAATTTACATTTGGTACAGCCACTTTGGAGAGCAGTATGAAGATTCCTTAAAAGACTAAAAATAGGGTTACCATATGATACAACAATCCCACTCCTCTGCATATATCTAGAGAAAATCAAAATTCAAAGTGATACTTGCACTCCAGTGTTCATTGTAGTGCTATTTACAATAGCAAAAACATGGAAGAAACTTATATGGCCATTTATAGATGAAATGATAAGACAATGGTACATATATAAAATGGGAAATTACTCAGCCAGGAAATTGAAATAATGGCATTTGTAGCAACATGGATAAGTCACCTATTTTGTTCGAAAGAGAGTAAATGTGATTCCTGATCACATTTTAAAATGCTGTGGAAAAATGAGACCCCCCTCAAATAATCAAAATACATTTAGGAAATCCAAAAGTAGGGTATATTCCACTTGCACCTTGAAGAAGATCTTTGGTCTTTCTAGAAGAAAAAAATAGGTGAACTTTTAGATAATTTGGAATTATAATGGCCATTCAGGGAAAACTTGCTTTGTATAAATCCACCTTAAAATGTGCACTTAAGAGGATTCCAGATCTCTAGTAGGCAACGGATGTATTATTTGATTGATACACAAAACTTCTAAAATTAAAAAAAAAAAAGACTTCAAATGAAACCAAACTCTGAAACAATTATTACAGCATGTCAATCAAAAAATTAATTGAAATCTTTGTGAATGTATCTCTCTGACTTTTGTACTTGAGATATGGCTAAAATTTTTAAAGGCAAAACTTATAAAATCTTGATATCTCTCTGTACTATATATGTCTATGTGCCCATGACACTTGTTTAACTCTAGATTATATGCCAAATTAATTTATAAAGAGCTCTATTTAAATGGCTTAAAGAAGAATTAAATGTTTATATAAATATAGTATATGTTTCAGAGAAGGCAATGGCAACCCACTCCAGTACTCTTGCCTGGAAAATCCCATGGATGGAGGAGCCTGTTAGGATGCAGTCCATGGGGTTGCAAAGAGTTGGACATGACTGAGCGACTTCCCTTTCACTTTTCACTTTCATGCCTTGGAGAAGGAAATGGCAACCCACTCCAGTGTCCTTGGAGAATCCCAGGGATGGGGGAGCCTAGTGGGCTGCTATCTATGGGGTCGCACAGAGTCGGACATGACTGAAGCGACTTAGCAGCAGCAGCAGCAGTATATGTTTAGACATAACCCAATGTAAGTCAAAAGCTAACCTAAATGTTTTTCAAGTTCACACAATCTGAGATAATCTTTGTTAAATAAAAGCTAATTAAATTTGTTGATTTAATGAAAATAGGAATGTCTTTGGAGTTACCAATATTTAATGTTTGGCAAACAGAACTTTTTGTACCTGGGTTTACTGATCAAATGAGTTCATGCTATTTCTTTTTTATTTATTTAGTTAGTTATTTGTTTTTGGCTGTTCTGGGCCTTCATTGCCGCACAGGCTTTTCTCTAGCTGTGGATGGTGGAGGCTACTGTCTAGCTGTGGTGCTTGGGCTTCTTGTGCTGACGTCTCTTGTTGTGGAGCACAGGTTCTAGGGCACACAGGTTTCCGTTGTTACAGCACATAGGCTTAGTTGTTGTGACTCCTGGGCTCTACAGCACTCGTTCAATAGTTGTGGCATGTGGACTTTGTTGCTGCTTGGAGTTTGGGGTCTTCCTAGATCAGGGCTAGAACCAATGTCTTCTGGGCTGGCAGGTGGATTCTTTACCACTAAGCCACCAGGGAAATCCCATGCTATTTCTATTAGGAAATTTTTCAATAAGAAAAACAACATAAAATTATTTTTATCTGTTTAATATCTAATCCAAGTATAACTGCTAAAAACAAACGTTTAAATTAATGTAAACAAGATAGAAGATTTCCTAAGTTAAACTAAATAATGAATAATCATTGCATATCAAAAAGTTTCCAATAAGATAAACATAATTGCTAAACATGCTTATCTACTTTTAGCTTTTTATTTTTTTCATAGATAAAATATTCAGATCCATTAATAAATATATTTTATGCTGCATTACAAATAAATTTGGAAAAAGAAATGACAACTCCAGTATTCTAGCCTGGGAAATCCAGTGGACAGAGGAGCCTGGCAGGCTACTGTCCATGGAGTTGGACAAGAGTCAGACACAACTTAATAACTAAAACAACCAAGACAGCAGCAACAAAAATGTATTATGCCAAAAAAAATACACTTCTGAAAAAATTAATGTATTTGGGTTTGCTAATTTACTTCAGGATTCTAATATATGTTAGTTTACAATGGTCTGCTTCTTAATTTTCACAAGAAAGCAAAGACTATAAACAGTTTAAAAGGCTGTGAAAAGAGAATAGCAAATGAATCAAAGAGAAAATATCAAAACATTTAAAGCAATAATCATAAATGAACTCTGCACAAAACGTGTGCATTGATTCTGAGACAAGCCTGACAAAAGCAGCAAGTGTCCCTTTGAAAGTTAAGAATCAATGGGACTCCCATGAGATATTTCTCCTACTCTGAGAGGATTTACTGCAATTTACTCTTTTTTCAAACTGTAGTCACAGACCATTGGTGAGTTAAGGTTAACATTTATCTAAATTAAGAAACACAAATACTCTATATGTTAAATATATAAGTGGATAACATGCTTCTTCACTTTTATTATAGTTCATAGATAAATTCACTATATATGCATTTATTATCCATATGTAAATAAAAAAGGAATAGTTTTGTAAAGTGCAAAATATAATTATTGCATGACATATCCTGAAAACTGGGAAAATGTGTCAGTTTTTTAAACTTTATTTCAGTTACTGATTTGGGTTTAAACACTTGTGTGTTGGGTCATATTATGCACGATATTTCTTGGTTTGAATGGTTGAAATCTACTGTTCTCATATCACAAAAATATTGAGCAAATAAAGTGTCTATGCAATCAGCCAGATGAAAAGGCCAATATAAGAACAACCACATATTATATCCTGGACACACACAATGTTAACTCCTCAAGGTCAGGGAGTAGTAACTTTTTGATATGCTTATACTAGGTTGCCTTGTCTTTCCAGATTTGCAGCCAGGCAGGAAACTTTGTTAAAAACAACTTCTCCCATTTCTTATAACTACTTGCAAAACTGGGAATTCTTGTGATATTCTCCCAATATTCATAGCTTGGAGATCAAAGAAAAAGCTGTTGCACTGTGCTTCAGATTTTTATCCTGCCTACTCTACTTAGAGCAGCCATACTCAGCAGCGATGTGGGAATTCTGCTACTCTGTCTGTCCTGTCAGTCAGAGTTCAGCAGAACAATTTCAGGATGAACCTATAGATACTAGTAAACCTTACAGGGATTTTCAAATAGTGCATGCTCCATTTAAACTATATTATATGGGATAAGTTTAAATTTAACTAACATAGTGCATAGGCAGTTATGTATCTTATAACAGTAAGTTCATAATTTTTTGTATTACTGTCAAGCATAATTTCTTTTCTGCATAAGCTATGCACATTTTTGAAATTAAGAAAATAACATTTGAAGTAACAAAGTTGGAATTGCAGCATAAAAGAAAAAACTTCTAAAAATTACAGATGCTATAGAAGTTTGTTGCCAAGATTGATTTTGAAAAGAATTGTTCTCTTTACAAAACTATTAGAAATGATGTACAACAATGATTATATGTGAAAGATCAAAGTTGAGTTTTTAATTAAAAAAAGGTATGAAGAATGGTGACGCATTTTTGGTAAGGAAGGAAAAAAAAGAGTAATTTTGTCCTTGTTGACTTGAGAAATGTTCACAATATAAAAGTTGAGAGTTATGTTTTAATTTGTGGGAAGTTTTAGGACTTAAATTATATGGCATTCTTGGAAATCTGTCCTTATATATCATTCATATGGCTTCCCTGGTGGCTCAGATGGTAAAGAATCTGCCTGTACTGTGGGACACTGTGGTTCAATCACTAGGTCAGAAAGATCTCCTGCAGAAGGGAATGACACCCACTCCAGCATTCTTGCTTGGATAATTACTTGGACAGAGAATCCTTTTGAGCTACAGTTTATGGGGTCACATAGAGTTGGACATGACTTCGTGATGAACACACCACACTATTATTATTTACGATTCCAATCGTTATCTTAAAATGTTGTGTGTCATGGAAATAACCAAGTTTGCTTTCTATTGCGTGATAATAAACTCTTATCAAATCTTTAAATTTAGCTTTGTCATTCATAGAAAATAACTCTTTTACTCTGAGGGCCTGCAAAAATGTTCCTAGAAAAGTGTTTCATCATCAGAGAGATTCATGGAAAGAACTTTGACATGTACTCTGGAATACAGCTTTATTACTTTAAGATCATAACAGAATTAAGTATAATTTTTTTCTAAAACTTTAAAATAAAACTGATGGATTTATAAAGTTGCTACTGAAAATATTGATTATAGGGGAATAAATGTACTGACGAGGATAATTTTGTCATTTATTTTATTACAGGGTCTGTATTGTTTTGCTTTTCTAGATTTTAGGAAAATATTTCTTTCCCTTTAAAGCTATAAGCAATATGGTAAAATATACTTTTGTAATCAAAGTTGAAAGATTTGCTTTTTCTCCCTACCTGATCCTCCAAATTAAAAAAGCTTTCAATGTGTATTTCAGTTTTTATGGCAATATAGTTATTTGCACAGATTCAATGAGTCATCACTCCTTGTAA
This sequence comes from Neotragus pygmaeus, assembly GCA_006410875.1. Taxonomy (NCBI): domain Eukaryota; kingdom Metazoa; phylum Chordata; class Mammalia; order Artiodactyla; family Bovidae; genus Neotragus; species Neotragus pygmaeus. Next base: position 9,366 of record SJYV01014667.1, read on the forward strand.
CAAAAAACAGTTGGAAATATTAGATATATTACCAAGGCTTTGACTGGAGAGTCATATTCAAGAGAGATATGAATAGTTAAATATGATCATAAGAGCTTTAGAAATGGCTTAGAAAGATTAGCCTAGGACCTTGTTCACAAGTTTTCAGCAAAATAATCTGGAGCTTATACAGTTAATCACTATTCTTGCTTGTTTATGCAGAAAATCAGGCCACATTTAATATAAACAAATTATTTTACTTTGATCATCTTTCACAAAAAAAGGAGATAATTATAGAGGGCAAAATTATGTTTCAATTTTGCAGATGTTAGTTTCTGGTCATGTTAATTAAGTATTTGTTATGCACCTGTAAGAGAAACTGATATATAAACTCTTCTATTTCATTCAAATATATGACTACAATTTCCAAAATAACATTTCCAATTTCTCTTACCCTTCTGATTTGGAATCAATCATAACAAAGACTGTCATTAAGTGTCCTTGTAAGGAACAATACTAGACCCTACAATTATCCAGATTGCAGCAAAATTTCAGAGACTGAAGATGGGTACATATCTCATAGCTACAGATGACTCCATCTGATATCCTGTCCTATTATACAAGCCCTAGAGACTCCAGAATCAAACTGACCAGTAATTGAAGTAGACAATAGCCAAAGGAAATATTTCCAATGTGGCCTGATCACACCTGTATTTTTTTTTCCTGCTGCTACTTCTTACCTGTTCCTTCCCTTCCTTTTCTTTGACAGACAATACATTTATTAATTTATCACAATAGGGATAAACTTATCTAACTGTTGAATTTGTCACCAAAAATTTCAATCCATTCTTGATAATGGTGATACTTGAGCTCATCATGTAAGAGCTTTTTTTTTCACTTATCCCAAGTGCTACTGCTAATTTCACCCAGCATCTCCTTGATGCCAAATCTAAAATAAAACTTTTGAGCTTGTCATTTGTTGACCCCATTAAGCCTCCATGGCCACCTTAAATGAAAACATACAGGAGGCATACATGACTCTGAATTTACCTTCATAAGGAGAAGCTTTCTCCTTTGTATTGGATTAAATGCCAATGAAAATATTTTCATAAATCCCTCTCTAATGTTTGGAGAATAGCTGATTCCATAGTCAAAGCAATATCAACCCAGAGGTGATCAATTGGTTCATAGGCTAAAGTTGTTGTTCACTCATTCAGTCATATCCGACACTTTGCAAATCCATTGACTACAGTATGCCAGGCTTCCCTGTCCTTCATGATTTCCCAGAGTTGTTCAAACTCATGTTCATTGAGTTTTTGATGCCATCCAACAATCTTATCCTCTATTACTCACTTCTCCTCCTGAAAATCTTTTCCCGTATCAAATCAGGTGGTCAGAGTATTGGTGCTTAGGCATCAATCTTTTCAATTAATATTCAGGGTTGATTTCCTTTAGGATAGACTGGTTTGATTTCCATGAAATCCAAGGAAATTTCATGAGTTTTGACCAACACTATTGTTCAAAATCATTTCTTTGGTGCTTAACCTCTTTATCATCCAACTCTTACATGACTATTGGAAAAATCATAGCTTTGTCTGTAGGAACACTGGTCGGCAAAGTGATGTCTCTTCATTTTAACATGCTATCTAGATGTGTCACAGTTTTTCTTCCAAAGATTAAAAAAAATCTTTTAATTTCATGGTTGCAGTCATCATACACAGTGATTTTGAAACCCAGGAAAATAAAGTTTGTCATTGTTTACATTTCTCTCCCATTTTTTGCCATGACATGATAAGACAAGCTATCATTATCTTTGTTTTTTGAATGTTGAGTTTTAAGCCAACTTTTTCACTCTTTCATCTTTTTCTATAGGCTCTTTAGTTCCTCTTCACTTTCTGCCATTTGGGTGTTGTCATCTGTATATCTGAAGTTATTGATATTTCTCTTAGAAATATTGATTTCACCTTCTGATTCATCCAGCCAGGCACTTTACATGATGTACGCTGCATGTAAGAGAAATATGCATGATGACAACACATAGCCTTAGCATGATCCTTTCCTAATTTGGAATTAGTCTGTTTTTCAATTTCTGGTTCTAATTGTTGCTTCTTGATCTGCTCCAAAATCACTGCAGATGGTGATTGAAGCCATGAAATTAAGACACTTCCTCCTTGAAAAGAAAGTAATGACCAGCCTAGAAAGCATAGAGGCATTACTTTGTCCACAAAGGTCCATCTAGTCAAGGCTATGACTTTTCCAGTGGTCATGTATGGATGTGAGAGTTGGACTATAAAGAAAGCTGAGCACTGAAGAATTGTTGCTTTTGAACTGTGGTGTTGAAGAAGACTCTGGAGAATCCCTTTGACTGCACGGAGATACAAATAGTCCATTCTCAATGAAATCAGTCCTGGGTTTTCATTGAAATGACTGATTTTGAAGCTGAAACTCCAATACTTTGGCCACTTGATGTGAAGAGCTGACTCATTTGAAAAGACCCTTGTGTTGGCAAAGATTGAAGGCAGGAGGAGAAGGGGATGGCAGAAGATGAGATGGTTGGGTGGCATCACTGACTCAATGGGCATGGGTTTGTGTGGACTCCGGGAGTTGGTGCTGGACAAGGAGCCCTGGCATCCTTTGGTTCATGGGGTCACAAAGAGTCAGACATGACTGAGCGACTGAACTGTACTGAACTGATCTGCTTCTTTAAATTTTGCTTCTTGAAGTTTCTCAGGAGGCAGGTAAGGTGGTCTGGTAATCCCATTTCTTTAAGAATTTTCTACATTTTGCTATGATCCACAGAGCCAAAGGATTTAGCCTACTCAATGAAGCAGAAATAGATGTTTTTGTGGAATCCCCTTGCTTTTTCTATGATTCAGCTGATGCTAGAAATTTGATATCTGGTTCCCCCACTTCTTCTAAATCTTGATTGTACATCTGAAAGTTATTGGTTCACATACTCTTGATCTTAGTTTGAAACATTTTGAGGATTACCTTGCTAGCATGTGAAATGAGCAGAACTGTGCAGTAGCAGGCACATTCTTTAGCATACCCCTTCTTTGAGATTGGAATGAAAAGTCGATTTCTCACTTCCACTGTATAATTGTAAGGGATTTGATTTAGGCCATACCTGAATGGTCTAGTGATTTTCCCTACTTTCTTCAATTTAAGCCTGAATTTGGCAATAAGAAGTTTTTGATCTGAGTAACAGTCAGCTTTTGGTCTTATTTTTGCTGACTGCATAGATATTCTCCATCTTTAGCTGCAAAGAATATAATCGATCTGATTTTCATGTTGACCATCTGGTGATGTCCATGTACAGAGTCTTCTCTTGTGTTGTTGAAAGAGGGTATTTGCTATGACCAGTGTGTTCTCTTAGCAAAACTCTGTTAGCCTTTGACCTGCTTTGTTTTGTACTCACGGTCAAATTTGCCTGTTACTCCAGGTATTTCTTGGAGAAGGCAATGGCACCCCACTCCAGTACTCTTACCTGGAAAATCCCATGGATGGAGAAGCTTGACGGGCTGCAGTCCATGGGGTCACTCAGAGTCGGACATGACTGAGCGACTTCTCTTTCAATTTTCACTTTCATGCATTGGAGAAGGAAATGGCAACCCACTCCAGTATTCTTGCCTGGAGAATACCAGGGATGGGGGAGCCTGGTGGGCTGCCCTCTACGGGGTCGCACAGAGTGGGACAAGACTGAAGTGATGCAGCAGCAGCAGCCAGGTATTTCTTGACTTCCTACTTTTGTGTTTCAGTCCTCTATAAATAAGAGGACACCTTTTTTGGGTATTAGTTTTAGAAGATCTTTTAGATCTTCATAGGACTGATCAACTTCTGCTTCTTCAGCAATACTGGTTGAGGGCATAGACTTGGATTAATGTGATATTGAATGGTTTGCCTTGGAATCAAATGGAGATCTTTCTGTTATTTTTGAGATTGCATCCAAGTACTGTATTTAAGACTCTCTCTGTGTGTGTTTATTCTTTTGTTTGTTTGTTTGTTTTGTTTGTTTGTTTGTTTGTTTTTATGATGGCTACTCCATTTCTTCTAAGGGGTTCTTGCATACAGCAGTAGATATAATGGTCATCTGGGTTAAATTCACCCATTCCATTCCATTTTATTTCATTGATTCCTAAAATGTGGATGTTTACTCTCACCATCTCCTATTTGACCACTTCCAATTTGCCTTGATTCCCAGTTCCTATGCAATATTTTTCTTTACAGCATCAGAATTTATTTCTTCACCCATCACATTCACAACTAGGTGCTCTTTTTGTTTTGGCTCTATCTCTTCATTCTTTTGGAGTTATCTCTTCATTTTTCTCCAGTAGCATATTGGGTACCTACCGACCTGAGGAGTTCATCTTTCAGTGTCATATTCCATCTCTTCATTCTTTCTGGAGTTATTTATCCACTGATCTCCAGTAGCATATTGGGCACCTACCGACCTGGGGAGTAAATCTTTCAGTGTCATACCTTTTTGCCTTTTCATACTTTTCATGGGATATTCTTCATATGAGTATATAGTTCCTTTTTTCCTTTGTGTTTCAATTCTCTTCTTTTCCCAGCGCTTTGTAAGGTCTCCTTAAACAACCATTTTGCCTTCTTGTGTTTCTTTTCCTTGGGTGTGGTTTTGGTCACCACCTCCTGTACAGTGTTATGAACATCCACTCCGTTCTTCGGGTATTCTGTCTTTTAAATCTAAATCTTTTTGTTACTTCTACTTGTAGTGTAAAGGATTTGATTTAGGTCATATTTGACTGGCCTAATGATTTTCCCTATTGTCTTCAAAAGTGAAAGTGAAATTCCCTCAGTTGTGTTCAACTCTTTGTGACCCCCATGGAATGTCCCATCCATGGAATTCTCTAGGCCAGAATACTTGAATGTGTAGCATTTCCCTTCTCCAGGGCATATTCCCAACCGAGAGATAGAACCCAGATCTCCCACATTGCAGGGAGATTGTTTACCAGCTTAGCCACAAGTGAAGCCAATGATTTTTCCCTATTGTCTTCAATTTAAGTCTAAATTTTGCAATTTGTTGCTCATGATCTTATCCAGTCAGTCGCAGATCTTGCGTTGGTTACTCTATAGAATTCCTGCAACTTTGGCTGCAAATAATATAATTAATCTGCTTTCAGTGTTGAACAACCTGTGATGTACATGTGTAGAGCCATCTCTTGTGTTGTTGGAACAGGGCATTTGCTATGACCAGGGAGCTCTCTTGACAAAACTCTGTTAGCCTTTGTCCTGCTTCATTTTGTATTCCAAGGTCAAACTTGCCTGTTAGTTCAGGTAGTTCTTGACTTCCTATTCTTGTCTTCCAATCCCCTATCATGAAAAGGACATCTTTTTTTGTGTTAGTTCTAGAAGGTCTTATATGTCTTCATGGAGCAGTTCAACTTCAGCTTCTTTGACACTGGTACTTGGGGCAAGACTTGGATTATTCTGATGTTGAATGGTTTGCCTAAAGGCTAAAATATTTTAAGACACTTACATAGTCTTTATCTACTAGCTGAACAAGGAGAAATGTATACAATAACATATATTCCCTGTTGTGTGCATGTTCAGGTGATCAGTCTTGTCTGATTCCTTGCCACCCAATGGACTATATCTCACCAGGCAACTCTGTCCATAGGTCTTCCCAAGCAGGAATGCTGGAGTGGGTTGTCATTTCCTCCTTCAGGGAATCTTCCCAAACCATAGATCAAATTCAAGTCTCCTACATTGACATGCAGATTCTTTACCACTGAGCCACCTAGTAAGTCTATATACCACCTATTGCACATAGATATGTCTTCTCTGGTGGCTCAGTGGTGAAGAATCCACATACTAATGCAGGATACAGAAGTTCAGTCTCTGCATTTGGAAGATCCTGTGGAGTAGGAAATGGACACCCCTCCAGTATTCATGTGGCTTCCCTTGTGTCTCAGCTGGTAAATATGCTCTCTGCAATGCTGAAGACCTGGGTCTGGTCTCTGGGTAGGATATATCCCCTGGAGAAGGGAAAGGTTACCCACTCTAGTATTTTGGTCTGGACAGTTCCATGGATTGTATAGTCCATGGGGTTGCAAAGAGCCAGACATGACTGAACAAATTTCACTATCACTTTGGGGCTTGCTTCCCACATGTCACGAGTGGTAAAGAACTTGTCTGCCAATGCAAGAGATGCAAGAGACTCAGGTTTTATCCCTGGGTCGGGAAGATCCTCTGGAGGATGGAATGGCAACCCACTCCAGTATTCTTGCCTGGAGAATTCCATGGACAGAGGAGCCTGGCAGGCTACAGTCCATAGTATCACCAAAGAGTCAGACAAGACTGAAGTGATTTAATGCATACCAGTATTCATGCCTGAGAAATTCCATGCACATAAGATACTGACAGGCTACAGTCCATGGGGTACAAAGAGTTGGACATTCACAAAGAATGAAGATTCAGGTCCAAAGTGAAAACAATGCCTAGTTGTGAATGTGACTGGTAATGGAAGCAAGGTCCAATTCTGTAAGGAATACTATTTCATAGGAACCTATAATGTTAGGTCCATGAATCAAGGTAAATTGGAAGTGATTGAACAGCAAATGGCAAGAGTGAACATAGACATTTTAGTAATCAGTGAACTAAAATGGGCAAATTTAACTCAGATGACCATTATATCTATTACTGTGGGCAAGAATTCCTTAGAAGAAATGGAGCAGCAATCATAGCCAATGAAAGAGTCTAAAATGCAGTACTTGGGTTCAATGTCAAAAATAACAGAGTGATCTCTGTTCATTTCCAAGGCAAACAATTCAATATGACAGTAATCCAAGTCTATGTCCCAAACAGTAACCCTGAAGAAGCTGAACAGTTCTATGAAGACCTACAAGACCTTCTAGAACTAGCACCCCCCAAAGCTGCCCTTTTTATCATAGGGGACTGGAATGCAGAGGTTTTTGGACACAGCTCAGTGACTAAACAATGATACATGGATAAACACCTTTGGAGAGAGAAATACTCAATTACCAATCAGAAAGTAAACCCATTGATTACACCAAAATTCGCCTAATAAGCCCTGGTCTTTTTATCTATTTATCTAGTTACCTTCAGGACACACAGCTTCCTGCTTTAAAATCATCATAAGAAGTTGTATATATATACATATATATGTATACATATATGTGTTTATATTTTATTTTGCTTTGCATAATTATTTTTGAACTTTGTACCTATTGCTTGTCAAATCTTTGCAAAATAGACATACCCAATAGGGTTCTGCTAGACTAGCACTTGAGATAATCTCCAATGTTTACAACCTTACAACCTTACTGAGAATACACATTAGATGAAAAATGAAAGAGTTCCCCTTCCTACTCTTCTTTGTTACTCCAATATGACCTCAACTGTTTCCAGTTGGCACTTTTTCTCTAATATGGGTCATGACAACCAGTGAAGATTCTTCCTGGAACCAATGAATGAATCTACTGAATTGAAAAACCTGACTCTTGATCAGTATTGCTTTTGAGGAAGGACGTTGACACAAGGGTGGAATGTGGCTATATAGGAAATCTCATTTTTTATGCAGTAGGGAAATTCTGAGAGGAAAGCTCTCAAATATATACCACTTTACATCCTTCATAGCCAACAGGAAAAAGGTAGATAAGAAATATGAGTTTCTTCTGGTACAAAGAAGGACATTAATCACATGGGAATTTTAGCTCTTTTTTTTTCTTTTTTTTTTTTTTTTTTTTGGAGGAAGATTCCACCCTGCACTAGTGACCGTTTGCACACAACAAGAAACGACCACAACTTGTAATTCTTGTTCTTCTCCAATGAAACTTTGTTCAAAAGAGCACTCTCCCCATCCACAGGTTCCTCCTATATCCTAATAAAAGTATATGCCTCACCTTTGTTCTCTGGATTTGCTGAGGTCCACCAAATTCCATTTGTCTGAATTTCAGTCCTCAGTTGTTCCCAAATAATGAAACAGTGTTGGTAAAGTAATTGGCTACATTATCTTTGGGTTGAAAACTCATTATAAAGTATAGTTTTTCTTTATTTAATAAGTGTATAACTAGTGTTTAACATATGCTGGTAACTGTGCTAAGCACTTTGTCTATAGTATTTCACTTAATTTTTGCAGTTTAATAGTAAGGTACTTAGTATTACCAACCTCATTGCACAGATGAGAAAATTGAAGAAAATGGCTGTTAAATTACTTTTCTGAGACCAATCAACAAGACATTTTAGAGTTTTAATTTAGTTCAGTTCAGTCGCTTAGTTGTGTCCACCTCTTTGCAACCCCATGAATTGCAGCACAACAGGACTCCTTGTTCATCACCATCTCCCAGAGTTCACTCAGACTCATGTCCATCGAGTCTGTGATGCCACCCAGCCATCTCATCCTCAGTTGCCCCCTTCTCCTCCTGCCCCCAATCCCTCTCAGCATCAGAGTCTTTTCCAATGAGTCAACTCTTCGCATGAGGTGGCCAAAGTACTGGAGCTTCAGCTTTAGCATCATTCCCTCCAAAGAAATCCCAGGGCTGATCTCCTTCAGAATGGACTGGTTGGATCTCCTTGCAATCCAAGGGACTCTCAAGAGTCTTCTCCACCACCACAGTTCAAAAGCATCAATTTTAAACCAGCTTTTTCCCTGTGAACTAACCTTTATGCTAGGTATCATCATAATCATTGTTAATGTCAATATATGTTATTGAAACTGAATAATAATTTTGATAGCTATATAATTCAGTCAATTATTTGTATTTGCAATCTTTCTGTAAAGAGCAATCTATATTCCCTGATATATATTTTTCTTTGTTTTGTTTTATTTTGCAATGCTGTAAATATAAAATCATTTTCAAAGGAGAGCTACATAAACTCAAGTTAGTTCTTTGATTTATGGGCCATAAATCAAAGGTCATATTTAGTGGTAATAAAGTCTTATTATTATTATTATTTTTTAAATTGGAAGTACACTGTTGTTTTTGTAATAGCTTCTTAATGTGAAGAAATTATCATGCAATATGTTATAAATGACCTACTAATTACTCTTGTTTTTAGAACTATTATTTTTGTTAATTACTAGATTTACTGAAAAATGAAAAGAAAATCATATTGAGACTACTTAAGAGATAACCTGCTAAAAATTGTAGTACTTTTTATATCTAAAACAATCTTCCTTCTTTTAAAAAAACTTCCAAAATTTGGCTTTTCAGTAAAAAAAAAATATTAATATTAACTAGAGTTAGATTGTTTTTAAAGTTGATCCAAATCAACCACTTAACTATTTTTATTTTTACTTCCTTATTGAATGCACAGTAATTCTCAGCACTTGAAAAGGGAAAGATGTCCATTTTAGAAACTTAATTTATGTAGATTATGTGCTATTGTGTGCTATTTAAATGTGAAGATTTATGTTGGCAATAGTAATAGCTTCTGCAAAGGATGTCAAAAGTTAGAAAGCACTTCAAACACAGTTCAGATAAAAAACAAACAGACAAAGAAACACAAATTTCTTAAATGCATCAGAGAGCTGAGATTGCAGTGTGACCAAGCACTTAACAAAACAAAAAGAGGCCGCTTCCCTCTTCCCCAGGTAAGTTGTCACATGCACTTCACCACACATTTGTAGAACGTAGGAAAAAGAAGTTTCAGTTGGCACACAAGTAAGTAGGTAGAAATCAGATATAATTTTAACAAGTTGGAAAAGGCTGAATGTTGGCTAGTGTTAGTACTCTGGGATTGTGGGGGGTGGGGGTGGGGAAAAAACACAAGAGGAGTCCACACAATTTCATACATTCTATTTCCCATAGTCTACCAGATACTAAAGAGAAACATTAGGGGGATTGTACTTGGGGGATTGAAACATGTTGGGAGTTGATGGCGAAAAGAGTATGAACCCTTAATTCATTGGCCAGATTCTTCCCTCAAAAGGAGCTAAAACCTTTCTCCACCCAGGAAAGGGCAGCAAGTGTATCATTCCCAGGGCCTAGGTAAAGACCATGTTGCTCGGAGAAAGGGAGGTAAAATCCTCTAAACCTGAAAAAGAGTACTGGGTTAATGGACACTACTAATACTATTAGAGGTCTATTCCTTTTGGGGAAGGAAGAGAACAGTATATCTTATATAGGACCCACCACCGTTAGAAGGCAGAAAATGTCTTCCATGATGAAGAGATATAGGAATGCTGAGATAACCCCACCACTGAAGCTGAGGAACAACTCAGGTAGGGAGGAACAGGATAAAAAAATAATAAATTCTGCTTTCCAAGTTAAATCCCTTGGCATGTGTGTGTGTGATGAAAATTATATACATATAGGCATGATTGAAACTGAAAAGACAATATATCTAAATTTGAGAACTACAACTAAAGCAATCCTTAAAGAGAAATTTGCAATGTTAAATATTTATATTAGAAAAGAAGACTGCAAATCAATATCTTAGCTAACATCTTAATTACATTAATTTTACAATTAATAATTTTAATAAACCTAAAACTAGACTGATGAAGAAAAAAGACAGTAAACATAAATTTCCATTATCAAAATAAAATAATATCACTACTGATGCTATGAATATTAAATGAAGAAACTATTATGCCCAACTTTATGACAGTAAATTAAACAATTTATATTAAATGGACAAATCCTTTGAAGGACACATATGCTCACTCATAAAAAAATAGATAATCTTTTATCTATTTTATCTAGCCTTACATTTACTTTAAAAATTTGAATTCTTAGTTATGTATATTCCCACAGAGCAACTTCATAGCAAATGGCTTCAATGATGAGTTTAGTCAAATATTTAATGAAAACTTACAGCAATTCTACAGAAATCCTTCCATAATGTAGAAAGAAGAGAACACTTATTTTATGAGACCACCATTATCCTGATACCAAAATCAGAGAGAGGAAGAAAAACAACAACTGCACATGGATATTTTTTATGAAAACAGATTAAGACACCCTCAACAAAAATAGTAACACATTAAATCTAGTAATATATTAAAATATAAAATATATTATGATTAAGTGGGCTTTTTCCTGGATACACATGGTATGTAATAAGTTAAACATATAAAAAAGCAAATTACTTAACATATTGACATAAAAAAAAAGAAAACCAATATAATAGATTAATAGATGCAAAAGAAACATTTGAGAATATTTAGCACATTTTCATAGGGGCTTCCATGGTGGCTCAACAGTAAAGAATCTGCCTGCAATGCAGGAATCCCAAGTTCAATCCCTAGATCAGAAACCCACTCCAGTATTTTTGCCTGAAGAATCCCATGGACAGAGGAGCCTGGCAGGCTACAGTCAATAGGGTCCCAAAGAGTCAGACACAACTGAAAAGACTGAACACAACACACTTTCATGATAAAATCTGTAAACCAGTTAGGAATCAAAGTAAACTTCTATAATCTGATAAGGTTATCTAAACTAAGACTACTTCTTATAACAGACAATGGATCAGATAAAAATTAAAAATATTTCTGCTTTTACCACTTCTGTTCAACTCTGTAAGGAGTTTTTATCCATTCCACTTATGCAAAATAATTAAAAATGATAATTTAGATTTCAGCATTATAAAACTCTAGTCTTCCAAAGACATGTTGAAGCCAATGCAAAGGGAATGTCAGAGACTAGGAGGAAATTCATAGAGTATGTATCTGTATATCATACTTTACATACTATAAAATTCATTGCACATACATACAGATAGACTTAAAACTCACTGATAAGAATGTAAAGAAGTGTTTTTAAAATGAGTAAAATGTTTGAACAGATACTTCACTAAAGAAGATACATGAATGATATTTAAACAGAGAAATGGATGTTCAACATCATGAGATGCAGGTTAAAACCTTATTGGAATTGCAAATTAAAGGGAAAAAAAAAACCTGAAAATAATGATTACTTGTTAGGATGAGAAAGAATGAAATCTCTAGTTATTGTTCAAGGGAGTTCAACGTGGTGTAGTCATTTCAGAAAGTAGTTTGTCCATTTAGTTTAATAATTTTATTTATTTATGGCTGCACTGCTTTGCTCAGGATTTCTCTAGTTGTGGAGAGTGGGGGCTACTCTTTGTTACACTGTGGACTTCTCATTGTAGTGGCTTCTCCTGTTGTAGAGCACAGGATCTAGACATGCAAACCTCAGTAGTTGTGCACACAGGCTTGGTAGTTGAGGCTTGAAGGCACTAGACAGAGTACAGGCTCAAGAGATGTGGCCCACAGGTTTAGTTGTCTGAGATATGTGGAATCTTCCTGGGCCAAGGATCAAACCCTTTTGCCTTACACCAGCAGGCAGATTCTTACCCTTTGCCAAGGTAAGTCCTGTTTGTCCATTTCTTAACAAGAAAATATCTGCTTACTACATGCTCCTGCAATATCACTCCTAAGTACTAATTAAATATGTATGAATATTAATATATATACAACGCTTTATTCGAACACTGATATAGCTTTTATTCAAGACCAAAAATGTGGAAATCCTAGTGCTTTTGAACAAATAAATAGATCAATCATTTTTCATGTATTCGTACTTAACAATAAAAGGAGCAGGTAGATCATTTTGCTGACAAAGATCTTTCTAGTCAAGGCTATAGTTGTCCCAGTAGTCATGTATGGATGAGAGAGTTGGACTATAAAGAGACTAGAGCACAGAAAAATTGATGGTTTTGAACTGTGGTGTTGGAGAAGACTTTGAGAGTCCCTTGGACTGCAAGGAGATCCAACTAGTCCATCCTAAAGGAGATCAGTCCTGGGTGTTCATTGGAAGGACTGATGTTGAAGCTGAAGGTCCAATATTTTGGCCTTACTTTGGCCAACTGACTCATTTGAAAAGACCCTGATGCTGGGAAAGATTGAGGGCATGAAGAGAAAGGGACGGCAAGGGATGAGATGGGTGGATAACATCACTAACTCAATGGACACGAGTATGAGTAAACTCCGGGAGCTGGTGATGGACAGGCAGGCCTGGTGTGCTGCAGTTCATGGGGTCACAAACAGTCAGACACGACTTATCAACTGAACAACAACAACAACTAATTCTGGATTAATCTCAAATATTTTACACTCAACTAAGATAGAATAAAATAGCTAACTTATTCACATACATTCTATTTTTATGATATTATGGGACACACACAGTCTAAATTTGTTATATTCTTGGAGGTAAACCTAAAGGGACAGAAAACAGAATGAGTTGTTACTGTGTAAAAGTAGAGTAGAAGATGATGCTGATCAGGGCCCTATACAGGTCCTGGGCACAGAAGCCTTTTTGTTCCCCCTTTTCATGTAAGAGAAACTACAACCTCCAGGGCCTTCCTTGAGTTTGAAAGAGGACAACAAAAGAGACACAGACATATAGAACGGACTTTTGGCCTCTGAGGGAGAGGGAGAGAGTGGGATGATTTGGGAGAATGGCATTGAAGCATGTATACTATCATGTTAGAAACCAGGCGCTGGTCTATGTTACATTCAGGATGCAGGATACTTGGGGCTGGTGCACGGGGATGATCCAGAGAAACGTTGTGGGGTAGGAGATGGGAGGGGGATTCAGGATTGGGAGCTCGTGTACACCTGTGGGGGATTCATGTTGATGTATGGCAAAGCCAATAGAGTATTATAAAGTAAAATAAAGTTAAAAAAAAAAAGAAAGAAAAGGTTGCTAATCAAGGGAAGAGGAGCCATGAAAGCACCTAAGGCAAGATTAAAGAGACCAGAGAGGCTCATTAAGATGAGGAGACCAGCCCCCCTGAGACTGTGCAATCCCTGATNCCTTTCACTTTGGCTATAACTATTTGGCAGATAAATATTTGGACTTAAATTCCCTTTCTTCCTGCAAGCATGTGCACACCGTTTCTCCCCAGCACAATCAGTTTTAACATGATGCTTTCTCTCAACAATATGTCATAAGCATCTTTTCCAAATCGATAAAAGAAGTATCAACTAATATAAAAGAATAGATTTAATATCCTCTGTCCACAGAGCAATAAAATTAGAGATCAATATGAAAAGACAGGGAGAAAATACACTGGGAATTTTAAAGACGTCATTCTAATAATGTATGAATACAAGAAGAAATTGCAAGAAAAATTCAAAATATTGGTAAACAAATGATAATACAAACAACAAAAATCAAGGTGCAATGAATGTCATATTTGTATGGAAATACGTAGTCATAAATGCTTTTATTAATAAATAAGAAGTCTTTAGTCAATAAGATTGAAAAAATCAGATTTTTTAAATCTAGGTATGATACTGTGATTTATAGAAAGAAATATATATTTGATCTTCCTTCTAGTTTCTGGCACAGAGCTCCTAAAACCCTTGGAGTTTCATAAGTGTTGAGAGCTATCAAGATGTCTTTTATTATGTTAATAAGGTGACTTTTGGAAAGTCCCTGAGTCACCTGAGGATGGGAGATTTCTCACCAGAGCATAGCAACAAAAGGATTAAACGTTTGGAACTTTTAGTCCCACCCCTTGACCTCCTGGAAGGGGTGGTGCCTAAAACTTGAATCAATTATCAATGGCCAATGATTTAATCAATCATAACTACTTAATGAAACCCCTGTAAAGACTCAAGGATGGATGGCCAAGCTGTCTAAGGCACTGTATTCTGATCGCAGTCTCCTCTGGAGGCATGGGTTCGAATCCCACTCCTGACAAGCCAGCCTTTGGGCTTCCCTCATAGCTCACTTCTGGAGAACAAAATGGCAACCCACTCCAGTACTCTTGCCTAGAAAATCCCATGAACGGAGGAGCCTGATGCAGGCTATTGCCCTTGAGGTCACAAAGAGTCAGACACGACTGAGCAACTTCACTTCACTTCACTTCATAGCTCAGTTGGTAAATCATCTGCCTGAAATGCAGGAGACCCTGGTTCAATTCCTGGGTCAGGAAGATCCCCTGTAGAAAGAAATGGCAACCCACTCCAGTATTCTTGCCTGGAGAATCCCATGGACAGAGGAGCCTGGGGGTCGCAAGAGTCAGACACGACTAAGCGACAAAACCACCAACCAAAGACTGAAAGGACAGGGTTCAGAGAGCTTCCACATCAGCGAGCACGTGGAGATTGGGGGACAGTGGTGTGCCAGGAGAAGGCAAGGATGCTTTGAGCCATTTCTCATACCTTGCCCCATGCATCTCCTCCATCTGGGTTTTCCTGAGTTATAGCCTTTGATAATAAGTTGGTGATCTAGTAAGCGAAATGTCTGAGTTCTGTGCTGCTCTAGGAAATTAATCAAACCTAAGGAAGGTGTTGAAACTCTCGTCTATAGTCACAAGCAGCATCTGAAGCAATAGGGGTGGAGAAGGCATTCTTATGAGACTGAATTCCTTAACCTGTGGAATCTGATGCTCTTTCCAAGTAGAGAGTATAAGAATTGTGTTGAATTGCTGAACACTCAGTTGGTGTTGGATTTGTTCTGGTGTGGGAAACCCTCCTCCCAGATCCCCACACACTGCAGAATTGTTCCCAGATTTTAGTTACATTGATGTTTACTACATATATATTAATGGGGAGTGTTTTTTTGGCTTTCTGGGTGTTTGGAATATCTCATATATTAAAACATTTTAAGAAAATAAATGAGTTAACTCAGGAAGCCTTTGACTCAAGAAAGAGGCTTTCCTGGTAGCTCAGCTGGTAAAGAATCCACCTGCAATGCAGGAGACCCTGGTCCCTGGGCTGAGAAAATCCCTTGGAGAAGGAAATGTCAACCCACTCCAGTATTCTTGCCTGGAGAATCTCATGGACAGAGGAGACTAGTGGGCTACAGTCCATAAGGTGGCAAAGAGTCGGATATGGCTGAGTGACTAAGTAGAGCACAGCACAGCACAGCAAACTCAAAGAAAGCAGGAAAAAAAAGAATAAATACAACAGCAGAAATTAATGATGATCAGTAAAACTAAAAGCCAATCCTTCAAAGAGACAATAAATATAGTCCTGACTACAGTGACCAAGAAAAGTGAGAGGGACTTCTCTGGCAGTCTAGTGGTTAAGACTGCACTTCCAACGCAGGGGACTCCAATTCTATCTCTGGTTGGGAAACTAATATCTCACATGCTACAGCCAAAAATTAAAAATTTAAATAAAAAAGAAAAAATAACTACTATAGAATGTTTTTCAAAAAAGGCTACCAACTTATTTTGTCAGACAAAACTGTCTTCTGGGTTTCCCTAAGACAGAGCCTGAGACACAGGCTTGCGTGTAAGTAGTTTATTTGGAACAAGATTCCAGGAAATAGAAATGAGAGAGAGAAGGTTGAAACCAAGAAGAAAAGCTGAAGTAAGGTTGCACCATTGACTTGGCTTGTGGGGAGGTATAGACTGAGGACAGATGGCTCAAGGATAAGTAGCATTTTTTCTGGAATGATGAAAAATGTTCTAAAATGGATTGTGATGGTAGCTGTATGCATGTATACTCAGTCATGTCTGACTTTCTGTGGCCCCACGGACTGTGGCCACCAGGCTCCTCTATCCATGAGATTCTCCAGGCAAGAACACTAGAGTGGGTTGACATTTCCTTCTCCAGAGGATCTTCCCAACCCAAGGATTGATCTCCGTCTCCTGTGTCTCCTGCCTTGGCAGGCAGATATTTTTACCACTGAGCCATCAGGGGTGATAGTTTCAGTTGACTTTTACAACTGAAATGGTAAACTGTATGTGAATTATGTCTCAATAAAGCTGTTACAAACACAAAAGGACAATAATTATTTGAAAATTATTTGAATTTTTAAAAATAAGAAAATAAGACCAAATTAAAATAGAAAAGAAGAAAAAGAAGACGAATGCAAAGAAGGTGGTACACAGAAAGTGGGAGAGAAAATGAAAAGGAAGAATAAAATTCTTTGAGGAACTTTCCTGGTTGTCCAGAGGTTAAGACTTCACCTTCCAATGGAGGGGGTGCAGGTTCAATCCCTGATCAGGGAGCTCTGATACACATACCACATGGCACAGCCAGGAGAAAAATAATTCTTTGAATCAATAAGAAAACACAAAACTGTTAATTGCCTGTATAAGAAAGGCAACTCTTCAGACAAACACTAAAAGTCGTTTCACCAACATTGAAACATTCTTTCCTAGGCCTAGTAATGGCCCCCAGTGATATCAGGTCCAAATCCCTGGAATTTAATAAATGTCTTACTTGGAGAAGGATTTTTGCATATGTGATTAAATTAAGGATCTTGGGGTGGGGATTTGATCCTGAACTATTCAGGTAGATCTTGAATACAATCACTTATATCACAGAAGGGAGGTTAGAAGGGAGGTTACACATACAAAGAGGAGGATGTGAAGACTGACCCTGAAGATTAGAATGATGCAACCACAAATCAAGGAACACCAGCAACCACCAGAAACTGGAAGGCTTGAGGAACTGATCCTTTCACAGGGCCTCTGGAAGGAGAGCAGCCCCACGCACAGCTTCATCTCCACCCAGTGGTACCAATTGTGTGCTTCTGGCCTCCAGAACCATGAGAAGAGATTCCTGCCGTCTTAAGCCGTTAAGCTTTTAGAAATTTGTTTCAGCAGCCATGGGAAACTAATGCACAGTCCTATGGAACCCACCAGAAGAAACGAATTAAAAGGTGCAATGAGAAAAATTTCCTCTTCACAAATCGGCAAACACTTTGAGATACTTAGGAACAAATCTCACATTATACAGCATTGACCATGGACTCCCAGATGTGCGCACCCAGGTCTGGCTTCTCTATCAGGAGAAAGTTTCTTTGAGATGGGAGAGTTCATCTTTAGTAATGATGTGACAGGTGCAGGTGCTGAGATTTAGAAATAGACACAGATCCTGTCCTCAAAGCAGGTAGACAGATAATAAGAGTAGAATTCAGTAAGTATCTCAATGGTACACCAACAGAGTTCTGTGGGAGTTTGGAAGGGAAGAGGAAAAGCATAGGAGCAACTAGCCTTGAAAACAACCTTGAAAAATTAAGCAAGTTTCAGAAAGAACACAGCATCAGAAGTGGCTCTTCAAGGGACTTCCCTGGTGCGTCCAGTGCAGGGAGGACAGGTTCGATCCCTGGCCGGGGAACTAAGATCCTCCATGCCACAACTAAGCCCGTACCCTCAGCTAGAGAAGGCTGCGTGCTGCAACAAAGTCTGCTGGCTGCGTGCTGTAACGAAGTCTGCTGGCTGCGTCCGGCACAGCCAAAATAATTTTTTTTTTAAAAGAACTGGCTCTTCAAACTTCAGGCCAAGAAGAGGTAGGGGAAGGACCCTGCTGGTTGAAGGAACAGTGAATGCAAAGATAATGAAACATCAGGAAAGAACCTGACGTGTTCGGGGAAGGGTAAAAAGTTCACCTTGATTATTTACACCATAAGTACTAGTCCATACATATTGCATACTTCATAGGAAAAATGCTAGAAAAGTCAGAGAAAGCCAGATCAGAAAAGAAAATGTGCCTTAAGCCAAACAAAAGGGTTCCTTTCCTTGGCGGAAAAGGAGATAGAGTCTTTGGCTGTGGAGTAGTTTTGATCTTTTCTAGGTCAACTTGGTGGCTAGTGGCAGCGGATTGGTATCAGGGGCCAGTCAGGAAGCCATGACGCATCCAGGTAAGAGGTGATGAGAGGATGAGGAAAGCAGCAGGGGTGAGGGACAGAGCAATGGGGAGGGTCCGACTGAAGAGGTTTTAAGCGCCAAGGACATAGAAACCAACATGACATGGGGGCAGGAGCAGCCCCCCAGAATAGCAGCCCCATGAGGATGGGGAAGTTTGCACATTACTATATCCTTGGCATTTAAACCAATTCCTGGCACACAGTAAGTGCTCAGAAAACAACCATCTAATGAATATATCACGTATGACTTCAAGTTTCTAGGTTGAAAGATAGATTAAAGGGTGACAAGAATAAGCAAAATCATAAGAGGGAGATCAATTCATGGGCAGAAGTGCAGTGGTTTATTTGAGTTATTGTGGTTTACATGTCTGTGAGTGGAGATGTTGGTGTTGGGCTTCTCAGGTGGCACTAGTGGCAAAGAACCTGCTTGCCAAGAGACACGGATTCATTCCCTGGATCAAGAATATCCCCTGGAGGAGGGCGCGGCAACCCACTCCAGTATTCTTGCCTGAGGAATCCCATGGATAGAGGAGCTTTGCAGGCTATAGTTCATAGGGTCTCAAAGAGTCAGACATGACTCAACTTCACACACACACACACACACACACACACACACAGAGGAATGGAGATATGGGTTTAGAGCTCAGGAAAAAGTTTGAAACCATTAGGAAAGGATGAAATTTCCCAGGGAAAAGAGCATCAGAGCAAAAGGGGTAAGATCAAGGATGAAACTTCCCCCTCCCTCAGTCAGCTCAGGCTGCAGAATACCCAAATTAACAAAACATCATAGATGAGTGTTTTAACAACACACATTTATTTTCTCTCAATTCTGAAGGCTGGAAATCCAAGGTCAGGGTTCTAGTATGGTGAGAGTCTAGTAAGAGCTCTTTCTTGGTTTGTAAACAGCTCTCTTCTCCCTGTTTTCTCACACAGCATAGTAGTGTGTGGTGTGTGGGCAGGGGGGCTCTCTAGCATCTCTTCTTATAAACTCACCAATCTGGTGGCCCACAATTATGACCCCACCTAAACATAATTACCTCTTAAAGGCTCCATCTCCAATATCATCACATTGGAGATTAAGTCTTCAAAATGTGAATTTGGGTGAGTAGCTGGGGGAACAATTCAGTCCATGGCAGAGACTGTGAATGCCCTTTGAGAGAGCTATTTCAGAAGAGTGGGAGGACCATAAGCAGATAGTAATGGTAGAAAGTGGATGGGAATGACCTGTATTTTTAGCTCTTTGTACCGGGAATATAGTAAGACCTTTAAAAATATTCAGTAAATGAGTATGGTGGGGGTGGGGGGGAAGTCTCTCTAAACCTTTCCTTTTCCTAATTTAATATAGTTAACACCTTACCTTGAGTTTCTCCTGCATCCTTCCCCCAAATCCCTCTGGACTAACTTTTGCTGTAGATTTCACAGTTGTTCTGGCAAAAGCACCTAATAACCACACTCCAGTGCAGAGCACCAGCCCTGGTCCTGGGGGCTGTTTTCACCCTGGGATGCCCGAGGCTGGGACCTGCTGTGTGAACCTCATCATGACCGTGACGGTAGACCTCAGGATCTAGAATTCTGTGGGAAAGCTATACTAGGGATTGCACACTCAAAAAAACAACAACAACAACAACAAAACACACAATTAACAGCTGAGCAGGTAAAAGAACGAAGCCAGCTGTATGTAAGGCAACTGAGAGTGGGGGTGACTCTACGTTAAAAGAGGGAGTGTCCCCAGGTCTACCTGGGGCGACCTCTCCCCAGTTCCAGTCAACTATCACCATGAACAACTGTAGCCCAGAACTTCTGGGTATTTGTATTTTTCCAGGAGAGGCTGTAATCTCAGATTATTATATAAAATTACCCAATTTTTAACCTTGACAACTAATTCAAATTAGTTGTGGGAGTTCAACAGAGAATATCTGCAGGTCCATGAGACACTCGAGTCATGTGAGACTCTCAAGATGCCTGCAGTGTCCCTGCCTCAGATCTTGCAAGAAGTAAATTAAAGATTCAGGAAGAAAAGTTGTACACCTACACTGTAAGTCAGAGAGTTAGAAACATCATTAACCCCTAGGGCATGACTTGGGTTGAGAATGAAAACAAAGTCTCATTAAATTCATGGAAATGGAACGAAAGTTGTGGAGGACTCTCCAAGACGTCAGGCATCCTTAACTGCTCAAGAAGGACAAGCAGGCTGTTGACAACACAGCCCTCCACATTTCTATCAGAACAGACCCTGCGAGGAACAGACCACAGGATGATGACCTCATGCAGATCCAGGCTCTTACTAG
Organism: Neotragus pygmaeus; assembly: GCA_006410875.1. Classification (NCBI taxonomy): domain Eukaryota; kingdom Metazoa; phylum Chordata; class Mammalia; order Artiodactyla; family Bovidae; genus Neotragus; species Neotragus pygmaeus. The sequence goes on from SJYV01014667.1 coordinate 30,196, forward strand.
GGGCAGGCAGAGGTGGTGATGGGGGAACAGTCAGGAGAAACAGGACAAGATTTTGTTTCCTTGATTTCTTGAGGCTTCAGTTTACTCATTTATACAACAAAGGGGCTGAGCCCAAGCCGGGCTCTCCTGTCCCTTCTACTCTGGGATTTGCATGGAACAATGGGCTGACTTCATTTCTACTCTCTTGCCCTGACTTGAGGTTTTTTTCTGACTGGCAGGGGCAGGCAACACCTCCTAGACTTGATGGAAAGCTGTCACCTTAGGCCTCAGCAGTCAGCACGTTGAAGAGTGCCTTGGGGAAAAAAACAGCATCAGAAATTTATGTTCATAACCAGTAAGTGAAGTGTGGCCAAGGAAAAGGAGGAGACCAGGGGGAATAAGCTGGGGTTTTTTTTGTTTGTTTTTCCACTCAGCATCACTTCCCTTATTAGAAGGAGAGAGAGAGAGAAGAAAGAAGTCTTGCTCTGAAAGAGTAAATTACACTGATTTATTCATTCGGTCACTTTGTCGACGAGTGCTTATTGAGTCCTTCAGTCTCCAGCCCCTGCGGGAGGCCAAGGGGTACCACGGTGAAGGACAGGCATTCTCTCAGGACAGACCTCAAATAAGTAAGCATAATAAACCAAATTTAGGTGGGAAAGGTTATACGTTTCTAATTAATTTTTTCATTCATTAATTTATTTGACTATGTTGGGTCTTAGTTGCAGCACATGAGATCTCCATTGCGTCACACAGGATCTTTCTTGCAGTATGTGACTCTCTGGTTGCAAAGCACAAGTTCAGTAGTTGGAGGCTCAGTAGTTGGGGCACCTGGGCTTAGTTGCCCCATGACATGTAGGATCATACTTAGTTCCCTGACCTGGGATAGAACCTGTGTCCCCTGCGTTGAAAGGCAGATTCTTAACCGCTGGACCACCAGGGAAGTCTCGTTTATTTTTATTTCTAATGAACTATGACAGAAAGGCACCATGTGCTGTGATAATGAATAACTTTAAGAGGTATGTGGAGGCCCCTCTAAAAATTATATTTAGGCTGAAAAGTGGACGAGAAGTAGGTGACTGGAACCACTCAAGGAAGGGTGTTCTAGGAAGAGGAAATAGAAGTCAAAATAATTAGTCAGGAAGAATCTGGCAAGTCCTAAAAACCATCAGAGGGCCAGCTGGCCAGGGCCTGCATTACAGGAGGGTGAGTAAACTAAGTCTGAGATTCCTGGAGATGGGCTGGAACTCTGATGGCCACCATGAGGAGCTTGGATCTTGTTCCAAGGGCAACAAGAAGCTGTTTTTTAAGGGATGTAAAGAGGGTCTGTCCTTATCCATCAGAGGACAGACAGAATGAAAAACACAATCACAGTAAACTAACCAAAATCAACAGATGGACCACAGCCTTGTCTAGCTCAATGAAACTATGAGCCATGCTGTGCAGGGCCACCCAAGACAGTCATGTCATGGTGGAGAATTCTGATAAAACGTGGTCCACTGGAGAAGGGAATGCAAACCACTTCAGTATTCTTGCCTTGAGAGTATTCTTGCCATGAACAGTATGAAAAGGCAAAAAGATGGGACACTGAAAGATGAACTCCCCAGGTCGGTAGGTGCCCAATATGCTACCTGAGAAGAATGGAGAAATAACTCCAGAAAGGATGAAGAGATGGAGCCAAAGCAAAAACAACATCCAGCTGTGGATATGATTGGTGATGGAAGTAAAGTCTGATGCTGTAAAGCACAATATTGCATAGGAAGCTGGAATGTTAGGTCCATGAATGAAGGCAAATTGAAAGTGGTCAAACAGGAGATGACAAGAGTGAACATCAGCATTTTAGGAATCAGCGAACTAAAATGGACGGGAATGGGTGAATTTAACTCTGATGACCATTATTTCTACTACTGTGGGCAAGAATCCCTTAGAAGAAATGGAGTAGCCCTCATAGTCAACAAGAGTCTGAAATGTAGTACTTGGATGCAATCTCAAAAATGACAAAATGATTTCTGTTCGTTTCCAAGGCAAACCATTCAATATCACAGTAATTCAAGTCTATGCCCCTACCAGTAATGCTGAAGAGCTGAAGTTAAACAGTTCTATGAAGACCTACAAGACCTTCCAGAATTAACACCCAAAGAAAGATGTCCTCTTCATTATAGGGGACTGGAATGCAAAAGTAGGAAGTCAGGAGCTACCTGGAATAACAGGCAAATTTGGCCTTGGAGTACAGAATGAAGCAGGTCAAAGGCTAACAGAGTTTTGCCAAGAGAATACACTGGTTGTAGCAAACATCCTCTTCCAACAACACAAGAGAAGACTCTACACATGGACATCACCAGATGGTCAATACCTAAATCAGAATGACTATATTCTTTGCAGCCAAAGGTGGAGAAGCTCTGTACAGTCAGCAAAAACAGGAGCTGACTTTGGCTCAGATCATGAAGTCGTTATTGCCAAATCCAGACTTAAATTGAAGAAAATGGGGAAAACCACTAGACCATTCAGGTATGACCTAAATCAAATCCCTTAATGAGTATACAGTGGAAGTGACAAATAGATTCAAGGGATCAGATTTGACAGACAGGGTGGCTGAGGAACTATGGAAGGAAGTTCGTGACATTGTACAGGAGGCAGTGATCAAGACCATTCCCAAGATAAAGAAATGCAAAAAGGCGAAATGGTTGTCTGAGGAGGCCTTACAAATAGTTGAGAAAAGAAGAGAAGCTAAAGGCAAAGGAGAAAAGGAAAGATATGCCTATTTGAATGCAGGGTTCCAAGGAACAGCAAGGAGAGACAAGAAAGCATTTCTCAGCAATGCAAAGAAATAGGGGAAAGAAATAGAATGGGAAAAACTAGAGATTTCTTCAAGAAAATTAGAGATACAAAGGGAACATTTCATGCAAAGATGGACACAATAAAGGACAGAAATGGTATGGACCTAACAGAAGCAGAAGATATTAAGGAGAGGTGGCAAGAATACACAGAAGAACCATACAAAAAAGATCTTCATGACCCAGATAAACACAATGCTGTGATCACTCACCTAGAGCCAGGCATCTTGCAATGCAAAGTCAAGTGGGCCTTATGAAGCATCACTGTGAACAAAGCTAGAGGACTTGATAACATTCCAGTTGAGCTATTTCAAATCCTAAAAGATGATGCTGTGAAAGTGCTGCACTCAATATGCCAGCATATTTGGAAAACTCAGCAGTGGCCACAGGACTGGAAAAGATCAGTGTTCATTCAATCCCAAGGAAAGGCAATGCCAAAAAATGCTCAAACTAACACACAATTGCACTCATCTCACAGACTAGAAAAGTAATGCTCAAAATTCTCCAAG
>SJYV01014670.1:0-10207 GCA_006410875.1 Neotragus pygmaeus
CGTGGTTATCTGAGTCATGAAGATCTTTTTTGTATAGTTCTTCTGTGTATTCTTGCCACCTCTTCTTAAAATCTGCTCCTGTCCACAATAAAGGACAGAAATGGCATGGACCTAACAGAAGCTCTAGTATAAGGAGCAGACAATGGAAGAGATTGCATTGAAAGCACAGCAGAGCCCAAGATGAACCCAGGAGCAAATGTGTCCAAAGCAATAAAAGAGGATGTTAGATCAATTTAAGCATGTGATGTAATATGACTCTGCCATTCAATCATTCCACAGACTTTCATTGAACACTTACTCAGTGTCAGGTGCTAAGGACACAGAATGGATTGAGACATGGCTGCTCAAGACCAAGCAGGCTCATGAAGACAATCACAGCCCAGTGTGGCAAGTACCATGGCAGAGGAGAGAGCTACATGAGCCTGGGGCCGTGAGGATACCACTCAGAAGACAAGAGTCTATTTCTCATGATGCAGGAGCCCTGGCAGAGGGCTGATCCTGATATAGGCATTCAGAATTGCAAGGCCCCTCTAAGCATTCCCCTGCTCTCTGCCTATTCACAAGGGACTGCATTTAGCTCAGGACCCTCTTTGTAAATTAAGTTCAGACACTGAAAGTCATGTCTGATGGATTAGATGTGGACACGAGAAGGGGGGTGACTGAAGACACCCAGTGGAAACCAGACAGCGGGCAGGAATATCTGAGCTTATGAGGGAAGCAAAAATCACTACACATGAGACAGAACTCAGATGGCAGAGGGCAGAATCAGTGGCAGACTGGAGTGGAAGGTTATGTGCCACAGCACATCTCTGGCCTGCATGTGAACCCTTCATCTCTGAGAAGGGAAGATTTTGTAGCAAAACAGAAAGTGATGTCAACACTGGGAGCCCAAATATTGTTTCTGTGGGAAGCCTGAGCACGAAAGGACCAGAAGAGGAGAAAAGCTACTTCTTCCTGGGCTGAGAGAGAGGGGATGAGGGGAGGTGATGAAGCCCTATTGCAGGGGCCCATCAGCAATATAGTGGACCACCTCAGGACAGTGCTAGAGTAGCAGGCATCCATCGGTGGTGGTGATGGAGCACCCAGCGGTGTGAGGTCAAAGTAGAACACACCCCAGATGGTATGGCCAGCCCAGGGCAGATACCATAGGAACAGGGAACAGCATTAGAAGGATGGCCCAAAGATAGCCCAGACAGAGACTTGGCAGAGAGGCAGGCAGCAGTGACTGTTACATGTGGCATCTTAAGGACCCTAGGAGAGACACGAAAAAAGGGAAAGGGCCAAGGAGTGTTCCTGGACACTGAACTTGGATCCAAAGAGTGTCATGTTTTTACCCTTGCAACCTTCAGCAAAGTAAGCCAAGAGGCAGCTTTGCAAATATGCCCACACTCTTCAAATAGGGTTTTTTTTTAACTCTTCCCTGACCTTGAAATTTTGCTATTAGTATCATTAATGAGCAAAAAGAACTCCTGCCACACTGAGATCCTCCTTTCTATTAAAAAAAAACATAAAGTATTTGTATTTTAATAAAGTCAACAGCCACCCAAGCTGACCATTGCAAGGGCTGTCATTTACCATAGCACTCAGCTGGAACTTAGATAAATAATGATAATTTTTTAAGTTTGTAGATCATATTGAACTTGACTTAATAGGCCCTCTCTCCAAACCTCTGAAAGGATGGCTCATAAAAAACTAATTAGTTTATACAGACTGTCAAGGTTCATGGAGGACAGCTGGCCTTTGATGCCTCATCTGTGATTACAGGCAGCTACAAGATCATAAAATCGAGCTCTGAACTCACGCCAAGGTATTCCGTGATCACAGGCTGGACACTGTGCCAATGCAAAAGAACTGAACTATAAATGCCTGCTTGTGCTCCTGTTCTTTGATTTGGAATCTCAAAACAAGCTAAGACATTAAGGATTTGCATTCATAGGCCCCCGATTCCTGTTAACGTCAAACCACTGACCTTACAAATCCATGTTCAGAATTAATATTTGTGATGGGGCTCAATTCCAGGTCTATTCAATATGGCCGCTGTCATAAGCTGCAGAAATAGCTTCTAGAGAAGGGATTAGAATCAGTATTAACTTGTCTAAGCTTGGCTATTAAATGGTCCAATTACAGACGGAGCTAGTTTTCAATCATCATTGATTTCACCGTGATGATCGCTGGTTACAGCTTTTTAAGAGGATTTCTTCAGTGTTTTCAAATTCCCAGTTCATTCCTCTCTATGCTGTTCCTTTATCCTAACTGTCTTGGGCTCTTTTCTCTCCTGTAGCTCAAACAATGCCCCATGCCCTCAACATAGAAAACCACATCGACAGCTGGTTTTTATGTGGCCCCTGGTTTTCAAAGACAGAGACACACTCAGTTATTTCAAGGCAGAGATTGGAAATACAAATACAGCAAGATCACCAGAACACCAGGCAGGACCACTCGGGAAATGAGGCCACAGTTGCCATGAGGGACCACTTAGACTCCATTCCTTCTGGTCACATCTGTTTCTCTCTGGGACAGCTGCTTCCTCTCAGTCTGCTGACCAAGCTCTTATACGGTGATTTGCATGTGTCACAGAAGGTTTACCTGCAACCCCCACCCTCTAGCATGGCACCTCAGCATGCAAACAGAAGCCAACCAGCCCACATGGTCTTTTCTATCCAGGTAGCAAGTCACAGGATGGAACTAGCTGATTCATTGGCCAACTACAGTCAAGTGTCAACCCCATGTCCAATCACAGCCAGGCAAGGGGGCTAGGTCATGTGGCCTGGAATCTAGCCACCAGGGGCAGTGAGTGTGAAAGTACCATAAACTTGTGATATCATGCTTGTCAATAAGGCCATAGATTGGGAGTCCTTTATGTTCAGATATCTTTGGGCTTGAAGCTTGGTGGATGCCTGTGCCTTCTGAATTCGTTCTCCAGTAGAGAAAAAAGGCTTTGTTTTTATGTGTTTCCTGATTTATTATATAAGGAGACCCTAACTTTGGAGTTAGGTTTGGCCTATTGTCTTTGGTTGAGCTGGACAGATTCAGGGACACTTACATGGAGACGAATGAAGCTAAGAGTGTCCCCAGGGACTGAGGGCAGGACCTTGATCTCAGGGGCACTGTGTCCACTAGTCATGGGATCAGTTCAGATTAGTTCAGTTGCTCAGTCGTGTCCAACTATCTGCGACCCCATGAACCGCAGCACGCCAGGCCTCCCCGTGCATCACCAACTCCAGGAGTCCTCCCAAACCCATGTCCACCAAGTCGGTGATGCCATCCAACCATCTCATTCTCTGTCATCCCCTTCTCTTCCTGCCCTCAATCTTTGCCAGCATCAGGGTCTTTTCAAATGAGTCAGCTTTTCGCATCAGGTGGCCAAAGTATTGGAGTTTCAGCTTCAACATCAGTCCTTCCAAAGAACACCCAGGACTGATCTCCTTTAGGATGGACTGGTTGAATCTCCTTGCAATCCAAGGGACTCTCAAGAGTCTTCTCCAACACCACAGTTCAAAAGCCTCAATTCTTTGGCACTCAGCTTTCTTCACAGTCCAACTCTCACATCGATACATGACCACTGGAAAAACCATAGCCTTGACTAGATGAACCTTTGTTGGCAAAGGAATGTCTCTGCTTTTGAATATGCTATCCAGGTTGGTCATAACTTTTCTTCCAAGGAGTAAGCGTCTTTTAATTTCATGGCTGCAGTCACCATCTGCAGTGATTTTGCAGCCCCCCAAAATAAAGTCTGACAGTTTCCACTGTTTACCCATCTATTTCCCATGAAGTGATGAGACCAGATGCCATGCTCTTAGTTTTCTGAATGTTGAGCTTTAAGCCAACTTTTTCACTCCCTTCTTTCACTTTCATCAAGAGGCTCTTTAGTTCTTATTCACTTTCTGACATAAGGGTGGTGTCATATGCATATCTGAGGTTATTGATATTTCTCCCTGCAATTCTGATTCCAGCTTGTGCTTTTTTCAGCCCAGTGTTTCTCATGATGTACTCTGCATGGAAGTTATATAAGCAGGGTGACAATATACAGCCTTGACATATTCCTTTTCCCATTTGGAACCAGTTTGCTGTTCCATGTCCAGTTCTAACTGTTGTTTCCTGACCTGCATACAGGTTTAACTAAATGACGGTGAAAGAGAACAGTGGTTCGCAGGGAGCAGTAGAGAACAGTGAATTGAGGATTCCCTCCTACAGAAAAGAATCATCCTCAGAATGGGGGAACCTGGCTGTATCTTTCTGGTAGGAATATCAAGATTGCTACAGGTAAGTCAAGTGATGGCTGTGTGCCTCCATTTCTCCCCCTTTTGATGAGAAGTTTACTGAGGTTTGCCTTTCCCTGGAGGCTTTGTGAGGGAAGAGATCTTTCTAGTTCACAAGTCTCTGGATCAAGAGGAGCTACATCCAGACTTGATGAGGATCCCAAAATCTTGGGCTTCAAGCCAGATGCCTGATTGGATTCCACTTTGGGGAGTTCCGGGATACAGTGAGCATATTTTGCATGAAGAAGGGATGTGAATAATTGTAGTCTAAGGGTAGGGAGAGAATGACTGCACCAGTGTCCCTAAATTGTCACCTCTCCAGGCCCTCCGGTAGTCTGCTCCTACTCTGGGCTTAACCACGTGAAATGTTTATCTAGTGGGACAGTAACAAACTGTCAACAAAAGTTTCTGCAATCAGCACAGAAATATATATGCTCTGGCCAGCCTGCTGACATGCTAAGCCATGTGCTGGAAGATTACAATGGTGTCATCCCAGCCAAGGCCATCCTAGCCCAGCCAGCCTACAATCTACCCACCAGCTGTCCACGGATACCCGAGTGAGCCCAGCTGGGATCAGCTGAGTTTGACTCAGATGAGCAGAGCTGCCCAATCAATAAGTAGACCCATGAGAAAGAGTTAATGGCTGTTGTTCAATGCTCCTAAGTTTTGTAATGGCTGTTGGATAGCAATACTTAAATGAGGCATCAACTTCACCATTTGGAATTACAACTTCACCTTTATTACTGGGTCTGAGCAAATCATACAATCTGATTCAACTTCAGTCTCTTCAATAAAATAGGGATAAAGAGAATGCGTATTTCAGAGAATTGCTGTAAAAAGTAAATAATGCAGTGTATGTAAAATATGTCTGCAGTGTATGTAAAATAATACAGTGCCTGATATGTAGTGTGGGCTCAGTAAGTGTTAGTTAAGGGACTTCCATGGTGGTCCAGTGATTAAGAATCTGCCTGCCAATGCAGGGGACATGGGTTCGATACCTGATTGGGGAACTAAGATCCCACACGCCACAGGGCAACTAAGCCCACAGCCTGCCACTACCACTGAGCCTGCATGCTTCAACTATGGAGGAGTCTTCACACTGCAATGAAAGATCCCTTATGCTGCAACTAAGACCCAATGGAGTCCCCCACCCCCTCAAAATGCCCAAAACCTTCCCATAAAATAAATAAATAGTTACTTAACTTTCAGTGCTGTGTGCAAGCTGTTTCCTATATGAGGATGTATGATCAAGGGGACAATTTAGGGTTAAAATCCACCTCTTCTTCTACTTGCCAAGTCATGTGCTCTGGTGCAGGACAGTGTCTATCTGAAAGCAGGGGCACCTGTTTCTAACTGGCACAGTTACCATATGGCTGGCAACAACGCTGCTATTAGTACTGATTTAATTATGCACCGTTCATCTTGTTTTAGTATATTTTTATTAATTCAGAATCCAGGAGACTTGAAATTCTCGCATCCAAGGGCTTCTCTCAAGATCTCTCCTAGGGCCAGCATGCAAGATTTCCAACCCGGGATTCCACCTCCCTCCTATTAGGGTGACTCACTCACTCCAGTTTATCAAGACCTTCTCAGTTTTGGCACCAAAAGTCCCACAACCTAGGAAACTTGTGGTCCTAGGCAAACCAGCATCATTTTTCTCCCTGAATGTCCCTTACTCTTCAGTCTTCTTGATGGAGAACACCCCACAGTATCCATTGGTTCCCCCNGACCTTCTCAGTTTTGGCACCAAAAGTCCCACAACCTAGGAAACTTGTGGTCCTAGGCAAACCAGCATCATTTTTCTCCCTGAATGTCCCTTACTCTTCAGTCTTCTTGATGGAGAACACCCCACAGTATCCATTGGTTCCCCCTTAAGTGTTAGTTTTACCTGGAACATGACCTCGCCAGTTTTCTCATCTAGAAGGTCACGGTCACTGGTGAATTGTTTCCTACCTCCAGTCAGACCATGAAGTCCATTCCCTGTTGTCATCCCCTTCTTCCTCCTTGACTGACTACCCCTTTCTCCTGTGCTCCTTCCCCTGTATCTGGCTCGAGTTCCTCCTCCAGCCATCCTTGACCCTTCAACACCAAGACAGCTTGTGTGACCACATCATAGGGTCTCCAGCTGCTGCCCAAGAACCTAGTCCAACCAGGCTCCCCTGGCGAGCCCTGGGATACCAGGATTAAGCATAGAGTGTGATGGAAGAGAACTGACCAGTAGAATCTTTAAGATGAAATGGGTCATCTGAAACCTACCAAGGCTGAGCAGATACATAGCCTGCAACATGAAACAAGTCAAAACCAACAACCACAAAAGGCAACATGTCAGTGGACACATAGACAGCTTCAGTTTCAGGTGGACAAAGAAAGAGAATAATTAACAAGAAGAAAAAAGTGGAAGGCTTTCTCACAACTGAGAGAAACAATTCAGGACAAAGACCCCAAAGTCACGGGCAACAGAGATCCAGGGAAGTTCTTTAGTCTCCNGTCAATACCAACAACCACAAAAGGCCACATGTCAGTGGACACATAGACAGCTTCAGTTTCAGGTGGACAAAGAAAGAGAATAATTAACAAGAAGAAAAAAGTGGAAGGCTTTCTCACAACTGAGAGAAACAATTCAGGACAAAGACCCCAAAGTCACGGGCAACAGAGATCCAGGGAAGTTCTTTAGTCTCCCTTGGGCAGAGTGGCTTCACCCTACAAAGTACTGCAGTAGGAGTGATGTGTTCTCTGCTCAGTGAGGCAAAGGCTCCGTGCCCCAGTCTCCTGGCATCTGAGGATGAAACACCCCCGTGGAGCTAAGATCTGCCTCCTGAAGTGCTCGGCCCTCAGCAGACAGAAAATGCGTGAAAGGAGAAAACTGGAATGAATGCAGTGCCTGTGAAGGGATGACCAAGAAAGGACCCCCATTATGCCCCCCAGTTCTGCATCAATCACTGTCAAGGCTGGCAGCTACCGAGTGGGTAGAACAAAGAGAACCAAGGAGCAGAGATAAGCAACACTTTAATTTTGAAGTGATGGAGGCATCAGGTCTTTCTTCCAGTCTGCCCGGCAAACCCCTCCAGCAGCAGCAGAATCGGGAGCACAGATGTGGTCTGATAAGCCTTTCTGCTTCTAGGGACTACATATGAACCTTTTCATAGTCACCTCCCACCCCATCTCCCTTGTGATCACAAGCATCAACTTGACTAGATCTTCTTGTTTACTGGCTGGTTGTTGCACCCTCATTTCTTTTTCTTTTTCCGCTTTCAAATAACTCCTGTATTGTTCTCAAATCACAGCTGACCTACAGCTGGAAACTTTCAGATCATGGTCACTATAGTGAGGGGGAGACCTCACCATAGGGATGGAGGCCTGAAGACTACAGAGATGAGACCAAGGACTCTGCCACAGGCTGCAGACAGGTATGGGACTCCTGTCTAGCCCTTACTTCCCTGTCTATGTCTAATCTGAACCCTGCCATCTGCTTGGAAATTGTGCAAACACAGATTATATCAGCAAAAACATTTGACAACACAAGCTCAAATCTGTCACTGAAAAGAGAACACATCTGTTTTTTGCTATTTATGAACTAAACCATAAACATAAAATCCTGACTCCTATGTTTATATAAGAAAGGTGTTTTAAACAAACTTGCCCATGGCAGTGTTATTTTTTTAATGGAAAAATCGTGTAAACAACTCAAATATACAAAACATAGTAGAAAGGTGAAGTAAACATTTCTATGACATGGCCATATGATATATAATTATGCCTACATGTTAGTACTTTTGAATATGCTTCAATCTGCTTGGAAAACATTCTGTGAAAAGAAAAAAACACAAAGACTGAACCATATATATTCCAGATGAATAAGAACTATGTATCCAGACATGAATAAAAATACTCTGGCAGGGTTTTAGAAGTATGGGTATGCTGTTTTAATTATTTTTCTTTTGTTCTTTATTTTTATTCTATTCACATGTATTGGGTTGGCCAAAAAGTCTGTTTAGGTTATTCCTGTAGCCTGTCAGGCTTCTCTGTCTATGGGATTCTCCAGACAAGAATACTAGAGTGGGTAGCCATTCTCTTCTCCAGGGGATCTTCCCGACCCAGGGATTGAACCTGGGTCTCCCACACTGCAGGTAGATTCTTCACCATCTGAGTCACCAGCGAAGCCCAATGCCATCTCCTTCTCCAGGGAATCTTCCCAACCCAGGGATCAAACCCAAGTCTCCTGCCCTGCAGGCAGATTCTGTACGAGGTTAGCCACCAGGGAAGCCCGGGAATACTGGAGTGGGTAGCCTATCCCTTCTCCAGAGGATCTTCCTGACCCAGGAATCAACCTGGGGTCTCCTGTATTGCAGGCGGATTCTCTACCAGCTGAGCTACCAGGGAGGCCTAAGACGTTCAGTACTTGAATGCATAGATGCTGGTCCATATTCTTCTGTTTCCTGTTTATGCTAGATTCCAACTCTGTGAAGTCCAAGGCAACAGCCCACATTGTAGATTCCCGAGCTAAGTCTGAACCCAATTCTCTGCCTGGCCTGCTCTGCACTGAACTCTGGTTGAGACCAACTGATGCTCAGAGAACAGGATGGAATATCAGCCTCTGGTCCTCAGGAATAACCCCATACTCCAACCAACTTGTAACACAAAGGCACATCCACAGTGAGGCTGACATAGATGGCCCCTCTGCTGCTTGGACAAGAGCTTAGAGTTGTGGAGTGGGACAGACTGAAGATGGCTGTGTCCAGTGTGGGTGGTCCTGAGGTTGCTGGATGGGGCAGTGATGCCCAGATGTGGCTGTTCCACAGTATCCCATGTGGTACTCAGCCAAAGACTTCTTTCACGTTTTTTGCTGCTGCCATAAACTACCTAAATACTTACTTATACTTTTTCTTTAAATTGGGGTTTTAAAACTTCAGTAAATGTATTCAGAAAGAAAAGTAAAAAGCCAGCAATATGTGCCTTAAATAGAGCCTAATCTAAATAAAATAAAAGACAGATTAGCAAGTATTTGAGGGTGCTAAAGACATTTTGATCCTCCCAACTGGACATTTCTCCTTGATAGATTCAGAAATATTAGAAAAAGAACTTAAATTGGAATGACTTAACATGGAATTCAACTTTCTTTAACAGTATGTCCAGGTACCATGGGAATCTTGTACTGCCAGTGAGATATGCCTCACATATTGGAAAATTGGCAGAGGGGAAAGGAGGCAGGACTTGGAGTCTGAGGGTCTGGAATTGAGTGACAGGGCTTAGCGTGGCAACCTAGAACAGTTATTTAATTTTTCCAAGTTTCAATGTCCTTATTTGCAAAACAAAATCATAATAGCTGACCCACTTGTTCCACAAGGTTGTTGAAAGGATTGGATGTAATTCTGTGCATGGAGCATCTTGCACACACACACACCTGTGTGTGTGTGTGTGTGTGTGTGTGTGTATGTATGCATTTATAACAAAAGAGCACACGGTTCACACCTAATAGGTTATTCCACAGGGATAAATGATAGGTAGAACATAACTAAACTTTCCAGAGTTTCACACAATTCATAAATGATTTTCCCCAGCATTAGTCAACTGGTTGCCACATAAGCAGACAATCCAGGCAGCATAGCCTGATGGTACAAATGGGTGACTACATCAAGCCTTCCAAAAATCCCTGAACTTGCTTTTCTTCTTTCCTTAATATAAGCACCACAGATTATATCACTTCATTATAATCAAGCTAAAATGAATGAAACACAGCTTATTGATGATTGTGAGAATTATTGTTACTCTTGATTACTCTCATTACTACCGTTGCTAGGATTATCAGAACCATGATACACTGGGCATCCTTTGGCTGCTACTGCTCTTGGCACTTGGTATTAGTATCTTATTTAATCCACACATTAACCCAGGAGTAGGTACAATGTTTTTTGTCGTTGAGTCGCTAAGTCACGTCTGATTCTTGTAAC
>SJYV01014675.1:0-14916 GCA_006410875.1 Neotragus pygmaeus
TCTTCTGAATGTTGAGCTTTAAGCCAACTTTTTCACTCTCCTCCTTCACTTTCATCAAGAGGCTTTCTAGCTCCTCTTCACTTTCTGCCATAAAGGTGGTGTCATCTGCATATCTGAGGTTATTGATATTTCTCCTAGCAATCTTGGTTCCAGCTTATGCTTCTTCCCAGTCCAGCGTTTCTCATGATGTACTCTGCACAGAAGTTAAATAAGCAGGGTGACAATATACAACCTTGACGTATTCCTTTCCTGATTTGGAACCAGTATGTTGTTCCATGTCCAGTTCTAACTGTTGCTTCCTGATCTGCATGCAGGTTTCTCAAGAGGCAGGTCAGGTGGTCTGGTATTCCCATGTCTTTCAGAATTTTCCACAGGTGATTGTGATCCAAACAGTCAAAGGCTTTGGCATAGTCAATAAAGCAGAAACACATATTTTTCTGAAATTTTTATCATGGCTTTAAAGTAAATGTTGACTAGATTAGTATAAGCATTCACCATAATTAGCATAGCATATTCAAATTCACACCATAAGCATTCACCACATGATTAGCATAGACTGTATGGCCCTAGCCTCTCAGGTAAATAAAGTCATTCTTAATCAGGCCTGACATCCTGAGGGCTTAGAGGTTTCCTCCCAGGAACTAAGGGCAAATCTCAACCTCTATTGTGCAAGGTTAATCCTTATAATACACAAAGAGAAGTAAGACAACCTTAAAGATCAACTTCATGCTATCCTCTTGAAACTAAGGTGTGTGTACCCACTGAGCATATAAAAATTTTTGGAGTGGTGCCAGGGTACCCATGCATTTTACAGATGGAGTGTCCAGATTCTTGGAACCTTCTGTGTCTTCTCTTCCATAAACCTGATCTGCCCTGAGCTTTCATCAGGCTCTGAGGTATCATGCTCTGCTTATGCTTTCCTTCTTCCCCTTTAATAGTCATGCCACTTCCTCTTTACAAAAGAAAGTGACAGCTTTCACCCATTCATAACCTTGTCTTATTGCCTCAGAGTATGAAAGCCTCTAGGGTAGCAAATAAAGGAACAGCTGGAAATACTGAGGTCCCTTTAAGGATAAGTGCATGTCAACAGTGACAGTGTTTGGGCCGAGAGGAAATGTACACTCAAAGTCAGTTTGCTTTTCAGTCCACAGGTCCAGGCTCTCCAGGAGAAAAAGTGATCAAATCAAGGAATGAGGGAAGAAAGAGGAGGTTTTTGGAGTTGGATTTCATTGTTCCAGGGGACATCTTTAAGTGAACGCCAAGATTTCTGTCTTTAAGAATGACACAGTAAATGCAGAAGAGACAGAAGTCAGAATCCATGGTACTTACTATTTCCTGAGCACAGAAGATGATGATCAAGGCCCAGGTGATTTTTTGTTCTTTCCTTTGTTGTCTAATAGATTTGTGGTAAGCTGAAAAAAATAACAGCTCAGCTAAACGAAGTATGAATTGGGGATGATTAGGTTCTGGGGAAAAATTAATTTGGACTCTGAATTCAGAATCAGGACAAAGTGAATCAGGAATATATTGTTCATAGGGATCACATCAGATGACTGGTATTAGAAGAGAATGTGTGATTGTGGTGGAGCCTGTGGATTGCATCAGCCGTCACTTTGCATTATCTTAGCAGACATCACAACCAGAAAAACATGAAAAGCTCCATGATACGTGTTGTCTATGAGGAGAGAGCAGATCAGCTCTCTGGGGTTTTCAATGGTTTATGTCACTTAAGTGAATGGAGTGATTCACTGGTGACTCTGAGGGGTGACTCTGAGGGGCTCCCCACTGGCCTGGTACCAATCATACATCTGAAAGAAAGATGAATGCAGTTTACTGAAGAACATTACCTATATAGGTATATAAAATTCCGTGAGTTTCATAATCATACTCAAGAAAACGAGTTGTAAGATAAGTACTAGAGATATAATGAACAACATGATGGCTATAGCTAACACTGCTGTATGATATATAGGGAAGTTGTTAGCAAATCCTAAGAGTTCTCATCACAGGGGGAAAAGCTTTTTCCTTCTCTTTTTGTTGTATCTATGCAAGAAGATAGATAATGATTTCACAATATATGTAAATCATATTATCATGCTTTACATCTTAAATTTATATGGTGATATATGTCAGTTATTTCTCAATAAAACAGCCATTAGAGTTTGATAGAAGTGAAATATTTAACCTTTGAAATGAGAAAATAACATAATCCAACCTATGTTTTGGTGAACAGTGGTGGAGATTCACTCTGAGTTTGAGAAATAGATTCAGCGTGAAATACGCAAGCTTCACTGATAATAGCTCCTTGACCATGTAAGGCTCAGCTGGGGATGGATACACTTCTGAGTTCACTTACATAGGTATTGGGATAATTCATTTCCAGAAATCAAATGAGATCCTTAGTTTCTATCTGTGTGCTCATGTAAGACCACTATGAGTTCCTTATCACATGGGCCTCCCAACATGCCATCTTGTTTCATCAAAGTCATCAACAGACAGATTCTGTTAGCAAGATGGAAATCATATATATAGCCTAATTTAAAAATGCATGTCTTGATTTTCTTGGTGGTTCCGAGGTTAACCACCAGGAAAGGTGGTTCAGAGGTTAACCCTCCACACTTCCATTGCAGGGGGGCATGGGTTCAAGCCCTGGTCAGGGAACTAAATCCCACATACCATGCAGACCAAAAAAATATATATTAAAATTGGTATCACAGCATTTTTGCTGTATTTTGTTTTTTAGAAGCAATTCAGCCCATGGGACATGAGTACCTAGTGTGTAGTAAGGAATTTAACTGACTTTTGTCCCTAATTTCTGGGAAGTAACCTCTAAAGCCTTGGAATTACCCGTGTGTTAGGATTGTCTTGTTTTTCATCCCAGACCACTGCAACCACACTTTATAGTTTATGTTATGAGGTGACTCATGTGGGCCCTAGAGGATTTGTGCTAATAAGGCAATTCAAGGTGAGGGCTGTCCATGCCGCAAAGACCAGCCATGTGATTAGAGGGTTGTGGGGTTCAGCCATGTGGTCAGTGATTCAGTAAATCATGCATTATATAAGTGAGCCTCAATAAAAATTCTGAACACTGGACTTGAGGTGAGCTTTCTTGGTTGGCAGTACTCCTGAGTACTGTCACACAGTGTGGCTGGAAGGAGAGAATGCTGCCCAGGATTCTATGGAGTCCTGTGTTTCAGTACCAAGTGGCTTCATGTCTTGACTTTTTTGGCACAAAAATCAGAACTTTGAAGATAATATTCCATGTTTTGTGAGTTCTGTTGTAGGTCATCTATCTTTTATGTCTGGATGCTTTCATAGTTCCCTTTCGTATTTTGTGTATTATAGTTTTAGTCTGATGTCCCTACCTAGAGATTTCCTGCTTGGAATTTGTTGGGATTCCTGAGCCTGGTGTTTGGAGAGTTTAATCAGTTTTGAAAATTTTCACCTTTAGATGTTGGGATACTGCTTCATTACTATATTTTTTCTTTGTTTTTGTTTTCAAATCTTTCTAATCAACTAATTTTTTTTCTTTGCTGCAGATGTATCTTGTATAGTTTCTGCTATTTTTTACATGTATTAAAAACATTATCTTGTAAATTTCAGATGTAGAGTCTGTTCAGAGTTGATTCTTATATTGGCTGTGAAGTTTTATGGTAATGTAGGACTGTTTTATTTGTTCTCATGTTATTTGCATATTATGCAAATAGTTAGGCACTAAAATATATACATAGAAAGATAGGATTTTGCTTTTAACTGAAATGTATTTGAGAAAAGTATATTGATGCAGGAGGTATGGTGAAAATCAGAATAACTTCTCGCATGTTTCTTCCATATTGATGAAAGGAATTCACATCATACAGGACTTTATTTTACAGAAATTGCTGACACTGGAAGATGTTGCTGTGGAGTTCAACAGGGAGGAGTGGCAGCTCCTGGATTCTTCTCAGAGAGACCTATATTGGGATGTGATGCTGGAGAACTATAACAATTTGGTGTCACTGGGTAAGGATGACTCCCAATGTCATTTATGAGGTGTCGAGTCACTGGACTTTTCTCCATCACCTGATGAAAGCTTTGCAGTCCCTCTGGTCTTCCAAAGTGTTAGATTTTTTGTCCCCTGGCTGGCTCCAAAGAGGTGTAATCTCCTGTACCCTGAAAGAGAACATTTGCTTTACATACAAGAAATTTTGTTTCTAAAATGCAGTATTTGGCAAGGGTGGAGGTAAGGGGGGAGGGTGGAGAGGGAGGCTTAAAAGAAAGGGGGTATATATGTATCTACACAGTGATTCACATTGTACAGCAGAAACTAACACAACATTGTAAAGCAATTATACGCCAATTAAAAAAGTCGAATCCAATAAAATGTGATATGCTTAATAGGAATACAGTAAAGTTAAAAATTCAGTAAATGTTAAATAAATGAAATGCAGTATTTTCCCATCTTGACATACCATGACCCAGTTCTTGCATCTAAGTCTTTTATCATTTCTCATGATCAGGATATCAAGGTACCAAACCAGATATGCTTTCCAAGTTGGAACATGGAAAAGAGCCATGCATAATAGAAAATGAAATGCAGAATAGAATTTGTCCAGGTGAGTGAGTTAGAATCAGCAAGGGGAGTGACCGTGGAAGTCATATTCTAGTTCCTTCTAGAGAAGGAGTCACAGCTGTGAGGGCCCTCACAACAGCTGTTCCCCATATTTATCTATCCAGATGAGAACTCTTTCTGGGTATTTAGCTTTAAATATATTCCTTGTCTCTTTTTGGATATTTTGATATTCATTCACTTCCTCATACATCTTTATAATTTTATACTGGGATTACATGGTAGATAATAAAGAACACCCCTACACACCATGTCATTTTTTAAGCCTTTCATCCCATACCAGTCTCATGAAATAATTTATCATTTCCTTTTTTCTTAGGAATTGGGAAAGGTGACAGTTATTTGCCAGAGCACTCTAGAAACCAAAGATTTCTGAACATGCAACAGTGCAGTGAACAGAATGCATTTAGAAAGAGTGTTCATTTGAGCAAAACACATTTCACCCTAATTCAAGATCATGTATTTAACTTACATAGAAAAGCTTTGGAATCAAGCTTAAGTTTGGTTAACCAGAAGAGCAGCTATGGGATAAAGAACCCTGTGGAGTTTAATGGAGATGAGAAATCCTTTCTACATAGTGATTATGGACAGTTGTATTCTGGAATTATATTTCCTGAAAGTACAGAACACATTAGTGCTCAATTCCAAGTCCTTATGCATCAGAGAACTCACAAAATAGAGAAATCTCTAACCTGTGTTGAAAGTGAAAAGTCATGCAGCAGGAAATCTCAGCTTATTTCTCGTGAGAGTGTTCATACTGGAGAGAAACCCAGTAGGGGTGATCCATGTGAGAAATCCTCCAGAAATGTCACATTAACTAAAGATCGGAAAACTCAAACACAAGACACACCCCACTTAACCAGTGAGCCCAGAAAAGGCTGTACTGTGAAGAGCAGCTCTCCTGTACATCACCAAACCTGCACAGGAGAGAAAGCCTATGTATGCAGTGAGTGTGGAAAAGGCTTCACCATGAAGCGCTATTTGATTGCACATCAGCAAACTCATAGTGGAGAGAAACCTTACGTATGTGGTGAATGTGGAAAAGGCTTCTCTGGAAAGAGTAATCTCACTGTGCATCAGCGCACCCACACAGGGGAGAAACCCTATGTATGCAGTGAGTGTGGGAAAGGCTTCACCATGAAGCGCTATCTTGCTGTACACCAGCGAACTCATACTGGAGAGAGACCATATTTGTGCAGTGAATGTGGGAAAGATTTTGCTGTGAAGAGTAATCTCACGGTACACCTGCGATCTCACACAGGGGAGAAATCTTACATATGCGGTGAATGTGGGAAAGGCTTCACCGTGAAAAGTAATCTTATGGTACACCAGCGAACTCACACAGGAGAGAAATCTTACCGGTGTAATGAATGTGGGAAAGGCTTCACCACAAAGCTCACTCTTATTATACACCAACGAACTCACACAGGAGAGAAACCCTATGAGTGCAATGAGTGTGGTAAAGCCTTCAGTCAGAAGATATGCCTCATACAACATGAGAGGTGTCACACGGGAAAGACTCCCTTTGTATGTACTGAGTGTGGAAAATCCTATTCCCACAAGTACGGTCTCATTACCCATCAGAGAATTCACATAGGAGAGAAACCCTATGAGTGTGATGAATGTGGAAAAGCCTTCACCACAAAGTCAGTACTCAATGTCCATCAAAGGACTCACACAGGAGAGAGACCGTATGGGTGCAGTGATTGTGAGAAAGCCTTCTCCCACTTGTCAAACCTTGTGAAACATAAGAAAATGCACATCAGAGTAATGGGTAGATCAAGTCAAGTTGGAAATGCCTTTAACAGAGAGTCCCAGATCGTTATTTATGAGTGAACCAAAGCCTCATTAATGCAATGATTGGGGAAATGCCTTTTGTGACAGCTAAGACTTTAAACATCAGTGCTTCTAGCAGAGCAGAATGTAATCATGGGACGACCTGTTGTTATCAGATGGGGGGCCATGAGGAGATGAAAGGGTTTGCCCAAGAGATAAACCCAGTGAATATCGTGAATGCAGTAGTGCCTTAATGATCCTACCTCACATTTTCTGTTGGTGAAAACATGTTGGAAAAGCCCTTGATAGATTCAGGGTGGAGATGCCTTGGGAAAAACTTTCTGGCTTCATTAGATGTCTGAAAAGTATATATTTCGTACACACTTGGACAAATTTTGTGAATGCAGAGATTAGAAATAAGTCATCAGTGGGAAGATAGACTTTATTATCAGGGATTGTTGTTGATCATCAGTGAACTCATTGTAGAAATATGATTTAGAAAAAAAAAATACGATGACCATGGGAATGTCTTTACCCAGAAAGAAGACCTCAGTGAGTGTCAGAGGTCACACTGGAGAAATATTTTTAAGAAGACAGTATATATGGCAAGACTTCAGTGAAGCATTCTTCATTATTTGTCAGGGAATCATATAGAAATTAAAACTTTTAGGAGCATGCTAAAGGTAGAGTACCTTTAGTTAAATATCAGTGGATTTAAAAAGGGATGAATTTTTATGAAAACAAATGTTTGAGTGCTTTTTGTTACAAATGTAACCTCATCAGTCATCAGATGATGCACCTGAGTCTTGTTTCTGATTTCCTTGTGAATAATTCCATAGTTTTGTGTTATATTTTTTAATGTGGACCATCTCCCAACTCCAATTGAATTTGCTACAGTATTGCTTGTTGTTGTTTTTTTTTTTGCAAGGGATGTGAGATCTTAGCTCCCCAATCAGGGATCAAACCCACACACCCTGCATTGGAAGGCAAAGTCTTAACCACTGAACCACCAGGGAAGTTCCAGTAATTCCATAGTTTTAAATAAAACTGTTTGCATTTATCACTGATTGTTACTGCAAGTATTCCATGCCTACCCCAATATGTGATTAGCTCTTTTCTTTGGCTCCAAACTAATTATAAGCATACTGAACTTTTAAAAAAAGGAAATAGGAACACACATTTGCAGCTTGCTTAACTAAGTTTATAAATCCAAATATTTTATAAAACCACCTTCAAGGTTGTTTTTATAAAATGGATAACTTGAGATCATTTTTAACTTATAACAAAATGCAAAAGTAGTCCAGAAAATTCCCTTGTATCCTTTATGTAACTTATCCCCGTAAAAACATTTTGTGTAACCATTAACTCTTAACCTTTGGAATTTAGATTTCACTAGATTTTTTACATGAATTTTTAAATAGGTTTTTTTGTTTTTGTTTTTTTTTTGGAATTCTAAGCTGCTTTATTACATTTGTAGATTTTGTGTAACTGCTATCTCCAGAATGTAAAACTTTAATCAACACAGACACCCTCAAGCTACCTTTTTATGGTCACTCCTTCTATCCTGACCTACCTCTGGCAACTATGTGTCAGTTTTCCATCAATATAATTTTGTCATTTGTGAAATTAATTTTTACAACTGGATTTTAAATATTATATATGTTGTATTTATACAAATATAATTTTTTATTAATAAGGGCCATGTAATCTTTTTATTTTTTGTACCTCAGGAAATTGCTCCTAAGACATTTTTGAGTTGAATTGCTTTATTTTTATTACTGAATAGTATACATTATTGGATGTACCAGTTTGTTTATCCATTCACTCTTCAGATACGTTTATATTGTTTCTTGGTTTCAAGTTTTTATAAAGAAAGGTGCTATAAATCTGCATCCAGGGTTTTGGATGGACATAAATATTCATTCCTCTGTTATATTCAGGTGTATGATTATTGGGACATAAAGAAAGTTGTGTTTAGCTTTAAAAGAAACTACCAAACTCGCTTCCAGCGAGTGACTTTACCAGCTTCCAGCGAGTGACTTTACCAGCAGTGTATGATATCCACTTGTTCCACATCCTCTCTGGCACTTGGTAATGTCAGTATATTTTAGTCATTCAGCTAGCAACACATGATTCAATTGTTCATCCTTACCAGCACTTAGTATTGTGATATGTTACATTATCCATTCTATTGGGTTTGTAGTCATATCTGATCTTGAGCTTGCATTTCCCTCATGGCTAGTGATGTTCCCTCATGGCTAATGATGTTCAATCCCTCATGGCTAATGGTGTTCAAACGGTATAAAGATGTTTGTACCGTTTGACCACCTTCACTATTTCTGCCCTCCCACTCCTCTTTCAGCCTCTGGCACACAATCTGTTCTTTATTATTTATAAGTTTGGGTTTTGGGAGGGATTCTGCAAATAAAAGAGATCATAGAATATTCAGCTTTCTTGGCCTGATTTATTTCACTTAGTATCCCTCATGGTTGCAAATGGCAAGATTTCCTTCTTTTTATGGTTGAATTTCTTTATTCATTCATCTGTCAATGAACACTCAAGACTGGTTCCATGTCATGGCTATTGTAAATAACACTGCTCTGAACATTGATTGTAACATCATATCTTTCCAAGTTAGAGTTCTTATTTTTTTCCAGATATATACCCAAATTGCTAAATCTTATAGTACTCCTATTTTTCATTTTTTGAGGAACCCGTGTACTGTTTAACTGAGTATCTGTACCAATTACAAACTTCTTCATTCTTTTTTATATTTGTATAGTGTTCATGAAGATCCATCCCATGATTTATTTAACCAATCACTTACTAATGTACACTTCTATTGGTTTTAGTTACCTTTGACTCCAGTACTATTGCCTGGAAAATCCCATGGACAGAGGAGCCTGGTAGGTTACAGTCCATGGGGTCGCAGAGTCGAACACGACTGAGCGACTTCACTTTCTTGACTGCATTACAAACCTACCTCTCTAAAAACTTAATATCTAAAAACAGCAAACATTAATTATTCTCTAGTATGTAGATTGAGAGTTAAATTGTCTAGTGTGGTCTGTCNGAGTCGAACACGACTGAGCGACTTCACTTTCTTGACTGCATTACAAACCTACCTCTCTAAAAACTTAATATCTAAAAACAGCAAACATTAATTATTCTCTAGTATGTAGATTGAGAGTTAAATTGTCTAGTGTGGTCTGTCCCGACTGGTGGCTACGTGATCTAGATAGCTTTTTCCCACATATCTGGAAGTATTCCTGTGCCGGAAGCCAGCATGGGCGATCCCACCCATGGCAAAGGTCATGAGGAAGAGACCTGATGGGCAAAGGTGAATCAGGACTTTAGGGACCCCCTGGACCTGCTCGAGTATCTACCCGCAAACCAGAATTTGTTTGTCTTACTATCTTACACTTTTTGCCAAACTCTTCTAATATTAATGGGGGCTGTCCTTGACCACCTTTCTCTGAAGAAAATCAACCTAGAGCTCTAGTTAATAAGTCTCCTGGGCATAATAAGTGTTTCAATTCAAACCCCTCTGATAGGTTTCTAACTTGCCTGACAGGTTTTTCTGGACTCTTGCAGCTACACATGTGATTGTTTACAGCTTTCCAACTGTGAGAGGCACAGGAAGCTTAAAACATTCTAGGAATGTAGAGCCTTTTGAGAAGTTAAAAATCAATAGAATAGAACTGGTTAAGGGTTTCATTGTTGAGCCAATGCTTGCTGCTAAGTTTTCATATCTTTCGTTGTGTACCTGGGAGTGCATTAATTAATATAGCTGATATATAGGAATATAAGTAGTAGCCTTGATATTAACAACATTAAACTTTGAGTTAATAAATTCTTGTTATAGCCCACTATACCTTAGCCCTATAGGAATGTAACTTTATTTAGTGCTTTCTGAGAGTGGCAACAGACTTTGGAAAGAACAACACTTAGGGAAAATCAGTTTTCTGGTTGACGGACTCTATCAGAAAAGGGTCACAAAATGCTAATAGGCCTCCTGGCCAGAAGATGTAAATCACCTAAGACCTGTGTATACAGATAGGTATGCAGAAAGAAAGCCTGGTCTCGATAAGAGTCAGGACTGCTGACTCTGCATCTTCCATTATTCTCTATGTACAATTTAGGGTATAAAAGCTCCTTTTGAAAATAAAGTTGCAGGGCCTTGTTCACCGAAGCTTGGTCTCCCCGTGTCATTCTTTCTTTCATTCTCTCTCTCTCTCTTTCTCTTTCCTTTTCAGGCTGACTCCCTGGAGTGCAGGGGCCCTCTGAGTTTACTTCTCTGCCTGGGCTTCTAAGACCCACTCAAGAGGGTGCCCCATTTGGGAGGGTTCCTGTGGCCTACGTGAACAGAGCAAGTCCCATGCTGGGGCTTTATTGGCTTTCTGTGTAAACCAAGGAATATCAGCCTCTTTTTCTCCTCTATTTTCTTAACTGCAATATTCTTTATCTCTATATCTCAATAAATCTTAGTCACTGATGCCGTCACACTTTGGATATCCTGGATCCAACTGCGGCTGGACTCCAGTATCCTTGGAATGGATGGGGTGACTTTTCAAATAGTATCTTATCCCATGCCTCTCCTGGGCTCCATTACAATGTGTTAGGAGAGCTCCAAGAGAGTAGAACATGCTTCAATGAGCAAGTCTTTCTTCCCTCTGCATCAAGCTTACTATTGTCCCATGGGACACAATGATCAGAGTCATTGGCTGGGGCACTATTGAAAGGTATGAATGCAGAGATGCAAGAGTAAGTTTATGTAATGATCACAAGATTTCTTCCTTAAAACTGTCAAAATTGATGCCATAAATATCCTTGTGCATGTTTGTTCTTACAACGATAATTTATGCTGAATTTCAATTCTTAAAAGTTGATTGGTGGCTTTAGGAGAATGAAAAGTTGATTGGTGGCTTTCAGTTCAGTTCAGTTCAATTCAGTTGTTCAGTCGTGTCCGACTCTTTGCAACTCCATGAATTGCAGCACTCCAGGCCTCCCTGTCCATCCCAACTCCTGGAGTTCACTCAGACTCGCGTTCATAGAGTCAGTGATGCCATCCAGCCATCTCATTCTCCGTCATCCCCTTCTGCCCCCAATCCCTCCCAGCATCAAAGTCTTTTGCAGTGAGTCAACTCTTCACATTGGTGGCTTTAGGAGAATGAAACTGAGCAATTGCAAGTTGTACTCAAAAACATTTTATTAATTTTTACACTCTAGATTCAGTCTGCCCCCCTGAAAAGCACACTGAACATAATGCCTAAAATTTATTGAAGTGGTTTTTTTTTGGTAGCATGGGGTCTTAGTTGTGGTACATGAGGTCTTTTAGTTGTAGCATGCCAACTCTTAGTTGCATTATGTGGTATTGAGTTCCCTGCCCAGGGATTGAATCATGGGTACCTGCATTGGGAGAACAGAGTCTTAAACACTAGACCATCAGGTAAGTCCCTGGTAAGCATTTTTTGAACTAGAACTATGACATACTTGATAACATCATCTCAATTCATTTAAGGCTGTGGATGTTGGACACGTCTGTTAATTACTATGCAAATGAGAAAAATGAGAGGCTAAGCCTGATCAGTTCAGTCGCTCAGTCACGTTTGATTCTGTGACCCCATGGACTGCAGCACGCCAGGCCTCCCTGTCCATCACCAACTCCCAGAGTTTACTCAAACCCATGTCCATTGAGTCGGTGATGCCATTCAACCATCTCATCCTCTGTCATCATCTTCTCCTGCCTTCAATCTTTCCCAGCATCAGGGTCTTTTCCAATGACTNAGGCCTCCCTGTCCATCACCAACTCCCAGAGTTTACTCAAACCCATGTCCATTGAGTCGGTGATGCCATTCAACCATCTCATCCTCTGTCATCATCTTCTCCTGCCTTCAATCTTTCCCAGCATCAGGGTCTTTTCCAATGACTCAGCTCTTCACATCAGGCGGCCAAAGTGTTGCAGTTTCAATTTCTTCTTCCTCAGCCTTTCCAGTGATGATCCAGGACTGATTTCCTTTAGGATGGACTGGTTGGATCTCACAGGAGAGAAACTACATATTCAGTGAATGTGGAAAAGGCTTCATTGAGATGTCTTATTGCATGCCATTGAACTCATACATATGAGAAACCCTTTATATGCAGTGAATGTGGGAAAGGTTCACCTTGAAGAACAGTCTCAGCACACATCAGCAAACTCACGGAGAAGAGAAACTATATATGTGCAGTGATTGTGGGAAAGGCTGTTCAACGAAGCAGTGCCTCATCATACATCAGCAAACTCATACAGGAGAGAAACCCTATGTGTGTAGTGTCTGCGGAAAAGGCTTCACTATGAAGGGTGATCTTGTACATCAGTGCAATCATACTACTGAGAAACCATTTATATGCAGTGATTGTGGGAAAGGCTTTACTGTGAAAAGCCAACTGATTGTACACGAGTGAATCATACAGGGGAGAAATCCTACCTATGCAGTGAATGTGGAAGGGCTTCTCCAGCCAAGGCCCACCTCATCAGACATCAATGAACTCACACTGGAGAGGAACCCTATATATGCAGTGATTGTGGAAAAGGCTTCGTTCAGAAAGGCAGTCTCATTGTACATGAACGAACTCACTGTAGAGAAATCCAATGTATGCAGTAAATGTGTGGCAAAGGCTTATTCTCAAAAAGGAAGCTTAGTGCACACCTGTGAACTCATACTGGAGAGAAACCATATATATGTAATGAACATGGCAAGGACTTAGATTTCCCTGGTGACTCAGGAAGTAAAGCGTCTGCCTACAACGTGTGAGACCCAGGTTCAATCCCTGGGTTGGGAAGATCTCCTGGAGAAGGAAATGGCAACCCAATCCAGTATTCTTGCCTGGAAAATCCCATGGACGGAGGAGCCTGGTAGGCTACAGTCCATGGGGTTACAAAGAGTCGGACACAACTGAGCGACTTCACTTTCTGTAAAGAATACTCTAGGTATATATCAGCANCCCAATCCAGTATTCTTGCCTGGAAAATCCCATGGACGGAGGAGCCTGGTAGGCTACAGTCCATGGGGTTACAAAGAGTCGGACACAACTGAGCGACTTCACTTTCTGTAAAGAATACTCTAGGTATATATCAGCAGATTTGCACTGGAGAGAAACTATACAAATGCAGCGATTGTTGTAAAGCATTTTGAAAGAAGACATGCCTGAGAGAACATCAGAGGTTTTACTCAGGAAATGCTTTTTTGCATGTACTGAATGTGGAAAATTCTCTTTACACAAAAATGATCTCATCACCTGTTAGAGAATTCACGTGGGAAAGAAGCCATATGAATGCTGTGAATGTGGAAAAGCCTTTACCACAAAGTCAGGGCTCAAGGTTCATCAATGAAAACATACTGGAGGGGGGCCCTGTGGACGTAGCAAATGTGGGAAGGCTTTTGCCCACTTGTTAATCCATGTTAAACATAAATGAAATCACAAGTAGTCTCTTTGGGGAAGTGTGTAGCAAGTTGCAGACCCTCACGAAATAGTATGCAGAGAAGAATTGCAATGCAAAGAATGTGGTTATTATCTTTAGTGATTACAGCATATTTTATATTGATGAAAAAAATGTATAAGACAACTCAGGTAAAACCAGCCTTCTTCAGCGTTACTGGTCGGGGCATAGACTTGAATTACCGTGATAGTGAATGGCTTGCCTGGAAACGAACAGAGATCCTTCTGTCTTTTTTGAGATTGCATCCAAGTACTGCATTTCAGACTCTTGTTGACCATTTCTTCTAAGGGATTTCTGCTGACAGTAGTAGATATAATGGTCATATGAGTTAAATTCACCCATTCCAGTCCATCTTAGTTCGCTGATTCCTAAAATGTCGATGTTCACTCTTGTCGTCTCCTGTTTGACCACTTCCAATTTGCCTTGATTCATGGACCTAGCATTCCAGGTTCCTATGCAATATTGCTCTTACAGCATCGGACCTTGCTTCTATCACCAGTCACATCCAGATTGTGGATATTGGATATAGTTTTTGCTTTNGTTTGACCACTTCCAATTTGCCTTGATTCATGGACCTAGCATTCCAGGTTCCTATGCAATATTGCTCTTACAGCATCGGACCTTGCTTCTATCACCAGTCACATCCAGATTGTGGATATTGGATATAGTTTTTGCTTTGGCTCCATCCCTTCATTCTTTCTGGAGTTATTTCTCTACTGATCACGGGCACCTTCCGACCTGGGGAGTGCATCTTTCAATGTCCTTTCTTTTTGCCCTTTCATACTGTTCGTGGGGTTCTCAAGGCAAGTGGGTTACCATTCCCTTCTGCAGTGGACCACATTCTGTCAGACCTCTCCACCATGACCCGTCCATCTTGGGTGGCCCCAAATGGCATGACTTAGTTTCACTGAGTTAGACAAGGCTGTGGTCCGTGTGATCAGATTGGCTAGTTTTCTATCATTGTGGTTTCAGTCTATCTGCCCTCTGATGCCCTCTCTCAGTGCCTACCGTCTTACTTGGGTTTCTCTTACCTTGGATGTGGGGTATCTCT
>SJYV01014676.1:0-10305 GCA_006410875.1 Neotragus pygmaeus
CAAAACCAATACAATATTGTAAAGTAATTAACCTCCAATTAAAATAAATTTATATTTAAAAAAAGAAAAGAAAATCGAATATATAAAGCCATTTAAAATGAACACTAGATTTAAAATGTTTTCTATTTATCACTGAGTGAAAAATGTATACTGCCCAATAGCAACTGCAATATTGTATAGTTTATACAAAACGGTATGCATCTAACTACTGGAAGATACAGGAGATACGTCAGGAAGGATCTCTCAGCAGCTTTCAAATATACCACCTGGCAGTGCTAACTATGGTCACCATGCCGTACAGCACATCCCCAAACTTATTTATCCTATAACTGGAAGTCTGTAACTTGTGACTACCTTTATCCAATTCCTCCACCTTCTACCTCCGCCTCTGGTAGCCAAATCTGATGAGTTTTTTAGTTCACATGTCAGTGAAATCATATAGTATTTATTTTTTTTTCATCTGAATTATCTCACTTAGCAAAGTGCCTTCAAGATCCATCCACGTAGTCACAAATGGCAGAATTTCCTTCTTCTTTATGGCTAGATAACTTTCCATTGTACATGCATGTGTGTGCAAGTATATAACATTCATTCATCCCTCAGTGGACACTGAGGTTGCCTACATGTCTTAGAAAGAATGTGTTAGTCACTCAGTCGTGTCCAATTCTTTGAGACCCCATGGACTGTAGTCCGCCAGGCTCCTCTGTCCCTGGAATCCTCTAGGTAAGAATACTGCAGGTGAAGTGAAGTGAAAAATACTGGAGTGGTTACCCTTTCCTTCTCCAGGGGATCCCCCCAATCCAGGGATCAAGCCCGAGTCTCCTGCATTGCAGGCAGATTATTTACTGTCTGAGCCACCAGGGGGCGTTCCATATCTTGGCTATTATAAACAATGCTGCAGTGAACATGAAGTGCAGATGACCTCTGAGACTGATTTCATTTCCTTTGCAGATATACCCAGGGGTGAAATTGCTGGGTGGCATGGTGTCAATAGTTTCATTTTTTACTTTTTGAGGAACCTCCACACATTTTCCACAGTGGCTACACCAATTTACTTTCCCACCAACAGCGCACAAGGGGTCCCTCTTCTCCACATCCTCACCAACACGTGTTATCTGTTACCTTTTCCATAATAGTCAAGCTAACAGGTGTGAAGTGATTATCTCACTGTGGTTTGACTGGCATTTCCCTGATGATTAACGATGCTGAGCACATTTTCAAGCACCCATTGGCCATTTTACCAACAGGAGCATGAAACAGGTAGATTTACCTTCTTTGGAAAAATGTCTATTCCTATTCTGGTCCTTTGCTCACCTTTTGATAACATTTGATTATTATTTTTGCTATTTATATGAGTTCTTTATATATGCTGGATGTTAGTTCCTTACCAAATATGATTTGCTAATATGTCCTCCCTCCCATTCTGCAGGCTGTCCTTTCACTTTACTGGTTGTACCTTTTGCTGTATTAACCACCCATTTATTACTGAACCCTTGACCTTACACCTAAACATCTGATCCCCGTATGTGTTCTCACTATTGCATTTAACACTGTCTTATTCCATATAACCTGATCATTTATTTTACTCTCTTCTATTTTCACTCCCTTGACATAAGCTCTAAGAAGGCCAAAAAATTTTTTTATCAGTTTTGTTCACTGCTCTTTCCCTGGTGACCTGTTACAAGGCACTCAAATCCTTACTGAATGAATGCAGAAATGCCAAAATAAATCAACAATGAATAATATAAAAATTTGANCATAAGCTCTAAGAAGGCCAAAAAAATTTTTTATCAGTTTTGTTCACTGCTCTTTCCCTTGTGACCTGTCACAAGGCACTCAAATCCTTACTGAATGAATGCAGAAATGCCAAAATAAATCAACAATGAATAATATAAAAATTTGAATCTAAGCACAATATTCCTACTGGAATATTTTCTTCTTTTAATAGGCTTGAATTTTCACAGACATGATTTTTTCTCTTTCTTTCATCATTGTCAGATCGGGGAAATCATGGTTGATCCAATATACTTAGGATGAATATTATTTTAAGTCTGTACTTTTAATTTTATAGATTGAAAGGGGATCTGGGTTNTTGAATTTTCACAGACATGATTTTTTCTCTTTCTTTCATCATTGTCAGATCGGGGAAATCATGGTTGATCCAATATACTTAAGATGAATATTATTTTAAGTCTGTACTTTTAATTTTATAGATTGAAAGGGGATCTGGGTTCTCGTAGATTCCATCACTAGCACTTAACAGCCAGAGTATGTGTGGACGGGTCAGTTCCAAGAGCGAGCAGGCAGATGTTTGGGGGTGAGCGTGTGGGTACATCCACTGACAACACTGCTGCTCTCAAGCTCATCAGAAAAGTCAAAGAATCCCTGAAATCTGCACCTAAATGACTAACAAAGGAGTAACACATTTTATAATATTGGGGTTATTTCCTGAAATATTCAAGACTTCCATTGAAAAGGACTTTTTTTTTTCAATTGTTTCATGGTTCCATGGTGATGGTGAAGCAACTCATGTAAAAGTGTGGCTGAAACAGGATGGTTTTTGTTCAGACCCACCGATTCATCTCGTTTACAAAGCAACTCTGCTGACTCCATTTTAATTGCCCTGATTTCTTCTGAAAACAGGTGGGATTGCTGTTTCAAAGTGGTTTCTCCAACTGTTTTTGGTCAATAATGGAACACTCCAATGTCATGCTGCAGTGAGAAGACCCAGGTGCCCCTCAGTGTCACATGTAGGAAGCTGAACATCTGCCCTCCATGCCACACTCACATCGGGAACACTCAAAGCCAGCTTCACACACTCACATGCCACCAGGCACAGACAACAACAACATGACATCCTGTATTTGTACTGCTGTTTGCAGTGTATGAAATTCTTTCATAGACATTTGAGCCTCAGAAAAATGTGTACGATGGGCAAGGCATGTGTTACGGTTTTATAGCTAAGAAATCCAGGGTTAAAGAAATTATTTCAACCTTAGTCTGACAGTAAGTGGTACAGCCACTAACAGAAGCTACACCTCCCAACTTCAAGTCCACTCTATTTTTATGTACTCTCTTTTGGGACAGACATTGCTGCTTAAAACAAAATTTATGAACTGTGAACTGCCCACTGAATTTAGTTCCAAATAGAATACTCAGCTTTTCCTTGCTCTCAGTGATAGTAAAAAGTTGCTTGTTGTAGATCAACCTACCCACTCAAAGCAACTAGAAATTCTGGATGAAACACATCAAAAACATTGATTTGAAGGTACTGGAGATCGAAAAGGCGTCTGGGTTCTCGATCTAGCCAGGTGCTGTAGGGCCAGGTTCTCAGAAGGAAGAGGAGTCCTGGGAGTAAGTCCAACACTCTCTGATCCTCCTCCCTCAGGCAGTGTGGAGCCCGGAGGCTGAGCGAGCCAGGAGGGGCGATGGTGCTGCAGGTGGCGGGGGGCTGGGGGGCCGNGGCCAGGTTCTCAGAAGGAAGAGGAGTCCTGGAAGTAAGTCCAACACTCTCTGATCCTCCTCCCCCAGGCAGTGTGGAGCCCGGAGGCTAAGCGAGCCAGGAGGGGCGATGGTGCTGCAGGTGGCGGGGGGCTGGGGGGCCAGACTGGAAGTCAAGTGCACAGGAAAAAGGGCCTCTGACCCACAGCCCGGACTCCCAGGGAGCATCCCAGTGGGCTGCTGCCCAGGAGCACGGCGATCGGGATGCTCACCAGCTCGCCCACAAAAGACCAAACTCCAGCTCTGTTTCAGTTCAATTCCAGACTCAAGGCAACCTGCCCTATTCTAAGTGCCTGCCAGAGAGCAAAACTAGATCCTCTTTAGAGGAAGAAAACATCAGCTACAGACTGTAAATATCTCCATATCTGTTCATACACAGCAAAATGTAATACCTGAAATTAACATTAAATAGGTCGGTTTGAAAGCAGAATAGATTTCCAAAGCAGGGAAAAGAATTAGGGTGCTGGAAGGCAGGCCAATAGAATTATGTCCAGACTGAAGCTCAAGGAATGACAAAGAATAAAAAAATATAGAAAATAGCATAAGAGGGACACAGGACATGTGGAAATATCTTACAAAGATGTAGTTAGGGCCCAGAGGGAATGGGGAGAGAAGATGTGGTACAAGAAACACTGACACAGTACAAAGCTGTAAGATTCAGGGACGAGCAGAGACTCCAGCCACGTCCAACATGACAGTGCTAGGCGCAGTCTAACAAGACCGCTGAAGCCAAAGGTAAACATCCTCAAGGCGGCTAGAGAATACAGTCAAGATCTCTCCAAAAAGCAACAGTATGACTAACAGCTGATACTCCACCAGGAAGAATGGAGGCCAGAAGACAAGTAAATGGTGACATAAGTCTATGTTCGATACAGGATACAGGATGCTTGGGGCTGGTGCACAGGGATGATCCAGAGAGATGATATGNCAGGATGCAGGATGCTTGGGGCTGGTGTACGGGGATGATCCAGAGAGACGTTGTGGGGTGGGAGGTGGGAGGGGGATTCGGGATTGGGAGCTTGTGTACACCTGTGGTGGATTCATGTCGATGTATGGCAAACCCAATAGAGTATTGTAAAGTCAAATTAAAAAATAAATTAATTTAAAAAAAGGCACATGCTCCTTGGAAGAAAATTTATGATCAACCTAGACAGCATATTAAAAAGCAGAGACATTACTTTGTCAATAGAGGTCCATCTAGTCAAATCTCTGTTTTTTCCAGTAGTCATGTATGAATGTGAGAGTTGGACTATAAAGAAAGCTGAGCAGAGAAGAATTGATGCTTTTGAACTGTGGTGTTAGAGAAGACTCTTGAGAGTCCCTTGGACTGCAAGGAGATCCAAACAGTCCATCCTAAAGGAAATCAGTCTGAATATTCATTGGAAGGAGTGATGCTGAAGCTGAAACTCCACTACTTTGGCCACCTGATGCAAAGAACTGACTTGTTAGAAAAGACCCTGATGCTGGGAAAGATTGAAGGCAGGAGGAAAAGGGGAAGACAGAGGATGAGATGGTTGGATGGCATCATTGACTCAATAGACATGAGTTTGAGTAAACTCCAGGATTTGGTGTTGGACAGGGAGGCCTGGAGCACTGCAGTTCATGGGGTCTCAAAGAGTTGGATACAACCGAACTACTGAACTGAACTAGCTTGAAGACTCTTAACCTATTCTGAATATATTGTTGAACCATAGTGCATGCTGAGCACCAAAGAACAGATGCTTTCAAATTGTGGTTGCTGGAGAAGACTACAGAGTCCCTTACACAGCCAGCAGATCAAACCAGTCAATCCTAAAGGAAATCAACCCTCAATATACCTTGGAAGGGGTCTTCAAAGGTGACTCAGCTGTAAAGAATCTACTGCCCAATGTAGTAGCTGCAGGAGACCTGCAGGAATTCCCTCACCCTCTGGAGGAGGGAATTCAACCCACTCCATTATTCTCGCCTACAGAATTCCATGGACAGAGGAGCCTCTTGGGCTACAGTCCATTGGGTCACAGAGAGTTGGATATGAATGAGCACTTGCACCTGCGTACAGGGGAAAGACTAATTTTAATATGTTCCATGCAGGATGCACGATGCTTGGGGCTGGTGTGCGGGGTTGATCCAGAGAGACGTTGTGGGGTGGGAGGTGGGAGGGGGATTCAGGATTGGGAGCTTGTGTACACCTGTGGTGGATTCATATCGATGTATGGCAAAGCCAATAGAGTATTGTAAAGTAAAATTTTTTTAAAAAATAAATTAATTAAAAAAACAGGGAAAAAATAAATTAAATAAAAAATAAAATAAAGCTGAAGCTCCAATACTTTGGCCACCTGATGTGAAGAACTGACTCATTTGAAAAGACACTGATGCTAGGAAAGATTGAAGGCAGGAAGAGAAGTAGAGGACTTCTCATCAGAAGAGGATGAGATAGTTGGATGGCATCACCGATTCAATGGACATGAGTTTGAGCAAACTCCAGGAGAAAGTGAGGGACAGGAAGTCTGGTGTGCTGCAGTACTTGAGGTCGCAAAGAGTTAGATACCACTGGGTGACTGAACAACAGTAACAACAGCAAAGATAATGTACCAAAGCACATTTGTACTGACAGCAAATAATAATGATTATATATATACATATACTCTATCTTAGGAAATAAACTGAAAATAATCAAGGAATTTGGTAATTAATGATCCAAAAATTTTATTACAGTTATGTTTGTTATGTTTTCTAATGTATCAATGAATCAATGTCATTGAAATAAACAACTATCTTGGAATAAGTTAAATAAAATAATGTTTATTCTGTAAACTAAAATGCATGCACAGAATTAAACAGAAAGTGAAGAATGATATGATGTTTTAAAAATAAAAGCCTATATGTAAACCATACTAAGCAATTTAAAATCTTTGCCTATAACACAGGCCAATGATTTTCCGAATGTCTTAATCATTTTTCTTTGCCTTGGTTTCTTTCCTTACTTCTTTGAACATTTCTATTTAATATTAATCCTTTGATTAAGCTGTAAAATTACTGTGATTAGATAAGTAGAAAATAAACCTCAAACTACCAGATATAATTAGTTTACTTCTAACCTATTTGACCAACTCAATCACTTGGATCTGTCAAAACAAGCTGTATCTTGTTATCAAATGCTAACATGTCAAATATTTTATTATATATTTGATGATATTGGTTCAAATTTGCACATCTATAGATTTTAGCAATATTCCTAATAATCTTAACATCAGTTTTTATTTAATGACCTTCTCTCCCCACAATTGCTAAATGCATGTGGTTTTCTTTTTTCAAAAAGATAAGATTTTTCTTTTATCTTTTATAATTTTAATAGGTTTAGCCTCATCAACATAAAATGATCTTCATTAAGCATCCAGTAAATTTTTGAACCTGACTACATTAAGTGAGCAAAATCAGAGCAAGTGCAATAATAATTTTAGAATTTGAATTAATATTAGTATTAAAAAAGAATTGGCCTATATTTCTCACTTTCTATTCACAGTTTTCAAGTGGAGGTCGGATATAAGATCCTGTCTCTCTGCATAGTAAAAAGGAAACTTTGCCATCAGTTTATGATCTAATTAGTCTATCTATCTATTTATTATGTGGGAGGCAGTTTGCCTGACAGTAGAGGAGTCAAAAGGAAAAAACAATCTGCAGAGTAACAGTCACTTCCTGTCCTTTCTCTGTTCCAGGCAACAGAGATGGGAATGAGGAGAAAAGTGCAAACTGACCTCTCTCAGGAGGAAAGAAAATCATTTTACACATCCAGGGAAATCCATTGCGTTTATCTGTATCAAATTACTTTCACTTTATTCTGTAGTGGTTCAATAGAACCTGACTTTATATTTCTTTATTCTCCATGTTTCTGAATCGTTTTTACTACTTTATATTATTTAAATTAACATATGATGTTCTGAATTAAATGTGTCTATAGATCAAATCGCTTTTACAAAAACAGATTTCAACTGAAACAAGACGTGGATGAACTATTAATCTATTCTAGACTGAGATAAGGGGGCCATCATGTGATTTGGACCTATCCAGGGAAGATTTAAGAATGTGCTAATGTTGCTGGATTGTCTTTGCTAAACTCAAGCAACTTTTACAGCCTGGAACAGATGGAAATGTTATTTAAATATATGGCTGTAGCCCAGAAATAAAATTAGTCCTAGGACTCAGCTTTGTTTTTATTGTGTGATTTTTAAGTTATGTGAGCACAAAGGGCTTCACTGCAGTGAGTTTTAATGTTTTACATGAGGTACTCATCACATTTCTAAACCATGGGATATTTCAATGTTAAAAGTTGTAACATTAATGTAAAGAACTCGCAGTTATACAGGTAGGTTGAGTAAATATAAAGTTGTATGCAACTGAGTTTTGCTACTGTTGTAGAGTTTTCTTTCTTTAGCTACTTTATAGCTATGTATTTTGATAATGTGGATCAGCATTAGAGAGTTCTTTATCCCAAAATATTCATGCCTATGTAGTCTAATGGATCTTCTTCTGTGAATTCAGCTAATAATATTGAACATTTATCTTTAAATAATAATTTAAATGTACTTCAAAGAGTTAGCTGGTGAGTACTTGGTTCTTAAGTTTCACATGTTAAATTCTTATTAAAAAACAAAACAAAAACAGAATATCCGTTCATGGCTTGAAGAAAAACATGGAGTCTATGGCAGTCTGTGATTGCTTGTAGGAATTTAAAAGCAAATTTAAGTTTTTTTGAAATTCACCTAAGAAAAGGCATTTGAGGGCTTTTATTTATTTATTTATTTTTAATTTATTTATTTTTAAATTTAACTTTACAATACTCTATTGGGTTTGCCATGAGGGCTTTTAAAGTAAGGTTTTCAGCATTGGATATTGTTGAAGTTTAATTTCCTGCTTATGTTTCAGAAGTATAATTAACATTAACATTTCAGGCATTTATTCTTGTACCATATATTGTGTAATGATCATGTCTGGGGCATTCTGCAAGTGCGTCTCCATTGCACCACTGAAATAAAACACTAGCTCTAGTTGACAGAGTTTCAACTCATTTTTGAATATGTTTTATTATTGTACACATACTTTTATATTCTGAGAATATAATCTATGTAGTTTTAGGCATATAGTAAACTACCTTCAAATATGAGGGGTTTAATAGTATATGCATCTTACCAAAATATATGTCAGCTTGTAGTAGTAAATAAGCAATGTATTACAATTACAGAGCTGTCACTGCATTTCTATTGCACAAGTGTGTGTGTGTGTGTGTGTGTGAGTTCTATTGCTCTTGTTTCTGTTAAGGATCCAAATAACTGGATTGTATAATGAAGAAATGAAGTAAAAATTGTGGAAAATCATATAAATCTGGTGTAAGCTGAAGTCAAATTTAAAGCAAATTCTTGCCTTATGTTTATAGTACCCATTAAGATATATAATTTTCACACAAAACACAGAACTTCAATTCATGACTTTGGAAAACTAGTAATAGCTTTGGCTAGAATATTTAGAGTCTCATATATCAACTGTTTTAGAGAAAATGTTATTTTTCAGTTTTTAAAAAAATATGCAACCAAGGATTTTAAGGTTCTGATAAACACAATTTATAAAATTGTTTCCCACATTTCAAGTTTTGCCTTATAACATGAACCTAACAAAGAATTTCTGTGAGTGAGTTTGCTAACCTCAGGAAAATTTGTACAGGGCAACAATGAGTATCTGAGAAAGCAAACCAGATCACTTAACACAATTCAGTGTTTTAGATTAGCCTGAAATAGAAGATGAAAAAACTTTTATTGCTAGTCAGAATATTAGTTAGTGTTTATGGTCAATAAAATACAAATACTCATCATGATATGTCCTTACTACTAATTTTGTCTTTGAAGTATTTCAAATAAATGCATTTTAAAATAAAATAACTGAAAACATGCTGCTAAATATATAAGGCTTTAGTTTGAGAGAAGATTGCATGAAATAATATTTGAAATGATATCAGTATTTAAGATATTGCTTTAAAAAGGGATAACACAAGATTAATTAAGTCAGTAAAAATGGAATCAGCACCAGATCTGTTTCTGCTCCTTATCTTTCAGTTCAGTTCAATCACTCAGTAGTCGTTTTTGACTCTTTGCAACCCCATGAATTACTGCACACCAGGCTTCCCTGTCCATCACCAACTCCCAGAGGTCACTCAAACTCACGTCCATTGAGTCATTGATGCCATACAGCCATCTCATCCTCTGTCATCCACTTCTCCTTCTGCTCCCAATCCCTCCTAGCATCAGAGTCTTTTCAATTGAGTCAACTCTTCCCATGAGGTGGCCAAAGTACTGGAGTTTCAGCTTTAGCATCAGTCCTTCCAAAGAAAACCCAGGACTGATCTCATTTAGAATGGACTGGTTGGATCTCCTTGCGGTCCAAGGGACTCTCCAACACCACAGTTCAAAAGCATCAGTTCTTCAGTGCTCAGCTTTCTTCACAGTCCAACTCTCACATCCATACATGACCACAGGAAAAACCATAGCCTTGACTAGACGGACCTTTGTTGGCAAAGTAATGTCTATGCTTTTGAATAAGCTATCTAGGTTGGTCACAACTTTCCTTCCAAGGAGTAAGCATCTTCTAATTTCATGGCTGCAGTCACCATCTGCAGTGATTTTAGAGCCCCCCAAATAAAATCCAACACTGTTTCCACTGTTTCCCCATCTATTTCCCATGAAGTGATGGGACCAGATGCCATGATCTTTGTTTTCTGAATGTTGAGCTTTAAGCCAACTTTTTCACTCTCTTCTTTCCCTTTCATCAAGAGGCTTT
>SJYV01014686.1:0-36145 GCA_006410875.1 Neotragus pygmaeus
TTCCAAGGAGTAAGCGTCTTTTAATTTCATGGCTGCAGTCACCATCTACAGTGATTTTGGAGCCCAAAAGTACCGATTTTTGTTTTAGTTGAACACGAGCTGACGTCATTGGCCTCCCTGTAGGGCTTTGTATTAAAAAATGATTGTTTAACTCTCAGCGTAATGAGAACCTCACAGGAGGTGTGGA
Organism: Neotragus pygmaeus; assembly: GCA_006410875.1. Lineage (NCBI taxonomy): Eukaryota > Metazoa > Chordata > Mammalia > Artiodactyla > Bovidae > Neotragus > Neotragus pygmaeus. Next base: position 188 of record SJYV01014686.1, read on the forward strand.
GAGACCAAGAACAACCAGGGAGCCAATAGGTCCCTGTTATCCATCTTTCGTGTGATTCCTCACTATTAAAGTAATGAGTTTTTCTTCCTTATGCTCTTTTTCTCCCTCTCCTTCTCTCTCTTTTTATTTTCAAGGTGGGTAATTAAATCCTCAATAAATGTAACGCTATGCTGTCAAACTATCAAGTTTGCAGATTATTATTATTTTTAATATTAATAAAAACAAACTTTCTCTGTCCTTCCCTTGCATTTGGATAGGCTTTCTTGAGTAGGGGAAGAAAGGGATGGAATTAGTTAGCACACAAAATTGGCCTATGGATGTGTGTCTTATAGGTAAATCTGTATCACTGGCTGTATTTGGGAGGGAGAAAAAAAAATTCAAAGCAGAGAATCACTAATATGATGCAACCCCTTCATTTCTTAGGTGTGAACACTGAGGCCCAGAGAGGTGATGTGATTTGCCCTAAGCCATGCAGCTAGTGGCAGAGCCAGGCCTAGAAGCCAGGTGTCCTGGCTCCCGAGACATTCCGCTGCCTGAGGAATGGAACAGGTAGTATCACTCACACTGGGGGCCAGGGGTCAGTCTTTTCAGCTCAGAGCCGCCTGGGGTTCCAACCAAGGAAACCAGAGGAAGCATCAGCTCAAATTGCTGACCACTGAATGACTCAGGGATGAAATCGAAACTGGTTAAAAGACAGAAGGAAGTTTGACATGTAACCCTCATGACTCTGAGACAGAGTCCAATGGGCCGTGTTCCCAAAGCGGCGGTCATCTTCTCAAGGTGTATCTAGCTGACCGTATCGTGTCCTTCTTCAAATAGCGAGGTGGTGAATCACCTTCTGGCCGTTCTGACACCTACGCTGTCTCCAGTGCAATTCACAGTGTTAGCACAATCAGTGGCCACTTGCAGAGAGGAGTCGAGGAAAAAGAAAGTGAGGAAGACCAGTTAGGAGGCTTTCGCAGGGATCCAGGAGGGAGATAATAAGGAAAGGCTGGCTGGTGGGATCTGCTGGATCAGGGTGACATCACCTGGGTTAGTGGCTGGGAAAACTGGCCAGCAGTGATAGTGGAAAGGTGGACAAAAACTGAAATGTACGTCAAAATGGGGAGGAAGAGAGTTCCTGCTTTCATATATCATCGGATGTTATTAAGACTAGCATGGATAAAACCAGAACTACCTACAATGCTATAAGTAAGATTTATTCTGTGTACTATATATAAACCTGGGTACTGGTCACTGTTAATGTGTATTGACCCCTCTGAGCACCCTTAAGTAATAGTTTCCTTTTCCTTTATAGTGGTTATTTATGGAGCACCTACTATGTGCCAGGTCCTTTTCTGAGTACATGGTACACATCAAGTCTGCTAAACGTTGAATACTCTTGTCCTTATGGAGCTCATTCAGAGAAAAGTGGCCACAGAAGTCAGCCTCTTGGGAAAAACAACAGGCAAAGACAGCTAGGAGAGAAAGGACTCGTTGAGATGGTATTGATCCAAGTAATAGCCAGAAAAAATAGGGTGAGTTTTACTGGCTCCCTCAGAGAAAGAATTTTTTTTTTTTTTAAGTTTTACTATTTCCTCTCTGATTTGGATACTTTTTATATCCTTATCTGGCCTAACTGCTCTGGCTCTGCTGGCTCAGATAGTAAAGAATATACCTGGAGTGCAGGAGACCTGGGTTTGATCCCTGGGTCAAGAAGATCCCCTGGAGAAGAGAATGGCCACCCACTCCAGTATTCTTGCCTGGAGAACATCATGGACAGAGGAGCCTGGTGGGCTACAGTCCACGGGGTCACAAAGAGTCAGACACGACTGAGATACTTTCACTATGACATTAGTCCTACGTTGAATAGGAGTGGTAAACTAGGCACCCTTATCTTGTTTTTCGCTCTTAGAGCAAAAGCTTTCAACTTGTCACTCTCTCTCTTTTTTTTTCTCTCTCTCTTTTTTAAATTTTTGACAGAGTATAGTTGCTTTATAATGTTGTGTTAGTTTCTACTGTACAGCAAAGCGAATCAGCTATCCATGTACATATATCCCCTCTTTTTTGGATTTCCTTCCCATCTAGGTCACCACCGATCACTGAGTAGAGCTCTCTGTGCAATACAATAGGTTTTCATTAGTTATATGAAAGATTTTCTTCTAGGCAGAGAGAACTGAGATAGCAGAGTTGTCTGGATCTGCCCAGATCAGTGACCGTGATCTTGCAACTCCGGACAGGACCAGACACCCAGGAATAAACTGTGACACAGGAGACACGTGGGGAAGGGCTCTGAGCCCAGGCCAAGGGAGGAAGTTCAGACGTGCAGACAGAACAGAGTGTCTGAAGGAATGACCTGTTCACGTGGGTAGTCAGACTTCGAGAGACCAAGGAGTTTTGTCACTGATGATTTCAACACAGGAGCATGGGGAGCAAGCCATGGGAAGTTTGAGAGCATCTGAGATCCGGCTAAGTCAGTCATGGAACTGAAAGCAGGGCTGTGGTCACTGAGCTGAGATTTGAGAAACATTTCCCACCTCTGGGAGGAGCAAACAGCATCCCAAGCAAAGCACTGATATAGGGACTCAGGCCCAGGAATGAGGAAGGGAGATGCCATTGGAACCAGAGCATAAAGTAGGGACTTGGTCACAGGAGCCCAGCTATTAGCTGGACCCTTCATCAAACCTGGCGTGATAGCCATGAACCTTTAAATCTCTGGGAATTAAGTCTCCATCCCACTGATGCACAGGACCTAGCCTTTAGAGAATGTGTTATATGTAATATATTATCAGTAGGGTATATTATTGGAGAAGGAAATGGCAACCCACTCCAGTATTGTTGCCTGGAAAATCCCATGGACGGAGGAACCTGGTAGGCTACAGTTCATGGGGTCGCAAAGAGTCGGACACGACTGAGCGATACTATATGTAAGATGAGGGAACAGGAAATGGGCACCATCTCCCTTCCCCCACCCCCACCAGGATGCAGGGAGAGGGTCATGTCTGTTGCTTCTTTCGTCAACAGCAACCCCCATTAGTGCCTCCTAGGTTGGCATGGCAGTGTATGGTTCCAGAGAGACCTTTTTCCTGAATTAACACAAGTGCTCACTCCAAGACTCCAAGGATGGGTTTCTTAGCAAGACTGCTGGTTAGGGCAGGCACAGAGTCCTTATCTGCATCTTCCTTAATCTTTGCGTGTTTCTTTCAACTACCACCCCATCCACCCTCGTGCTTAGTCTCAGCTCATTCTCCAATCCGCATTCCTTCCGTTTCCATCTCCCTGGCTTCCACCTTTCTTGCTTATTCCCTATTTGGAGAATTAGCTCTCCTTCACACGGCTTGGTGCCATCTTTGCCTGATTCTACACATTCCTCCGACTATGCTTCTATAGTGGACATTATGTTTGATTCTCCAACCCACCCTCATTAGTAGCAGCAATGCAGTTTGGTCCACACACTGCCACAGATACCATGTTAAGGTTAGCTTCTAAACAATGCTTCTGTTTCTGCACCACTCAGCCCAAAATCAAAGTCCCCGGAGTAAGCATCTGACAGCCCAGGTTCATGGCTCCTTGGATCAAGTTCCATGGGTTTCTGCCCTCTTGTCATACCTATTCACAATGGATAATTCTTTTGGGGGTAATCTGGTGGTAATCAGAAAGGAGGAATTCTAATCAGTGCTGTCCAATAAATAATAATGCAAATCACATATGCAACTTAAAATCTTCAAGTACCACATTGAAAAAGGCAGGAACAGGTGAAATTAATTTCAATATTTTATTTAGCCAATATTCCAAAATATCATTGTGTTGACATGTAAGCAAAATATAAAAAATTATTGCTAAGATATATTCCTTTTTAAAAGTTTTGTTTCATTGAAGTATAGTTAATTTACAATGTTGTGTTAGTTTCTGATATGAAACAAAGTGATTCAGTTGTACATATATACATTCTTTTTCATTATGGCTTATCATAGGGTACTGAATATAGTTCCCTGTGCTGTACAGTAGGGCTTTGTTGTTTATCCAGAAATGTTTCTTTCTATGGTTGTTTTAAGTCTTTGGAATTCAGGGTGTATTTTACTCACAGCACAGCTCATCCAGATGCTACATTTTTATTGGGAATATTTGATCTATGTTTATATTTCGGGCTTTCCTGGTGGCTCAGCTAGTAAAGAATCCGCCTGTTAATGCAGGAGTGAAAGTGAAGTCGCTCAGTCGTGCCAGACTTTTTGCGACCTCATGGATAGTAGCCTGCACCAAGCTCCTCCGTTCATGGGATTTTAAGGCANGCTTTCCTGGTGGCTCAGCTAGTAAAGAATCCGCCTGTTAATGCAGGAGTGAAAGTGAAGTCGCTCAGTCGTGCCAGACTTTTTGCGACCTCATGGATAGTAGCCTGCACCAAGCTCCTCCGTTCATGGGATTTTAAGGCAAGAGTACTGGAGTGGGTTGCCATTTCCTTCTCCAGGGGATCTTCCTGACCCAGGGATTGAACCCTGTCTCCCACATTGTAGACAGATGCTTAACCCTCTGAGCCACCAGCTCAGAGGAGGAGACGTGGGTTCAGTTTCAAAGCTATGTTTGTCCGAGTTATGTTAATACATTTTCTCTTGTGTCAACTCAGTAATATTAAGATGGAATGTGAAGGAGTATTGCACAAATTGAAAAGTAAATCTAAATTTATTCTTCCAATTTTTGGTAGGTTTTACAGATAATTTACATAATACTGCTTATCATCTAAAATATTTTATATGTTGATTCATATCATTAAAAGGTATAAAAATTATTGTTGACTTACATTATAAAAAGTTGCCATTTTAGTGTAAACCCTTATACTTTTCTAGCTGGGTCACAAGGTAGCTTTTTCTCTTTCCTTAGAGCTTCAGTGCCTCTCATTCATACCCACTGTGATATCAGTAAGAAAACTTAAATCTCACTGCCATTTTTTATCTTTGATTCCTAAGTATTTGGTAAGAGTTTCTTCTGTTTCAAGAAAATCTTGAGTTGAATTGACAGTACAGTAAATCTCTGTAAAATTCTCCTATGACTCAACCCACGAACATAGATTAGGATACAAGATCATCACATTTATTGCTTTTTATTTCTTTCTATAAACTCGCGATGAGTCACAGCATTTGAATGCATACACTGAAAAATTTTAACAACTGTATCCATAACACTTTCCATAGAATGTGCTTCTGAAAATGAACACAAATATTTTCAATATATATCATACGGTGGGATAAAGCAATAAGGAAAATATCATTCTCTTATTTTGAAATTCCAATAAATCTAGATTTTTAACATAACTGGAGTACCATCTGTTATAATAGAAACTAATTTTTTTCATATCTAACTGAAATTCTTCTTTATCAGATGTCAAAGATTCAAAAATTCTAATCGGCAGTTTTTTAAGCCATGAATTTACAATGTTTCTGTATAAATTTGGAAGATCTTTAAGACTCAGTATACCCAAAGTAGTCACTGGGCAGTATCTCATGGCATGACTCAGCTGAAATTAGCTATTTTTCAAAATTTGAATGAATCTCTCTTTGATAAGTTCTTTTATTCTATGGGCATTTGATAGCTTAATTGAAAATTGCTCACTTGTTATGAAATATCTTTTTAGTTTCCTCTTCTTAATTTTCTAATAAAATTTCCACAATTGAAAAAATAATTTCTTCTACCATCTTTACATTAAAAATTGTGTGTCCGTATATGTGTGCAATCTTTTTTAAGTTTTTGTTTATTATTTATGACTGTGCTGGCTCTTTGTTTCGGTGACAACCTTTTCTCTAGTTGTGATGTGCAGGCTTCTCTTTGTGGTGGCTTCTCTTGTTAAAAAAAGGGCTTCAGTAGTTGGAGCACATGGGCTCAGTAGTTGTGGGTCGCAGGTCAGCTGCCCCGTGGCATGTGGAATCCTCTTGAAGCAGGGGTCAAACCAGTGTCCCTGCATTGGCAGGAGGATTCTCAACCGCTGGACCACCAGGGAAGTCCTGCCTCACTGATTCTTTTCTAAATGTTGAGAGAAAACTTCTTATCAAAAGCAACTCTGCATGTGCAGAAAATGCCTCAATAGTTTCTACTTTATTATTTGAAAAAATGTTTGTTTCACAATAACACAGCATTTTCATTTGGCTCTGCCATAGCAAATTGCAGTTGATCTTCATCGTGAAATTTGTGGCTTTATCCTCTTCCAGTCCCTTTTTTCGTTACTATTTTGTTTGCTAGCTTCTGCAGCTCCATTGGATCATCAGTGTATGCCTTCATTTTATACATTTGAAAATTGATTTGTATGTAGAAAAATAATTGACTTATATTATACTTAAAATAATACATGTTGTTGTTCAGTTGCCCAGTAGTGTCCGACTCTTTGCAACCCCATGGACTGCAGCACACCAGACTTCTCTGTCCATCACCAACTCCCAGAGCTTGCTCAAATTCATGTCCATCGAGTCAGTGATGCCATCCTACTATCTTCTCCTACTGCCTTCAGTCTTGCCCAGCATGAGGGTCTTTTCTAATGAGTCAGCCTTTCAAATCAGGTGGCCAAAATACTGGAGTTTCAGTTTCAGCATCAGTCCTTCCAATGAATATTCAGGGTTGATTTCCTTTAGGACTGACTGGTTTGATCTCCTTGCAGTCCAAGGGACTCTCAAGAGTCTTCTCCAACACCACAGTTCAAAAGCAATTACAATTTAAAAGGTATACTATCCATATAAAATATTCCAGTAAACACATTACAGTGATTTACTTCAGTGCACAGAAAAAAAAAAATCATTCAAACTGAAACAGTCCCCCAGAATCCACAAACAACAAATGTTGGAAAGGGTATAGAGAAAAGGGAACCCTCCTACACTGTTGGTGGGAATGTAAATTGGTACAGCCACTATGGAGAACGGTATGGAGGTTCCCTAACAATCTAAAATTAGAAAAAAAAAATCTAAAATTAGAACTACCATGTGACCCTGAAATCCCACTCCTGGGCATATATCTGGAGAAAAACATGATTGGAAAGGATACATGCACCCCAGTGTTCACTGCAGCACTGTTTACAATAGCCAAGACATGAGACCATCCTAAACATCCCTTAACAGAGGAATGGGTAAAGATGTGGTACATCTATGCAATGGAATATTACTCAGCCATTAAAAAGAATGAAATAAGGCATTTGCAGCAACATGAATGGACCTAGAGACTGTCCTACTAAGTGAAGTAGGTCAGATAGAGAAGGAGAAATATTGTATGACATCCCTTATATGTGGAATCTTAAAAGAAATGGTAGATATGAGCTTACTTACAAAGCAGAAAGAGACTCACAGATTTAGAAAACAAACATGATTGCCAGGGGGTAGGGATAGTTAAGGAATTTGGGAAGGTCTTGTATACATTGCTGTATTCAAATGGATAACCAACAAGGACCTACTTAATAGTACATGGAACTCTACTCAATGTTATGTGCCAGCCTAGATAGGAGGGGGTTTGGGGGGAGAATGGATACAAGTGTATGTATGATTGAGTCCCTTTGCTGTTCACCCAAAACTATCACAACATTGTTAATCAGCTATACCCCAATACAAAATAAAAAGCTTTAAGTTTGAAAAAAAAAAAACCCAGAATCAATCCATATACACCAATTAAATAGCGATATATTTATATGTTATCCGAGGAATGAGCACAAGTGGCCTACCTCTAACAGCATACTGCTGCTAACTGCCAAGTCACTTCAGTCGTGTCCGACTCTGTGCGACCCCATAGATGGCAGCCCACCAGGCTCCCCGGTCCCTGGGATTCTCCAGGGAAGAACACAGGAGTGGGTTGCCATTTCCTTCTCCAATGCATGAACGTGAAAAGTGAAAGTGAAGTTGCTCAGTCTTGTCCAACTCTTAGCGACCCCATCCATGGGATTTTCCAGGCAAGAGTACTGGAGTGGGGTGCCATTACCTTCTCCGATAACAGCATACACGTGCCCTATATTATAAAAATAATATTTTATGCAATGCAGTTATTTGTTTCCCCTATTGAAATTCAATGTAGCAAAAAAATCTGTTTTCTGATTTAATTTTGAAAGTTTAAATATTAGGTAAAGCTAAAAATTTATTTCAAGTGCTCAATGCCTATATATGGCTAGTGGCTACTGTATTGGATAACACAGCTCCAGAAATACAAAACAACAACAATAAACTGAACTGGTGTATATGGATTGATTCTGGTTCAGTTTCTCCCCAAAAGAAATTCTGTACATGTGCACAGGAGGGCATGTAGAAGGACGTTCTGGCAACATTGTAAACATTGTTTACAGTGGCCGCCAACCAGATAAACCTTACATCCATCAATTGGGTTATGGCCAAAAAAATTGTGATGTATCCATTCTAAGGAATTTTGTGTCACAGTTAATAGATCTCTGATTAGGTTTTAAAAACACATCACTAGGTGGGGAAGCAGAAAAAGCAAGATGTTCAATGTGATGTCATTAAGGAAAATACCACATTTAAAATTGATTAGATAGGTCAAGATAGATTCACACCAAGTGGTTACTTCTGTATTTCTATGGAGGGAAAGAGGAAACTTAGGCTAACTGGATTTAATAAGAAGAATGCATTTGTGTCTTACTCATCTAACTAGTAACTAATTTGGAGAAAAGATCTTAAGAAAGGGAAGTCTTGACAGAAGTGGGAAGATGAACAAAGACACCAATTAAATAGAATTAACAGCAATATAGATTATATGGTGTCTAAATAAGTGTAATCACATGATTATAACATTTAATGCAGAAGTCAAAAGTAATGCTTCAAAAAGAAGATATACAAATTATACAGTGGCCCTCCTGTAAACTGAAAATGGGAAATGCCAAACAGTGATTAAAACTAATTTACGTGACTTGCCTCCACCAGCATTTTGGCAAACATCCAGGTTACCTACCTATCACGTGCTGCTATTGCATTAAAGCCCCCAGACCATAATCCCAAACTGGCATCCAGCCCCTTGACCTCACCAACATTTTCCAACACACCAATTGTTTTTCCAGTTCCTATTTTCATAGCTACTGTTCTTTTTCTCCTGCTTCCTTTGTTTCTTACATATAGATGTTGATTCAGTGGCAGTTAGGATCCAGACAAGTGGTGATGAGATCAAACAACATAACCTTTCTCAGGAAAGAGAGAGGGAAAAACACTGAAGTGTTTGAGACCCTCAATTTGCCCTTCTTTACCATAGAGAACCCCAATTTCTCATTAATAAATACCCCTGTGCTAGTTTTTTGCCTCTCCATAGATGATATTTACCCTCAGGCCCTAGAGGACATGGATTGATTAATTTAATCCTGATCCCAAATTTCCCCTTGACCTACCTGACATTGATTGAGTAAATAGATTAGTCAAGAAAGACAATAAAATCAGCAGAGAGGCTTGGGAATCTTCCTGAACTTTGTGTAAAAATGTCCTGAAATTGGAGCTTCTTGGGAGCATTAGCTTCAAACCATGTCTTAAATTGAAATCACATTCCACTTCCCTAAGATCACAGCCTTTCACTAAGACAGGATTATGGAAACTCTGAACCATCCAAGTAGAGGATATGTGTCTGGGAGTAAAACTGCAATAAGTAAATCTATAAAAAGTCGAACAATAACATCAACAAAGGCAGCATGATTCATCTTGAAAATGACAAGAAGAAAAAATAAACAAGGGAGCATTAACTTTAGAAAGTATAAAACATGATGACAATGATAAGACCTAATAGAACAGTAATGAAAAGACTTAACCAATCCCATTAAAAAACAAAGCCCTTTGACAGGAGATTTTAAAAATCTAGCTACATCTTATTTCCAAGAGACAAATCTATGGAAAGTGAATCGAAAGTGTTAAGCAAAAAAGGGGATGGGGTGATCTAAAAATACATCTGAAATACAAAAACAAAGGAAACAGAACAGTAATAATTTTAGAGGAAGGAGGACAAAAAACCATTTTGGACCAAGTATTATTTTATGGCAGAAGGTACAATCCTCCTAAAAGATAGTATTTGTTAACATTTATAAGATAAAAGGCAAAGCACTGTAGAAAAAAAAGATAGGAATTGTCAAAGAAAATGAGACTGTTTTGTGGTTTTAAATAGTTTCCACTATAATTGCCATTTATTTCTATAATATGACTTCGCTAAGAGTCCCTTGGACAGCGAGGAGATCCAACCAGTCCATCCTAAAGGAAATCAGTCCTGAATATTCATTGGAAGGACTGATGCTGAAGCTGAAACTCCAATACTTTGGTCACCTGATTTGAAGAACAGACTCATTGGAAAAGACCCTGATGCTGGGAAAGATTGAAGGTGGGAGGAGAAGGGGACGACAGAGGATGAGATGGTTGGATGGCATAACCGACTCAATGGACGTGAGTCTGAATAAGCTCCAGGAGTTGGTGATGGACAGGGAGGCCTAGTGTGCTGCAGTCCATGGGGTCGCAAAGAGTCAGACATGACTGAGCAACTGAACTGAACTGAACTGAAGATGAAAAGTCTTACAAGAACTTTTTTTTAACTCCAAGAGAACATAGAGTTTATATGCTGTCTGCATTCATTATAATTACATCAGTAAGAAAAATTAACTTCCTGTGATAAATGTAGTTTAAAACATTGAGGAAACAAGCAAAATTATTTACAACAAACACTCTAGCAAATGCCATTTCCTGTATCAAATGTTTAATTTTTTAAGATTTTAAATTAATGGTCCTTGGGACTATTAAAATGAATTTCCGAATTTAAGAAAATTCTTTGCCTTTTTAAGTTATCAAACAGGCAAAAACTTACTTTTATAATGATAGAAATTCATAAAGTTACATATTTAACTTAATTTTATCACTAGCATGTAAATATCTCTTTAATATGTTTTTTAAAAAGCCAGTGTTTGCATTCTCAAAAGAACTGGAGTCAACATTTTTTCTATCTTAGAGCTTTTTGATAAGTGTGATTGAATTTATTACCTCAAATTTAAAACAAAGGCTGAGGCAAAGAATGTGGGAATAAAAAGTAATCATTTCTATGGAATTATAAGATATACTAACAAAAATAAAATTAAGTAAGAAATTAACAAGATATTCTCTTTCTGAAGAACAAAGTTTAAGAAAATCAGGATTTGATTAAAAAATGATAATATATCAGGCCAAGTGAAAACTTAAATCCCAAAGGCAGAAACTGTACAAGTCAAATTGTGTATTTGATAAAAAACAAACTATAAATGAATAATGCATTTTGGGGTTAATGAAAAAATCAAAATACCTAGAACTTTTAAAACTTCCCTATAAAATTACTTTGGGGAAAAGAGGGAATTAAAACTTCAGTTGCTGTTTGTCTACAAAAGAGCACAAAAATAACTATCTTTCAAAACTGATGAGATGAGGCAACCCAGTAATCAGAGGCAAAATCATAATTTTAAATGCTTTTATTAAGAAAGCATTAAAAGAAATAAGTTTCTGATAAAAAGATATTATGAGAAAGTACTAAATGAACCAAAATAGCAGGTAGATTGAATCAATCATGACAAGACAACTACTATTACATTAACAAAGAGAAACAATTGTTAAATAAATCCGAGAACCAGATCTTTGATAAAATCAATAAAACTCTAGAAAGATTTATGAAGGAAAATAGAAGGCATATTTCAAACTTTGGNCATGAAGTTTTGCTAGGTACTAAATCTTTTCATTTCCTCTGTATAATGTTATTTTCCTCTCCATATTTCTAATGTTGTGTTTTTGCTGCTTTCCCCTGTGTTTTTTTTTTTTTTTTCTTCTCTCTTCTAATTAGCTCACTCAGTAGTTTCTCTATTTTACTTTAACCACCCTCATCCCAAAGAGTCAGTTCTTGGATTAACCAGTTCTACTTTTTAAATTAGTTTGAGTCCTAGTTGATTCATTTCTTTATGATTTTCTTCCTTCTGACTTTTGTTTTTCTTTTCTCTGACTTGTTTGAATACTAAATTTGTTTGCTTTCCTTGCATTTTTTTCCCCACTAATGTATTTATTTAAGCCTCTGTATATTCCTCTATTTTTTTTTTAATTTTTGGATGCACTGGGTCTGTTGCAGCGCGCGGACTTCTCCATTTGTGTTGCATGAGTTCAGTAGTTGCAGTGTGTGCTTAGTCGCCCCGAGGAATGTGGGATCTTAGTTCTCCAACCCAGGATTGAACCCACAACCCCTGCATTGAAAGTTGGATTCTTAACCACTAAACCACCAAGGAAATCCCTGTATTTTTCTCTTAACAACCCATATTAACTCTGTGACACAGGTTTTGGCACGTATTGACTTTCATGTCATTATTTCAGATGTTACGAAATTTGAGTTTAAATTTTTTCTTTGATTTTTCTTTCTCTTCCCACACTTCCCCACCCACATGGGGTAGGTTTTTTTTCTTCTAATTTTGTAGCTAATTCCTAGTTTTCTTGGGTTGTTATTTGTAAATGGTCTGTCTTATTTCTACTTTTTAAATTTTGTTAAGATTTTCTTTGTGGCCTGGTATTTTTTAATTATTTTAAATTTAAATTTAAAAATTTCCCCAAATCATGAAAATTTGTATCCTCTATTATCAGTGTACAGCATTCGATACAAAACAACACAGTCAGCATAGTTAAATATGCATTCAGGTCCTCTAAATCTTTATTTTTAATTTCCTTTCTTGTAGACTGGGAGAGGTGAGCTACATATGTCTGTTGTTAGTCCTTGGTGTCTGTTGAAAGTTGACGCTCTGATTATTTGATACTGGCTTTAATTGTGTCCTCATATCATTGAAGTTTTAGCCTAATTGTGGCGTGTACACACTCTGTTATTATCAAATGCCCTGTTAGTCTCCATTTCTTCATTTAATTATCGATTCAACGTTGGTATTAATATCATGAACCCAGCTTCAGTTTTGTTATCTTTACCTGATATGTCTTTGTTCACACCCTTCAAACTTCCTGAGAAATTTCATTTGACATGCTCTTATGTTTTCAACCAAAAGTTTTGTTTCATTTTTTTTTTTGACCCAGGAGGTCTTTCTCTTTGAATTGTTTTAAAACTCCACATTCATTTATGGAAATAATAGATGTGGCTTGCTTCCATTCTCTCACGTTATACTTTCTGTTTTTAATATTTCCTTTATTTTCTACCATCTTGATACAAGGGTTATGTTTGCTTTGCTTCTCTTTGTTCCCGGTCATTTTTAGCTTTATCATTTTAGGTTGCCTTTTGTACTTTCAGATGATATTTCAAGCCTCCATTTCCTGATGGTAAATGTCTATTTCCTTTAGTAAATGTCTATTGAGATCCCCAAAGGAAAGGAAATGGATGAGACTCCTGGGCTTCTGCTTTGTCAGTTTCTGCACTGGGGATGGCCTGGGGCAGGCAGCAGAGGGAAACAGAGATAGACTGAGTGGCTTGTGCCTTAGTGGCTTGTGGAGGCTGATTCCTGTTTTCCACCACTGTGCTAACAGCTTCATCCCAGGACTGACTACCTCAGTCAGATATTCCTCCTGTTGCAGGAACGGGGACCCCTTCTAGGGCGCGAGAGTGGACTCTTGTCTAAGGCTCAGAAGTGAATTGTCCTCGGAGACACACGTGCTGACCAAGCAGGAGGCGTTACTGGGAAGGGGCGCCCAGGAGGAGAGCAGGAGGGTAAGGGAACCCGGGAGCGCTGCTCTGCCATGGGGCTCACAGTCTCAGGTTTTATGGTGAGGGGGTTCGTTTCCACGGTGTCTCTGGCCAATCATTCTGACTCAGGGTCCTTCCTGGTGTCGCCAAGGTGGATTCCAGCGAGGAAGATTCTAGAAGGTTGACAGGACCCAGGGGCTGGCATCTCTTTGCTTTGGACCCTTCTCGAATTCTCCCAGTTGGTGATAGCTTGTTAGTTCCACGTTCCTTGCCAGGACCTCCTGTTCTAAGATAGCTCGTGCAAGTGGCTTCAGTCTTGCCTGGCCAGGATGGACGATTTCAGTCCGTGTTTTCCCTGACACTCCCACGTCCCTCTCAGCCAGAAGCGGGGCGGGGAACAGGCAGCAGGTACTTCCGCCTGCCACACACACCACTGAGAGATTTACCTGATTTATTTTTTTACAGTCTGCTCTTCTGTCCAGTTCTTTCATGGCAGGAGATAGTGACAGCAGGTGGTTGAGCCCAATCTACATCTCCTTTCCTGCTTTCTGGCTACCTGAAATACACCGTGCCAGCCCCTACCTGTTTTTCAGCTCTCTTGTAGGACTCCAAGATGGAAGCAAGGAGCTTCTCCTCCAGTGGGTGTGGGAAGGGAAATATTACTAAGATTTTTCGGGACTTTCACCTTTATCTTCTACCTATTCCTTACCCTGCTTCACGCTCCCTGGGCTATAGGGCAGAACGCTACCTATTGATTGCATGAAGCTTCTGAATTTTTTTCCATCGACATTTTAAAGCCAAAACATGAGGTCATAAACTTTCCTCTAAATGATCCTGGTGGGTTATTTTAAATTAATTAATTTAATTCTTATTTATTTTTGGCTGTGCTAGGTCTTTGTTGCTGTGTGTGGCCTTTGTTTAGTTGTGGCAAGCAACAGCTACTTTTTAATTGCAATTTGCAGTGGCTTCTTTTGTTATAGAGCATGGGTACTAGGGCGTGAATTTTCTGGTAATTGCAGTGTGTGGGTTTAATTGCCCCACGGCATGTGGAATCTTCCCAGGCCAGGGATCAAACCCTTGTCCCTGCATTGGCAAATGGATTCTTAACCACTGGACCACCAGGGAAGTTCCATGGTGGTTTTTAAAATCTAAATTGTTGTCAATTTTTGTCCATTTCATTATATTGATAGAAAAACCTCTCTCTTTGCTTATCTTCACCGTTATATTCCAGAAGCTTCCTTTATTCTTTGCACCATTATATTGTGTAGTATGAGTGTACCATAGTTTAATTAACTATCCTCTTATTGGTAGAGCAATTTATTAATTAATGGTCTAATTATTAAAGTAATTAATGTACAGTGTGATAAGGAAGCAGGGAAACAATCCTGCTTGCATAAAACTGGTGAGTTTTAATTGATATAGTCCTTAGAAGGTATACTCTATCAAAGATCTTAAAAACATCTGTAGTCTTTCATTCAGAAATTCCATGTGTAGAAATTTAAGATAATTCTAGAAGAGCCTAATGATTAATGTACAAGAATCTTTATCGGTGCCTTATATGGAAGCACAAAATTGTTAGAAACAATCCAAGTATCTAACAATGCAGAACTGCTTGAGAAAATCATGGTACAGCCATACTGTGGAATCTACACAATCATTGGCTGTTGGGAGGGAGTGGTGAAGAGACTTTCAGCTTATTTGCAGAGAGGTACACTGCCAATTGTGTTTCTCATTCTACTTTCACTGGCCTTATGGTGAATCTAGGAAATAACTCCTAGATTCTAGCCCTGGTTTTGGTAAAGGTAGGACAGCTCTGAGTATGAATATGTGTGTGTGTGTGTGTGTGTGTGTGTGTGTGTGTGACAGAGAGAGAGAGTTTGCACACATGCAAGGAGATCCAAAATGATTTGCCCGTGGTCACCATTGCCTTGCAGGAGACTAGTTGAGGAATCTTTTAGTTTATTCCAGAAGAAGTGGGAGAGAGGAGAGTGGGAAGATTAAGACCACCGTCAAGTTTGAAGATTTGCTGGGAGGGCTTAGAGAACTCAGAAAAGTGTTATGATCACAGAGTGTATTACAGTTCAGTTCAGTTCACTCAGTCAATCGTGTCCAACTCTTTGTCGCCCCATGCACTGCTGCACACCAGGACTCCCTGTCCATCACCAACTCCCAGAGTTTACTCAAGCTCATGTCCATCGAGTCATTAATGCCATCCAACCATCTCATCCTCTGTCATCCCTTTCTCTTCCTGTCTTCAATCTTTCCCAGCATCAGAGTCTTTCCCAATAAGTCAGTTCTTCACATCGGGTAGCCAAAGTATTGGAGTTCCAGCTTCAGCATCAGTCCTTCCAATGAATATTCAGGACTGATTTCTTTTAGGATTGGCTGGTTTGATCTCCTTGCCATTCAAGGGACTCTCAAGAGTCTTTTCCAACACCACAGTTCAAAAGCATCAATTCTTTGGTGCTCAGCTTTCTTTCTTGTTCAACTCTCACATCCATACATGACTACTGGAAAAACCATAAGTTTGACTAGATGGACCTTTGTTGC
This sequence comes from Neotragus pygmaeus, assembly GCA_006410875.1. Taxonomy (NCBI): domain Eukaryota; kingdom Metazoa; phylum Chordata; class Mammalia; order Artiodactyla; family Bovidae; genus Neotragus; species Neotragus pygmaeus. The sequence goes on from SJYV01014686.1 coordinate 16,328, forward strand.
CAAAGTAATGTTTCTACTTTTTAACATGCTGTCTAGGTTGGTCATAGCTTTTCTTCCAAAGAGCAAGTGTCTTTTCAATTGAACTCTACTGGAACCATCATTTGGTGTCCCTGGTGGCTCAGTGATATTACAGTGAAAGGATACCGATTAAAACCATCAAAGGAGAGAGGTACACAGGACAGTCCCAGCACTAGCCTCCAGCTGTGTCCTCTCAGTGGAATGACAGGGATATTGCGTAATTCTCCCAATAATAAAATGTGTCAACACACAAAGTATTGTCAACCAGGGACGCTCACCTAAGCTTTGATGTTTGTGGTTTTTGTTGGGGGTAAGTCACACAGAATGATTGTGTGACTGATCTTAGTTACTCGGTCTCCAGCCTCTCCAGATATTGAACTAATTCAGAATGACCCAAAGCATCCACCATAAATCACACATTAGCATAAACCATCTGGCATGGCCCAAGATCCCAGGTATATGAAGCCACTCTCATCAGGCAAGATAGCCAAGGGCTTAGAGGTCATCTCCCAGAAGCAGATCAAAAGCCAGTCTTTTTCTCTGAAACGTGTATGGTTTGGCCATCCCAAGCCTGCTGAGTAACCTGTTAGTGCACAGAAGAGAGAATAAAAGCGGAGTGATATTAGGAGACTCTCCTGGACAGAGTGTCCTGACTAATCCCCAAATATCCAGAAAAGCCTATAATAAATCGTGAAATCTTCCTGCATATGAAGTTCTTATGAAAATCCATGAGCTGGGAGAGTTTTGCATCAGAGAAAAAAGTGTTTGTTTAGGACAGCAGTTGTGGAAACAGAAGCCAGGGGAAGTAAGCCATGGGACTAAAGGACTTAGAGGTTTGCATTCAGATTCTAAGATTAGAGGAGCAAGAATCTGGTTGGAGAGTCTCCTCTGACAAAGAGAAGAGACAAACATATTTTTAAAATATCATCTCACTATATTCTTTGTATGACTCATTGTCTACTACTTTTCCTAAAATAGTGGTTTTCAGCCCCAGCTGTACATTACAATCACCTGGAGAGAACTTTTTAAATGACCCCACCCAACTGAATCAGAGTCTTTGTGAATGGGGGCTGGGGCATTAGTATTTTAAGACAATTTCCTGGATGAATCTAATGCATAGCTAGGGTCGAGATCCACTACTCAAAAGTATCTTTTTTATAGTCATAGTGATGGTCTTGTTTATTATTATTTTTAATGTGGACCATTTTTTTTGCATAATCTTTTTTTTTTTACTTTTTATTTCCTATTGGGGTATAGATGATTAACAATGCTGTGATAGTTTCAGGCAAACAGTGTAGGGACTCAGCCATACATATACCTGTATCCATTCTCCCCCAAACTCCTCTCCCATCCAGGCTGCCACATAACATTGACCAGAGTTCCATGTGCTACACAGTAGGCTATACAGTTGATTATTCATTTTAAATATAGCGGTGTATGTGTGTAGATCCCTAACTATCCCTTCCCCACCTTCTTCCCCTCCCCCACCACCCCAGCAGCCATAAATTCATTCTCTAAATCTGTGAATCTCTATTTTGTAAGTAAGTTCATTTGTATCATTTCATTTTAGATTCCACATGCAAGGGATGTCATAAGATATTTCTCCTTCTCTGTCTGACTTACTTCTGATGTGGACCATTTTTAAAGTCTTTATTGAATTTGTTACAATATTGCTTTTGTTTTGGTTTTGTTTTTTTGGCCAAGAGGCATGAACAATCTTAGTTAGCTCCCTAACCAGGGATCATACTCACACCCCTTGCATTGGAAGGTCAAGTCTCAACCACTGGACCACCAGAGAAGTCCCTGGTTTACATATTATTTTAAAACAGGGTGTCTCAACCTCCTCATTAGTGACATTTTGGCCAGACAGTTCTTTGTTGTGGGACATTGTCTTGTGCATTGTAGGCTGTATATTTAGCAGCACCCCGGTCTCCATCCATGATATACCAGTAGCAAACCACTTCCCAGTTGGGACAATAAAAAAACTTGTCTCTAGATACCACCAGTGTCCTCTTCAGTTCAGTTCAGTTCAGTCACTCAGTCGTGTCTGACTCTTTGCGACCCCATGAATTGCAGCATGCCAGGCCTCCCGTTCATCACCATCTCTCGGAGTTCACTCAGACTCATGTCCATCGAGTCTGTGATGCCATCCAGCCATCTCATCCTCTGTCGTCCCCTTCTCCTCCTGCCCCCAACCCCTCCCAGCATCACAGTCTTTTCCAATGAGTCAATCTTCGCATGAAGAGGGTCAAAATCACTTCTGGTTGAGAATCACTGCCGTATATGAATTTTTGAAGGTGCATGTATAGAAAAGTTTCTGGGGACACAGTCTCCCTGCTCCTCCTATATCTATGCTCAGCTAGTATATATCACTCAAATCTGTGAGGTGGGCATGCGGGGCAGCTGTAATCCATGTCCAGTGGAAAGTTGTGCGCAATTGTATTGAAAAAAGGTGACATACCAACGTGAGTTGGAAATCTCAGTGTTCTTGAGAAACTGTTTAAAAAGGCAGCCTGTGATGTTTGGTAGAAACCAGCACAATACTGTAAAGCAATTATCCTTCAATTAAAATTAAAAAAAATTTTTTAAAGCAAAACCTGGGAGAAAAAAACAAACAAACATAGACTAGGAACAAGTCTTGACTCCAACATTTACTCACTAGATTAGCCAGATTTTTCGGTTATCTTTTACCAGCCAAAAAAGCTCTAAAACTAATGAACCCCATGCTTTATTGCTCATGAATCTGTGGTCAATGGCTGGTTGTTCTGGCCTCTCCCAGTCTCACTCCTGTGTCTGGGCTCAGCTGCAGGTTGGAGAAGTGGCTTTGCTGATCTTGGCCGGGCTCTGCCACGTGGCTGGGCCACAGCCGGAACAGCAGGACTCTGGTCTACCCAGCCTCTCACTCTGCAGTAGGCCAGCCAGGCCTCGTGCAGGCAGTCATGTCAGGGTTCCAGAAGAACGAGCAGAAACACGGCTGGCCTCCTGAGGCCTATGCTTGGAACTGGCCCACCATCCCTCCCCCACAGTCTTCTGGTTGAAGTTGACCACCAGGCCAGTGGGTGGGAGAACAAATTCCACTCTTGGTGGGAAGAGCTGCAGAGTCCCTTCACCAAGTGACAGCAATGTGACAAACACAGCGGTGGGTGGAGAGCTGTGGTCGTTTTTGCAGTCCTCCACGTTTGGGCAAGTGACTTAGCCTTGTTAAGCCTCAGTTTTCTCATCTGTGAAACAGGGATAATATTGCTCCACTCGGAATTACTGTGAAGATTCAGTGCCTACTGCATAGTTGGTGCTTGTGAACAATGGCCATTTTTACTCTTGTTTTTCTACTCTTTAATATATCTCAGTGGTTGCACTTTTCTCAGTGAATAAATTCAGAATTCCTTACTGCAACTAACAAAGCCTTCGTGATTTGGACATTGTCTGTCAGCCCCTCCACCTTCCATATTTCTGAGCTACTTGAAGCTGCTCAATGGAGCAGCTACAGGACAGGCACCCCCCGTGTTTCACCAGTACCGAGCCTTCTGCTGGGTTGTCCACTTATGTCCTTGGTGTCCTGAACAATTAGAAGGGCACCTGAAATTCAGTCTACTCTAGGGCCTATCACTTGCCCACCTCCTCTGCCTTGAAGATGAGGTCATTATTTATTCTTCATTAAGGTCAGCAGTGGTTTTGGCGGGACACACGTGGAGCAAAAGAGATTCCTGGACTGTGTAGTGAGAAAGTCATTCCCCTCCGGTGGTTTTCAGTACTTTACCCAAGGCAGTTTCACTGATGCTCATGTGTCTTTAACACCTAATACCTGCCAACCTGAACAGGCGGTGAGCCCCAGTCTGAAAACTTTCAATAGGAAGAGGTTAGAATTCAACAGCCCTGAATTGTTTCCATCACTTTTACTTTTATAGTTTCTTTCATGGAAAGTGATACTAGTTTTACATTTTCATAGCGCTATAAAGTTTCCTTCAAAACCACATTCATTTGGCCAATAAAAAGGGGTCAAGTTCAAGGGAAAAACCTGAAATAAAGAACAATGTGGGTGGTACTCGGGACGAAAATAGAGAGGGGGTACTTAAGTGACAAGTTTGGAAAAATCCTGAAATACATCAGCTTTACCATCTCTTCTAATAAAGATCCTATAGCTCTTCCAGGATTCCCTACTTGTCTGTGAAGTCATACCTTTGACCCTAGATTCACGGCCAGTGAGGGCAACAATGAGATGCCAGCAAATTCGGGCAGGCTGGTATCATTCAAGGAAGAAGAGTTGCCATGAGTCAATCCTGTACTCAGCTGATTTGTGTTATCTCCATGGTGATAAGAGGAGGACGAGTCAGAGAGGGTAACGGCAGTCGTTGTTATAGTAATAGTAAGCATAGTAACAGTAATAGTACCAGGAGTAGTTACAGTAATAGGCAGAGTCATAGAAATAATTGTGGTAGTAGCAGAAATGTTCACAGTAGAAGAGTAGCAACCATTTATTGAGCACCTAATGTGGGTTGAGAATTGGGCTTCACTCTGTATGCATAGGCTCCCTTATTTCTCATCGCAACCCCATCGGGCAGCTCTTCTTCTGACCTCTGTTTCACAGATAAGGACATTGATCTTAATGAGGGAAAGTAGCCCAAAGCTAGTCAGCAGGGAAGTAACAGGGCTAGAAGTCTAAGGTCCGTCTGACTGCCAGGTTGGTGCCGCTCCTGACCAGAAACATTCCCTTCCACTAAGGTTTCGAGAGTGCAATCCTTTGCACCTTTCCAAGGCAACGGGAATGCTACTTCAGCAATTCATGTATAATTTAAGGAAATTCTGAAGCAGTTTGAATATTTAAATGATGTCTTATCAAGGCAATGTTAAAAAAAAAAATCTGCTTCTCTTCAATCTATAATACGATCCTCAGAAATTCAGTAGAATATCTGAGAACTCTCCTGTCTCCATCTCCAAACACCCCAGCCCCACCCATGCCATTCCCAGCCTCCAGCCTCTCGTTTTACTGAAGAAATGAGATTCAGATGGAAAAATACTGGCACAAGCTTGACCGAGGTTCTCTAATAAAGACACCGTGCATCACGCATCAGCTGCTGCTGTTGCTATGGTGACAGCCACGATTTCTCCCAGACAGCTTGGGTCCGAAGGGAGGGTGGACCCTGGGGGAACAAGTGGATTTCTCCAACCTGTCAGTCCCTCTCACCTTTCCTGTTTCTCTCACCTCCCCCAAGCCTACCAGGTCCCCCCTCCCCTTCTTAGATGACGCTGACAGCGGGTACTAGCACCCCCAGGCCATCGTAATTAGCATCTGGCTCTGAGCCCAGTCTTCTGGCAGCACATTCCTCTCCTCTCTCGCCAGCCAATCTCCTTCCCCCAGCATCCCTCCATCAGCACTGCAGCAGCTGCGGCACCAAGAGCCTCCGCACCAAGGTCACCACCAGAACCAACAATGACAAAGCACTCCCTTCCTTCTTGGGTGGGCACCACACCGGGCAATGCCTCACGATCGTCTGAGCCACTCTGGGGTAATGCAACTGCGATTCTGAACAAAGAGCCTGTCCTTAGGAGGATGGGTAAAGGTGAGCCACCCGTTCTCGGAGGGGCTAGTGAGAAATGCATTTAATCAATTAAGCTCTCCGGGACAGAAGGAACAGAGCAAAATAAGCCTGAGATCCCAGAAGGGTGAAGAAAGGATCAGGCAAGCTCGCGTGTCACTGCAGCTTGGAACCTGGGGTGCTGAGCATGGTGGTGGTGATGAGGAGGATGCTGATCGTGATGTCAATAGCACCATTTTCTGTGTGCCAAATACCAGACTAAGCACTTGCCAAGCATTTCTGCATTTAATCCTCGCATCTACCGTGTGGAGTAACCGGCGGCAGCTACTGTTAGGATACCCATTTCACAGATGGGGACATAAGCCTAGAAAAGTTAAAAAACACACCCCTGCCTGAGGAAGCAATCACAGAAATCCAGAATGTGGGACATTCTACAAGATAATTGGCCTGGACGCTTCCTGATGTCATTGATGAAAGGGTAGGGATCTTTTCTATAAAAGAGGAAAGTAAAGAGACATCAAAACCAGATGGCATTTGTGATCCTACTTGAATCTTGATATGGAAAATAGAAACAGCCATAACAGACATTTAAGGGACATTTGGAAAAATCTGAATATGGACTGCATGTTAGATGACATTAGGAAATTGTTGATTTTTGCTAAATGTGAAAATGTTACATAGGGCGCTTCTATTGGTGCATGTTATTTTTAGGGGAGAATTGTAATGATGCTTGTAATTTACCTGTACATATGCTTCCTCTGTGATGTTTTCTAACACCAGCAACCAGTTCTCTAACTCTCTGGACACAAGAGGAGGGTCCTACAGTCTAGTTCAGTTTAACACTAACTACCCAGAGTCGGGTTTCCCGAGTGGTACAGTGGTAAAGAATCTGTCTGTCAGTGCAGGAGATGCAAGAGACAGAGGTTTGATCCCTGGTCCGGATGATCCCCTGGAGGAGGGAATGGCAACCCACTCCAGTATTCTTGCCTGGAGAATCCCATGGACAGAGGCACCTGGTGGGCTACAGTCCATGGAGTTACAAAGAATTGGACACGACAGCTACTGAGCCCACACACACCTAGAGTTAGCACAGATTCCACAGGGTAAGGGCTCAGGCTAAGACAAAGGCTAAGACGGCCCTACTTCAAATATCAAGCATGAGCCCTGGGTGTTACCTGTACTTCTGACTGATGGGCTATAAATTCAGGGAATTCCTACAACCCCCTCCCCAGGTTTGATAATTTGCTAGAATGACTCATAGAACTTCAGGAAAGCAATTTACTTAAATTTTTGGACTTATTAAACAGGACAGGCTTCCCTGATGGCTCAGTGGTAAAGAATCCACCTGCCAATGCAGAAGACGTGGATTCAATCCCTGGGTTGGGAAGATTCCCTGGAGAAGGAAATGCAACCCACTCCAGTATTCTTGCCTGGGAAATACCGTGGACAGAAGAGCCTGGAGGGCTATAGTAAATACATGGGGTTGCAAAAGAGCTGGACATGACTTAGCAGCTAAAAAGCAGGTAGTAAACTCCATCTAAGGCTAAATACCAGCACGAGACAGATAGTCAACAAGTACCTTAAGGGAAAGTTGAAAAGAATTTTCAAAAAACAACATTTTACAACTCAGGAACAGCCAAATGGAAGAGATGCATAGGGCAGGGTGGATGCCCTCTCCGAATATTGAGGAGATATATGCTCTCTCCATATATTGGGTGCCCTCTCCTAGCATTGAGATGTTTACCAACATTGATGTGATTGTTGATGTGTTCACCAACTCAGAAGCTCTCTGAATGCCATCATTCAGAGGTTTCTGTGGAGGGTTCCTTACACAGGCAGAAATTATTAAATCATTGGTCATTGGTGACTAACTCGTATCTCTAGCATCTCTCTTTTCCCAGGAAAAAGGTGAAGCTGCTATTTCCAACCCTGTCCTCAAGACTAGGTCTCTCTGAGGACCAGTACCCACCCTGAAGCTATATAATGGCCCCTATGCACCAGTCATCTCATTAGCATACAAAAGACACTCATCACTCCAGAGTTCCAAGAGTGTTAGCAATTGTGTGCCATGAACCTAAGACAAAGATCTTTTTTAAAAAAATTATCAATATATAATCCTTGTATATATGCATGTATGGCAAACCTAGAAAATATAGCAAGATATTAACAAATGTTGAATGTGAGTGGCTCATTATTGGGTTATCAATAGTACAGGGTCTTCCTTGACTGTCCACTGGTTAACACGTCAACTTCCAGTGCAGGGGGGTGTGGGTTCGATCCCTGATCTTGGAGTTAAGATCCCACATGCCTTGCAGCCAAAAAAACCAAAGCATACAACAGAGAAAATATTGTAACAAATTCAATAAAGAATTTAAAAATTGTTTTTGTTCAGTCAGTAAGTCATGTCCAATTTTTTGTGACCCCATAGACTGCAGCATGGCATGCTTTAAAAATGGTCCACCTCAAAATAAAAAAATCTTAAAAAAAATAACACATCATATATTCAGTTCAGTTCAGTCGTGTCCGACTCTTTGCGACCCCATGAATCACAGCACGCCAGGCCTCCCTGTCCATCACCATCTCCCGGAGTTCACTCAGACTCACGTTCATTGAGTCTGTGATGCCATCCAGCCATCTCATCCTCAGTCGTCCTCTTCTCCTGCCCCCAATCNTTGCTTGCCTCTGCTATACTGTAATCTCCATGAGAGCCTGAGCTTGGTATGTCTTGTTTACCATTTTATCCTCAGAACCTAGAGTAGTGTCTGGGCTTGAAACACATTGGTTGGGCTCAGTACATACTTGTGGAATGAATGGATAAGTCCTTAAGAAGCTCCTGCCTTGAATTACTTGTGCTTCCTCTATTATCTTTCATCATATCCATTGCTCTTGTGGTTGCTTATTTTCCCAAAGTAGGTAATGGCCAGGATGACCCACATCGATTCTTGTCCTCTGATATCCCTGCCCTTGTATAATCTCCTCATCTTTGCATGTGGACTGGATCTAGTGAATTATTTCAAATAAATATAATATAGCAAAATTGATAGGATGTCACTTCTTTTTTTTTTTTTACTTTATTTTGCTTTACAATACTGTATTGGTTTTGCCATACATCGACATGAATCAGCCACGGGTGTACATGAGTTCCCAATCCTGAACCCCCCTCCCACCTCCCACCCCATATCATCTCTCTGGATCATCCCCGTGCAGGATGTCACTTCTAAGAAAGAAAGTGAAGTCGCTCAGTCGTGTCTGACTCTTTGCGACCCCCATGGACTGTAGCCTACCAAGCTCCTCAGTCCATGAAAATTTTCCGGGCAAGAGTACTGGAGTGGGTTGGCATTTCCTNCCCGTGCAGGATGTCACTTCTAAGAAAGAAAGTGAAGTCGCTCAGTCGTGTCTGACTCTTTGCGACCCCCATGGACTGTAGCCTACCAAGCTCCTCAGTCCATGAAAATTTTCCGGGCAAGAGTACTGGAGTGGGTTGGCATTTCCTCCTCCAGGGGATCTTCCTGATCCAGGGATGGAACCCGGGTCTCATGCATTGCAGGCAGACGCTTCATCATCTGAGCCACCAGGGAAGCCCACTTCTAAGATTTGGTGACAAAGAGACTCTGGCTTCCATTTCTTGTGCCTTCTCTTGCTTGCTGTCTCTCACGGGAGACAGCTGCTATGTTGTGAGCTGGATTCTGGGAAGATCCACTTGACGAGGAACTGAGGAAGACCTAGCTGACAGGCAGCAAAGAGGCTGGCCAACAAGCATGTGTGTGACCTCAGAAGTGGATTTTCTCTCACTTGAGCCATCAGATGAGACCACAGTCCTGGCTGACGTATTGAGTGCAGGCTTGTGAAAGATTCTTATTCACAGATTCTGTGAGATAGTAAATATTGGTTGTTTTAAGCTGCTAAATTCTGGGGTAATTTATTGTGTAAAAATAGATAAGTCATATATGACCTAGGGCTCAATTTTAAATTGCACACGCTAAACCTTTTAAGGTCCTAAATTAACTTGGTTTAACCATGCTATGAATACTATGGAATGGTTAAGAGAAGTGAAGTCAATCTATTGGTTATAATGTAAGGCATTTACAACACTGAATTTTAGAAAGCAGGGTGCAGAACAAGACCTATTGCAGGGCTTCCCCAGTGGCCCAATGGATAGGAGTCCACCGGCCCGATGCAGAGGACACACATTCGACCCCTGGCCTGTGTAGATCCCACATGCCGAGAATCAGCTTAGTCCAGGAGCTGCAATTACTGACCCCATGTGCCACAGCTACTAAAGCCTGTGAGCCTGGAGCCCATACTCTTCAACAAGAGAAGCCACTGCAATGAGAAGCCCAAGTACCTCAATGAAGAGTAGCCCCTACTTGCCACAGCTGGGAAGGCTTGCACACAGCCGTGAAGACTCATCACAGCCATAAATAAATCTTAGAAAACAAAAGAAGGCTTACTGTAGAATATCATTCATGTAAAAGAAGAAAAAAAAAAACCTCGATACATAATATATTTCTATAGCTACAAGTCAATGTATGTAAATATCTGGAAATAAGTCTGGAGGTAAACATATCAAGTCACAGCATGCTTCCCTGGGTGTGGTTAAGAAGAACTTAAACTTTGCCTATATTTCTAGAAGCTTTAACACGAAGAATGTATTTAGGTATAACTTGTGCTATTTAAAAAAGTAAACCCTACTTCATTTTCTAACTGTGTTTAGTTTTCATTTTGGCTGTGCAGGCTCTTCGTTGCCACACGGGCTTTCTCTAGTTGTGGTTGCGCAGCGGCTTCTCTCGAGCGGCAGCTCTGTGGCTGCTCCTGTTGCAGCACAGAGGCTCTCTAGTTGCCCCCTGGCATGTGGGTTCTTAGTCCCCCAACCAGGGATCCAGCCCATGTCCCCCTGCATTAGAAGCTGGATTCTTAACTACTAGACCACCAGGGAAGTCCCTAAAAAAAATAAATACTGCTTTAAAAGGAAGGAAGCCGGCTTAGAGATTTTATTGTTCCAAGTGAAAATAGCTTTTTTTTAATTGGTAAAGCTTATTCCAATAAAACTCAAGGAATATATAGACATAAAATAGAAGATGAAAGGTCACGATTACCTCATTGTCTCAATCAACAATTATTAACAATTTGTTTCATATTCTTCTATATTTTCTTTTAAATCAATTAAATAAAAATGGGATCCTATTTTACTTTCTGTTCTGTAGCCAGAGCTTCTGTTGATCATACATCATGAACATCTTTCTAAACTCATACGTTTGGAGCTACTAATTTTGTTGTCGTGTTGCATGCCATTCATTACACGCACGTGCTGTAATTAATTCAACTGCTAGTATGTAACCTCCACAAGCACAAGACTTCAACAGATTTGCCTACCACTAGATCCTTAGGGGCTAGAACAGTGCTTGAAGCTTGGTAGGCATTCAAAAAATATCCACTGAGTAAACTAATTTATCTCATCAGCTACCAATAGATGATTGGTTTGACTATTGATACAATAGAACATCGCTTCACACTTGTATGATTATTTTCTTGAGATAAATTCCTGAAGATGAAGTTACTAGGTCAAAGGGATATTTTAAAATTAGAGACTCCCAGGTGGTGCTGTCGTAAAGAATCTCCTGCCAATGCAGGAAATACAAGAGACATGGGTTCAATCACTGGACCGAGAGAATCCCCTGGAGTAGGAAATGGCAACCCACTCCAGTATTCTTGCTGGGAAAATCCCATGGACAAGGGAGCTACAGTCCAAGGGGTCACAAAATTTTGCCAAATTTAGCTGTATTTAGTCTCTACCACATTACATTCCTACCCATCAGTGTATAAAAGTATCTATTCCCCTATACCCTCACCAGTATGGGATACAATTCATCTCTGACATAACGTTGTGATGGGGTTTTCAACTACAAGTATTGTGTTGGGGAACTGGAGAGATTCCCCACAGATGTTTTGTGAGACTGGGCAGGATATAATGAGCCCACCATGCTTGGAAAATTAATTTAAATGAAGAGTGTGCCAGTCAGGGTCCCAGCAGGAAAGGGTAGGCACACTCAAATCAGGTAATTTAAGGGGCATTTAATAAAGAAACTCTTTCCAAGGGAGGACAGTGTGTCAGAAAAACCGTAAGTATCCCCAGGGACTAATTACATTGGGTTGTTTTATCACCTCTAGACCTGAAAGGCAAGAGTGGCTACTGTAACCTGGAGACTGAGAAGCCCATGAGGTGAAGACCACCATGCAGAAGTTGTGACCCTCAGGTACCACCACCCAGCAGGGTGCAAGCTGGAGATTAAATCCTTCCTTACCTTGTGGGGCTCCCTAGTGGTCAAAACCAATGGGAAGCCACTGAGTAAGGGAGCCCTTTGAATAGTTCTTTTTTTTTTTTTTTTTTTTGCCTCCCAAAAGCACAAGGTATATAGCAAACAGTAAGTGCTCAATAAGTGTGTTCCTGAATTTAACCCTCACAACAATTTCCTTCAAGATAGTCATTTATATCCCAAGGGGAAACTAAAGCTCAGAGAAATAATTAACTTGCCCAGGGTCATGCAGCTAGTTCTGGAGGGGTCTCAAGCCCTATGCTGTGAAGTGCTAAGGAACCTGCTTCTGAGGGCAAGCAGATGGTAGTCACCACAAAGACTTTGTCAAATAGTGAAATCCAGGGACTTCCCTATGGTGGTCCAGTGGTTAAGAATCCACCTGGCAATGCAGGGGACACGGGTTCCATCCCTGGTCCGGGAGGATCCCAGATGCTTTGGAACCACTAAGCCCGCGCACCGCAACTCCTGAGCCTGCACTCTGGAACCTGTACTCCTCAATGANGGAGGGGGTTCAGGATTGGGAACTCATGTACACCCGTGGCAGATTCATGTCAATGTATGGCAAAACCAAACAGTACTGTAAATTAAGATAAAGTAAAAAAAAAGTTAAAAAAATAAAAATTAATATAAAAAGACTATGCATTTAGATTATGCATATTTGAAAGTCAAATATCTGAAAGTCATCTTTGATATTGTCCCCTCTCCTGCTTCATAAATATAAATCTGTCATCATGTCATCATGTTTTGTTTTGTTGCTTTTAATCTTAAAATTCTTATTGGTTCTCTCCACTTTTCATCATCTTTACTTTTACCACTCTGGTCTAAGCCACCATTGCCTGGACCGTAACAGTGGCTTCCCCAGTTCTCTAACTGCAGCCATACTCCTTTTGGGGGCCAGCATGATCTTTACCATTCTGAAGCTTTCCATGAATCTGACCCCCAAAGATTTGAAGGGAGCTGGCACTTGCTTAATGCAGTTTCATCTTACAGCACTCTCTCTTTTGTTCTTGAACTGCATGCACAATGTTTTTAAGTGATTAAAGAGCTCCCATCACTTCATGGGAAATAGATGGGGAAACAGTGTCAGACTTTATTTTTGGGGGCTCCAAAATCACTGCAGATGGTGATTGCAGCCATGAAATTAGAAGACGCTTACTCCTTGGAAGGGCTTCCCTGGTGGCTCAGAGGTTAATGTGTCTGCTTGCAATGCGGGNGTGTGTGTGTGTGTGTGTGTGTGTGTGTTTTGCTTACAAGCCTGCAGGGTAGTTGTGACCAGGCTGATTTAGGCTGGGTTCTGCTGGGCTTGGCTCCAAGCTTCTGGTTGGGTCCAGGTCTATTCCACATGGCTCTCACCCTTGCATCAGTAACTGTTAGAGGGAAGTTATTCTTAGAATGGAGCCCATGTATGTGGGGCAGCGTCGGGCAGGCGGGGGCAATCACATAAAGTTACGCTTCTTGAGACTTCATCCCAGAACTGGAACACTTAATTTCTGCCCCAATTCCATCAGCTGTATCTGGTTACATGGGTTAAGCTCCAAAATCAATGGCTATGAAAAATAGTCTCCATTCATTCTAGTGGAAATTCTTTCCAAGTCACATGACCCAAGATGTGGTTATGAAATTCTCATAAAAGAGGGCATGAGTGATTTCAGAGCCTCAGTTTATCATTGGATTCCAGTCTTCAGATTTCCACATAGGTTTTTTTCCCTTCCATCATGTTCTAAGCAATTCTTCAGCCTAGTAAGAAAAATTCCCAGTTGAAGAAGCTGTTTGATGTCGAATCACATAGGGCCAAACTTGGCAGTAAGTTATCAATAACACCTTTAGAGAAAACAACCATAAAGCCTGGGAACAGTTATACAGAGAAAAATGAATAAGAAAATAATTGCTCATCAGCCAAGAATGCTTTCTACATCTCATCTACAACATTGAAACTCTCAGTAAGTTTTTCCTTCAGCAAAAAGGAATTTATAGCTTCAGTGCTATCAATTGTTTATTAATTAAAAATGTATTGAGGTCCTCACGACTGCAGCACGTAAACCAGACATGCCAATGCTTGGCCCAGGCAGCCCGGTGTGGGGTGTAAATTATATCCAGGGCGACTCGGGTCTGGCCAGGAGACACTGCAGCAACCCAGGGTTATACTTTCTCTAAGTTAGAACTACTGAAACTCACATGCTTAGAATATTTAAAACATCTATCGCAGGTCTGCAAATGGATGGCTTTTCCATCCCATTAAGGCTTCTTTCAGCAGTTTCAGATGCCGACCTTCCCTGGAACAAAGTGAGTTTGCACCCAGCAGACTCTGCACTGGTCCTAGAATAGATAACCTGAAAGTTCCACAGGGTCCTGCACTAAAATCCAGATTAGCAGCAAAAGCCTGACCTCAGCACCTTCAGTGACTTTGGTGACACTGAGGAGCGAAAGGATCCAACCTGGTACAGGGCTTCCGGGATACACAAGTGGAACATAAGAATCCTCCATCCATGCATCCATTCACTGACAACAGTATCTGTTGAGCTTTTGTTATAAACAGCCAGTCACTGAGCTAGGAGCTTGAGTCCAGGAAAGGAGCTGAGCTCCTGACAAGAAGGGAGAGCAGGGAACAGAGAGCTTGCCAAGAGTGGAATCTAAGGAGTGTGCAGGTGTGCAGGTCTGATTTCCGCACAGGAGGCATTCTGTCAAGTCCTCTTTGTTCTTATTTGCAAAACATGACGAGGAAGTGATAAATATTTGCCTTTTGCCTGTGGCTAAGTTTAGGATTGATTTTGTTGAATCCAGGTATGCAAATTTCATAGACTATTATTTAAATGCTAAGGATTGTCAGTAGGTAAAGAAGGGTTACCTGTTCGTCTTCTACAGAAGATGCTAGAGGCTGTTGATTTCAGTAAGGAACAGAGTAAAAAGCCTCCTTGCATTTGAGGAGGAAGATGCTCAGCCTACCAGGTCAGGAAATGAGTTCATACATAGCAGAAAACTCCCTATACTGAGAGTCACAGCTTTGAGAACTCAGACAACTTTCTTTCCCTTCCTGGGCATATATTTCCGAGTCTGCAAAATGAAAGGGTTGAGTCAGATGAGCTACGAGTTATTTTCCAAGTTCTTCTCGACTTCCTACCTATACACAGTGGTCTCTACCTAATAGTCTCCCCACAGTGTGATAAAAAAAAAAGAGTGCAAAATTTAGAGACAGTCCGTTCAAATTTGAATCACAGCTTATACGTGATCTCTGAATATCTCTGAATCCCACTTGGACTAAGAGAACTTAGATTTAAAAGGAGGAAACTAACGATAATTTCTATTGGGTTGCCTCATGGGTGCTCAAGAACTGACGAAGCAGGAACTCAAAATTGGTGACAGGCTTGAGTTCTTGGTGATCTTTGAGGATGGCAGGGTTAACCACTTGAAGCAGGAAATAGACCCAATGCCTTTTGGACATATCACATGGTCCCTCCTTCACACAAGAGCTTTGGGCAATGAAAGACAGAAACGAGGAGCTGTATCTGGCAGAACATAGGATTTGCCATCAGGCCCACTTCACCCCCAACACTACTTTGGATCTGCATTGGGACAATCCATTCATTCACTCACCAGTCATTTACTGAGGGACTGCTATGTTCCAGACACTGCTAAGTGGGCCCTAAAGCTACAGCGGTGTATGATAATACTCTTTCTGCCTTCTGGGAAATCACCATTGAAATAAGGGGCAAGTAGGCTTATACTTCTATTATTATGCAATCAGTGCCAAGACTGAAGTTAGCCCAAAGCACTCTGGGATTATAGAGTGGTTTTCTTCATTTAACAACAACAACAACAAAACAAGAATTCCTTTATTACAAGGTAATATTGTAAAGTAACTCAGAATAACATTTACTGGATGTTTATTATTCCTAGTAAGTTACATATACTCATTAATATTCATGAGTGGTTGTGGTTTTCTTTCTTCTTTTTTTTTTTTCCTCTTTCAGTTGTTGCTCCATTTTATGCATGCAGTAACTGAGGTATGGGAACTGTACACAGTTTTCTCCGGGTTCCTCAGCCAGGAGTGGGAGAACTGGGATTGAAGCCAGTCCTGTGTGGCTCATCATACATTAGCACCATGTCTTCTGTTTGATAACAGACTTAATCCTGTTTCCGAGTACCAGGACACAGATGTCACTAAAAGGCATTTTTTTCCCCTTAGTATCATAGGACAAGACCATGTGAAAGGTCAATTTATGTTTAATTTCATTGCCCTGAGAGTTTTCTCAGATTAGGAGTGAGGGGGAAATCTGGGGAAAGAGGATAAGGGGATTCGACTTCAATTTAGTGAATGTTTTGATGGCTGTGCTTTCACTCCAGGAGGCCCCAGGTTACATTTGCCAGTCATCTCCACTTTGAAAGACATGCTTCTCCAAGTCACCAGGTCTGTTGCACACACAGTGCTAGAAGAGCTGCATTTTATCCCTTCCCTTCTGTACAAACTCAAAAAAAAAAAAGAAAGAAAGAAAGAAAGAGTATGCAGAGAAAGCCAAGTGCAAAATATAACTCAGAAATGGTAATNGGCGGGGGGAGGGGGAGGGGCACTTCCCTCTGTCCATCTACAAGCTGCTTGATCCTGGGATCGTGTTTGTCTTCCGTCCCACTGTACTTTCAAGGCCCACAGTGCCTAGTATGCAGTACATGCTCAGTAAATGTGCATTGAATGTAATCCTAAAACAGTGCTTCAAGTAGGTGGGGAAACTGAGGCTCAGAGACACTAACTAACTTGCTCAAGGTCACACAGCTAATTTTGGAGGTTCCAAAGTCCTGTCTCTCTCTCTTTTTTTGTTCGGCTGCACCATGTGGGTTGTAGACTCTTAGTTCCCCGATCAGGAATTGAACCCAGGGCCACAGCAGTGAGCATAGAGTCCTAACCGCTGGACTGCCAAGGAATTCCCAAAGTGCTGTCTTCTTAAGTGCTATACCCTGTTGCCAAAGGACTCTCCAAGTCCGTCAAATTCTGGTGCCAACATCAACTATCTGATGACCTTGGGTGAGTCACCGTGCCTCTGTGCTTCAGTTCTCTCATCAGTAAAGTGGATATGAGCGTAACACCAGGCCTCCCTCAGCGGTTGTCATGGGGATTGGGGGAGTTAATAGATCTTGCCTGGCACCCAGCAAGCACCATATGCAATGTCAGTCCCTGTCAGCAGGGAGCCCTGAGTCGTGAAGGAGATGGAGGTCTTAGATCAGGGCAGAGAAATGGCTTCCTCCTTCAGCCCTGGGGTGACCCTGGCCCAGGGGCCCTGAGTGGGCTGGAATTGTCACTCAGTCCTTGGAGGACAGGCCACTGGCCATTTCTGAGGAAAACCAGGACCTCTCAGACTAGGTGGTGAGACCAACCTGGCTTCGTGGGGGTTAAGTCCAACCAGAACGTGTTTATTTTCCCCTGTGTCTGGAAGGGCCTCTCTGGTCTCCATGGCAACGTGATTTCCTGTCCTGGTTTTCCCTTGGACGAGATACCTGCTGAATGCAGAGGCGCCTGGGCTAAAGCTGGGGTGGAGGCCAGCGTCGAGGCAGGCCGCTTTCCCTGCCTCCCCAACGCGGCCGAGTGGCCAGCCAGGGCCCCTGTCACAGGAGCCTTTGTTTACCAGTCCAGGCATCCAACTTAAGGGTGACGTCATGGAATCCAGCCCGGAATCCTTGTTACGCCCCGTTTTCTTTCTTCCTTTTCAAGGGTTTTGTTTCTTCCTGAGGCTAAGGAAACAGGCTCACACACATCGCCAGTTTGCTGAGAATATTTCCAAACCCTCTCGATCACAGGCCCTACCCGGGGTCTGGGAACTTCCCTAACGATTATTCATTCATTCATCATTTCATTCATTCAGCACACGTTTGCATATTGGATTAAATGCCCAAACTGTGCTGGAGTTGAAGAAATGGAGGGGACTAGATTAAGTCTTTCTTTAGTCTGGAGGGGCCTCTCTCTAGAGGACAGAGAGAGGCGTGGAAGTAACTAGCCACTATACAACATGACGCCTCCACAGAGGCATCTTCAGGGCTGGTGTGGAGGCATGAGGGGAAGAAGCTCAGTCTCTGTCACCTGTCTGCTCTCAGGTTCAGCCCCTAAACTCTGTGTCATTAGGCATTGGAGAAGGAAATGGCAACCCACTCCAGTGTTCTTGCCTGGAGAATCCCAGGGACAGGGGAGCCTGGTGGGCTGCCGTCTATGGGGTCACACAGAGTCGGACATGACTGAAGTGACTTAGCAGCAGCAGCAGCAGCAGCAGCCTGAGCCTCAGTCTTCTCATCTATAAAATGGGGATGAAGCTGACACCCAGTCAAGGGCAATACCTAGCGTGATGTTGAAGAGCCTGCTCTTTGGAGTGGGACTGGTGGGTTCAGGCCTCAGCTCTACCACTTACTGGCTCTGTGTTTCCAGGAAAGTTATTTATGTTGTTGTCATTATTTAGTCACTAAGTCATGTCTGTCTCTTGTGACCCTATAGACTGTAATCCTCCAGGCTCCTCTGTCCATGAGATTTCCCAGGCAAGAACACTGGAGTGGGTTGCCACTTCCTTCTCCAGGAGATCTTCCTGACCCAGGGATTGAATCTGTGTCTCCTGGATTGGCAGATGGATTTTTGATTTTTTAACCACTGAGACACCAGGGAGACCCCAAGTTACTTATATTCTCTGTTAAAAGGGGACAGATGATCCTGGTGTCCATCACATAGAGCTGTTTGAGGTCTACCCAGGTGAACGCACATACTTAGGACAGCACTCTTAGACCTGTTGTGTTATTACCTACCTCAGGGGACCCTGTGAGCCCAGAGGAGGGAGAGACTGGCCCCCGCTGGAGAATGGGTGAGCAGTGAGAGAGGCCTTCTCAGTGGAGATGGCATCTAGATAATTAGCTATCCAATGTCTCTGCAGTCAGCCCTCTGTATCTGGGTTCCACACGTGTGGATTCAACCAACTTCAGATCGAAAGTATTTGAAAAAAAATTATTCCAGAAAGTTCCAAAAAGCAACAATTGAGTATGCTGCATATGGAGCACTACTCTGAATTCACACGAATGCAGTGATGTGTAGCTGTGCCCTGTTGCAGCCTCAGGGCCCCTTACAGGTCCTCAGAGTCTCTCCAGCACTCCTTGTTTGAGCATCCTTCACCTCACCGTTCATTCCCTCGCTCCCTGTGTTAGGCAAGCTCTTTGTTTTTGTGAAGAAAAAAATAGCTTCTAAAGAGCAATTAAGTGGTCAAAGCAATCCCTCAAAGGCTAAGAGGGAGCATAAAGTGCCATCTCTCGACAAGAAAACAGAAATCTTAATCTTTTGAAAAGCGGCATGAGGCTTGCCGAAGTGGGAGTCAGGTTGCTAAGAAGGAACCGAGCGTTTATACAGAGATGCGGGGAAAGAAAGCTGAAATTTGTAGAAGAGTCAGTGCTGGCCCTACAATGGCAAAAACAGTCTCTGCTCCATAACAAGTTACTTGCAAAGACTGAGCAAGCATTAAGTGTGTGGTCAGAAGACGTGTCATAGAAACGTGTTCGTGATGGTGGCAAACTTATGCATGAAAAAGCCTCCAGCCTCCGTGAGTATAGAGGTTATGGGAGAGGCTCAAGGAGAGTGAGAGGAAGATGCAGGGTGGTAGGGTTTGGCTGGCTGGCTTTGTAAAGCACTACAGGCTCAAGAACTTAAAGATGGGGGCAGGGGGAATCCCCATTGACTAATGCTGAAACAGCATCAGTGTTCCCAGAAAAGTGCAAGAAGCTCATAGATAAGAAAGGCTCCCTTCAACTTGCTCTGCAAGAAGGTACCCAATGGTACCTGCATCCATAGGAGAGCCAAGCATCTAGGGCTAATTTAAAGTATATGGGAGTATGTGTGTAGGCTATATGCAGCACTACGCATTTTATAAGAGACTTGAGCATTCATGAGTTTTGGTGTCTGCAAGGGGTCCTGAAACATATTCCCTGCAGATACCAGGGCA
>SJYV01014686.1:45231-65192 GCA_006410875.1 Neotragus pygmaeus
TGAAATGTTCCCTTGGTATCTCTAATTTTCTTGAAGAGATCTCTAGTCTTTCCCATTCTATTGTTTTCCTCTATTTCTTTGCACTGATCACTGAGGAAGGCTTTCTTATCTCTTCATGCTATTCTTTGGAACTCTGCATTCAGATGCTTATATCTTTCCTTTTCTCCACTTCTCTTCTTTTGAGAGCTGTTTGTAAGTCCTCCTCAGACAACCATTTTGCCTTTTTGCATTTCTTTCTCTTGGGGATGGTCTTGATCACTGCCTCCTATACAATGTCACGAACCCCCATCCATAGTTCTTCAGGCACTCTGTCTATCAGATCTAATCCCTTGAATTATTTGTCACTTACAGTTTAGTCATCAGGGATTTGATTTAGATGATACCTGAATGGTCTAGTGGTTTTCCCTACTTTCTTCAATGTAAGTCTGAAACAGGCAATAAGGAGTTCATGATTTGAGCCACAGTCAGCTTCTGGTCTTGTTTTTGCTGACTGTATAGAGCTTCTCCATCTTTGGCTGCAAAGAATATAATCAATCTGATTTTGGTGTTGACCATCTGGTGATATCCATATGTAGAGTCTTCTCTTGTGTTGTTGGAAGAGGGTGTTTGCTATCACCGGTGCCTTCTCTTGGCAAAACTCTGTTAGCCTTTGCCCTCCTTCATTCTGTACTCCAAGGCCAAATTTGCCCATTACTCCAGGTATTTCTTGACTTCCTACTTTTGCGTTCCAGTCCCCTATAATGAAAAGGACATCTTTTTTTTGGATGTTAGTTCTAGAAGGCCTTGTTGGTCTTCATAGAACCATTCAACTTCAGCTTCTTCAGCATTACTGGTCAGGGTATAGACTTGGGTTTTGTGATATGGAATGATTTGCCTTGGAAACAAACAGAGATCATTCTGTCATTTTTGAGAGTGCACCCAGGTACTGCATTTTGGACTCTTTTGTTGACTCTGATGGCTACTTCATTTCTTCTGAGGGCTTCTTGCCCACGGTAGTAGATATAATGGCCATCTGAGTTAAATTCACCCATTCCAGTCCATTTTAGTTCACTGATTCATAAAATGTCAATGTTCATTCACTCTTGCCACCTCCTCTTTGACCACTTCCAATTTGCCTTCATTCATGGACCTAACATTCCAGATTCCTATGCAATATTGCTCTTTACAGCATTGGACTTTACATCATCAGTCACATCCACAACGGGTATTGTTTTTGCTTCGGCTCCATCTCTTCATTCTTTCTGCAACTAGTTCTCCACTGATCTCCAGTATTGGGCACCTACCAACCTGAGTTCATCTTTCAGTGTTCTATCTTCTTGCTTTTTCATACTGTTCATGGGGTTCTGAAGGCAAAAAAAAATGGTTTGCCATTTCCTTCTCCAGTAGACCACATTTTGTCAGAACTCTCCACCATGACCCATCTGTCTTGGGTGGTCCTGCACGGCATGGCTTATAGTTTTGAGTTAGACAAGGCTGTGGTCCATGTGATCAGATTAGTTAGTTTTCTGTGATTGTGGTTTTCAGTCTGTCTGTCCTCTGATGGAGGCTTATGGAGGCTTCCTGATGGGAGAGACTGACTAAAGGGGAAACTGGGTCTTGTTCTGATGGGCGGGGCCATGCTCAGTAANTATTTTTTTGGAAATTTATTGAAAAAAATTATCTTTGCACCCTTTGCTGAAAATAGATTGATCAGATGGGTATAGATTTGTTTGGGGATTTTCTGTTCTGGTACATTTATCTATTTATCTATTTTGGAGTCAATGCCACACTATTACTGTTGTTTTCTAATAAGTCTTTGAAGTTGGGTTGCTTGGTCTTTCTCAAGGTTATTTTCGTTATTATATGTCCTCTAGAGTTCTAGATGAGATTTAGAATCAACTTGTCAACTTTTACAAAACCCACCGCCCCCCAAAAATCTTGCTGGGATTTTGATTATCATTACAGTAAATACGTACATCGAATTAGAAATCCTTGGTGGCTTATCGGTAAAGAATCTGCCTGTATGCCAGGAGAACGCTTACCAATGCAGGAGACATGGGTTTGCTCCCTGGGTCAGGAAAATCCCCTGGAGAGGGAAATGGCAACCCACTCCAGTATTCTTGCCTGAGAAATTCCATGGACAGAGGAGCCTGGTGGGCTACAGTCCATGGGGTCACAAGAGTAGGACATGACTTAGTAACTAAACCACTACCAGACATGGAATTAGAGTAACTGNCAACCCACTCCAGTATTCTTGCCTGAGAAATTCCATGGACAGAGGAGCCTGGTGGGCTACAGTCCATGGGGTCACAAGAGTAGGACATGACTTAGTAACTAAACCACTACCAGACATGGAATTAGAGTAACTGACATCCTAATAATACCAAGTCTTCCAATTTGTAAGCGCCACTTATTTCTCTGTTTATTTAAGTACTCTTCAATTTCTCTCCACAATATTTTGTTACCAGGGTAGAGATTTTGCACATTTAGTCAGATTTATCTCTAAGCATTTCATATTTTTGATACCATTGAAAACAGTCGCAATTTTTAATTCCAAATTCCTATTGATCATTGCTATTGTATAGAAATAGAACTGATTTTTGTATGCTGCCTTTAAACCTATTTACTAAAGCTAGGAGTGTTTTTGTAGATTCTATAGAACTTTCTGCATCAAAAGTGAATAAAGATAGTTGTACTTCATTTCTACTCTTTTGTATAGACACCCCCAGAACAATGTTGAATAGAAGAGGTTCAAGTAAGAATCTTTGTCTTATTCCTAATATTAGAGATAAATATTCAGTATTCCATTATGAACTATCATGTTAGTTATAGATTTAAGTGCCCTGTATCATGTTGAGGAAATTTCCTTCTATTCATAGTTTGCTATGAGATTTTTTTCTTTAATCAGAAACAAATAGTAGATTTTTTTCCAAAACTTTCTCTGCCTCTATTGAGATGACTACATGGTTTTTCCTATATGCTTGTACTGTGTTTGAGTGCTGTGCTTAGTCACTCAGTCATGTCCAACCCTTTGTGACCCCATGGACTGCAGCTCACCAGGCTCGTCTGTCCATGAGAGTTCTGCAGACAAGAATACTGGAGTGGGTTGCCATGCCCTCCTTCAGGGGATCTTCTCACCTAGGGATCCAACCCAGGTCTTCCACATCGCAGGTGGATTCTGTATAGTTTTATAATATGATGATTGATTCCATTTCTGGAATAAACATCACTTGGTTGTGGAATATTGTCTTTCACATACAGTTGGGTTTGTTTTGCAAAAACACTTTAAATTCCATATTCGTGTTCATCAGAAATGTTGGTCTGTAGTTTTCTTTTCTTGTAACATCTTGGCCTTTGCTACTGGAGTAATTTTGACTTCTTATAAGGAATTGAGAAATAGTTCCTCCTCTTTAATTTTCTGGAAGAGTTTGGAAGATTTTGATGTTATTTATTTCTTAAATATTTACTAGAATAAATGAAGCAATCTTGACCTGGACTTTTCTTCATGGGATGGTTTTTAACTACAAAGTCAAATTTTTTAACAGATAAGGGACTATGCAGATCATCTCTTTCTTCTTGAGTGAGGTTTTGTAGCTGGTCTTTCAAGGAATTTGGCCGTTTTAATTAAGTTGCTGAATTTTTGGCATAAACTGGCTTATACTCTTATTGTCATTTTAATGTCTTTTTAACTTGTAGCATTATCATGTCATTCATTTCTGTTATTATTACGTTGTGTTTTCTTTTGTCCTGGCTAAAAAATTATGAATTTTGCTGATAAAACTAGTTTCTCAAAGAGCTAGCTTTTTGTTTCATTGATTTTTCCATTGTTTATTGTTTTCTGTTTGACTTATTACCACCCTGATCTTCATTATTTCCTCTCTTTTTAAAAATTTATTTACTTATTTATTTTTGGCTGTGCTGGGTCTTTGCTGCTGTGAAAGCTTTTCTCTAGTTGCAGGGAGCAGGGGCTACTCTGTAGCTGCAGTGCTCTGACTTCATTGCGGTGGCTTTCTCGTTACAGAGCACAGGCTTTAGGACGTGTAGGCATCGATAGTTGTGTCACATGGGCTGAGTAGCTGCGGCTCTTGGGCTCCAGAGCAGAGGCTCAATAGTTGTGGCACATGGGCTTAGCTGCTCCGTGGCATGTGGGATTGACCCAGACCAGGTATTGAACCTGTGTCTCCTGCACTGGCAGGCAGATTCTTTACCACTGAGCCACCCGGGATGCCCTCTTGCTGAACTGGCCCATTATTGTTAACAAAGGATCATCTTTTTTCCTGGTAATAGTCTTTGCTCTAAAGTCTTTGCTGATATTAATATAAACACTTCAGCTTTCTTTGGATTGGTGTTAGCAGTTTATTTTTTCCCTCTCTNAATTTCCTTCTATTCATAGTTTGCTATGAGATTTTTTTCTTTAATCAGAAACAAATAGTAGATTTTTTTCCAAAACTTTCTCTGCCTCTATTGAGATGACTACATGGTTTTTCCTATATGCTTGTACTGTGTTTGAGTGCTGTGCTTAGTCACTCAGTCATGTCCAACCCTTTGTGACCCCATGGACTGCAGCTCACCAGGCTCGTCTGTCCATGAGAGTTCTGCAGACAAGAATACTGGAGTGGGTTGCCATGCCCTCCTTCAGGGGATCTTCTCACCTAGGGATCCAACCCAGGTCTTCCACATCGCAGGTGGATTCTGTATAGTTTTATAATATGATGATTGATTCCATTTCTGGAATAAACATCACTTGGTTGTGGAATATTGTCTTTCACATACAGTTGGGTTTGTTTTGCAAAAACACTTTAAATTCCATATTCGTGTTCATCAGAAATGTTGGTCTGTAGTTTTCTTTTCTTGTAACATCTTGGCCTTTGCTACTGGAGTAATTTTGACTTCTTATAAGGAATTGAGAAATAGTTCCTCCTCTTTAATTTTCTGGAAGAGTTTGGAAGATTTTGATGTTATTTATTTCTTAAATATTTACTAGAATAAATGAAGCAATCTTGACCTGGACTTTTCTTCATGGGATGGTTTTTAACTACAAAGTCAAATTTTTTAACAGATAAGGGACTATGCAGATCATCTCTTTCTTCTTGAGTGAGGTTTTGTAGCTGGTCTTTCAAGGAATTTGGCCGTTTTAATTAAGTTGCTGAATTTTTGGCATAAACTGGCTTATACTCTTATTGTCATTTTAATGTCTTTTTAACTTGTAGCATTATCATGTCATTCATTTCTGTTATTATTACGTTGTGTTTTCTTTTGTCCTGGCTAAAAAATTATGAATTTTGCTGATAAAACTAGTTTCTCAAAGAGCTAGCTTTTTGTTTCATTGATTTTTCCATTGTTTATTGTTTTCTGTTTGACTTATTACCACCCTGATCTTCATTATTTCCTCTCTTTTTAAAAATTTATTTACTTATTTATTTTTGGCTGTGCTGGGTCTTTGCTGCTGTGAAAGCTTTTCTCTAGTTGCAGGGAGCAGGGGCTACTCTGTAGCTGCAGTGCTCTGACTTCATTGCGGTGGCTTTCTCGTTACAGAGCACAGGCTTTAGGACGTGTAGGCATCGATAGTTGTGTCACATGGGCTGAGTAGCTGCGGCTCTTGGGCTCCAGAGCAGAGGCTCAATAGTTGTGGCACATGGGCTTAGCTGCTCCGTGGCATGTGGGATTGACCCAGACCAGGTATTGAACCTGTGTCTCCTGCACTGGCAGGCAGATTCTTTACCACTGAGCCACCCGGGATGCCCTCTTGCTGAACTGGCCCATTATTGTTAACAAAGGATCATCTTTTTTCCTGGTAATAGTCTTTGCTCTAAAGTCTTTGCTGATATTAATATAAACACTTCAGCTTTCTTTGGATTGGTGTTAGCAGTTTATTTTTTCCCTCTCTGCTCTAACCTGTCTATGTCTTAGTATTTAAAGGGGGTTTCTTGTAGACAGCATATAGCTGGATCCTTCTTTTTTATCCATTCTATTTCTGCCTTTAATTGGGATGCTTAGACTACTTACATCTGATGTGGTCTAGTAAATTTAAATTTCACGTTTTGGCTATATGTTTTCTGTGTGTCCCATTTGTTCTTTGTTTCCATTTTCCTTTTTTTTTCTGTATACTTTTAGTTGTATAATTATTGTGACTTCATTTTACTCCTTTGTCGGTTGCCGAGAACTTTTAATGTTTAGAGGACAGGCTTTTAACAAATGGTGAAAGACAGAAGAATCAAGGGTTTGATCCCTGGGCCAGGAAGATCCCCTGGAGAAGGGCATGGCAACCCACTCCAGTACTTTTGCCTAGAGAATCCTTTAGACAGAGGAACCTGATGGGCTACAGTCCATGGGGTCACAGAGCTGGACACACTGAAGTGACTTAGCACACACGCATGATGGGAAACTGCATAGCCACCTGCAAAAGAATAAAACCGAACCCTTACCTTACTCCATTTTACTCTTTTGTTGGCTTAATAGCTGTTAACTATTGTGTTATTTGGAGAAGGCAATGGCACCCCACTCTAGTACTCATGCCTGGAAAATCCCATGGACGGGGGAGCCTGGTGGGCTGCCGTCTATGGGGTTGCACAGAGTCGGACATGACTGAGCGCCTTCACTTTCACTTTACACTTTCATGCATTGGAGAAGGAGATGGCAACCCACTCCAGTGTTCTTGCCTGGAGAATCTCACAGACAGGGGAGCCTGGTGGGCTGCCATCTATGGGGTCGCACAGAGCCAGACACAACTGAGGCGACTTAGCAGCAGCAGCAGCACTGTTATTTTAGCGGTTGCTGTAGGGTTTTCATTTACTTTCTTCATCATATTCTACCTTTAAGCAATAGTATACATCTTGGTAAACAGACTTTACAACAGTACATCTATTTCTCCTCTTCCAGATTTTGAGTTTTTGTTGTCTTACGTTTTATTTCTACATATGTTGTTAACCCCACAATACATTTCTCTCATTTTTGTTTTTAACAATTATCTTTTAATGATATCCAATGACGCTGTGTGATGAAGTCAAATCTTTGCCAACCCATGGACTACACAGTCCATGGAATTCTCCAGGCCAGAATACTGGAGTGGGTAGCCTTTCCCTTCTCCAGGGGATCTTTCCAACTCAGGGATCAAGCCCAGGTCTCCTGCATTGCAGGAGGATTCTTTACCAGCTGAGCCACAAGGGAAGCCCAAGAATACTGGAGTGGGTATTCTCCAGAGGATCTTTGCAACCCAGGAGTCCAACTGGGGTCCCCACATAACAAGAAAAAATGTGTTCATATTTATCTATGACTTATCTATGTAGGTACCATTTCCAATGCTCTTTATTCATTTATATACTCTAGATTTCTATCTTGCTCATTTTCCTTCTATCTGAAAACTTCATTTTACCACTTTTTTTTTTTCTGATAGTACAGATCTGCTGGTGACAATTATTTCAGATTTTCTAAGCCTGAAAAGCCTTTATTTACTCTTTACTTTTGAAAGTATTTTTGAAGATAATAGGATTCTAGGTTGATCAACTTTTTTTCTGTTAATGCTTGAAATATGTTGTCTTTATGATTGCACTGTTTCTAAAACAAAATCTGTCTTCTGACTCTATTCCTTGGTTATAATGTCTTTTTCTTTAGCCGCTTTTAAGATTTTTCTGTTGATGATTGTTTTTAAATGATTTGATTATATTGTACTGGTGTCATTTTCATCATAGTGTGTGTATATGGAGGGATGGGTTTTATGTTTGTTGATATTCTTGAATTTGTGGTTTATAGTTTTCATACAATTTGGAAAAAAATTTACTATTATTTCTTCAACTATTTTTTCTATTCCCCATTTCTCTCCTTCAGAAGCTCCAATAACATACATATTAGGCATTTTAGATTGTTTCACAGGTGATTGATTTCTTCATTTAATTTTTAGTCTTTTTTCCAATCTGTTTTATTTTAGAGAGTTTCTGTTGCCTTGTGTTCAAGTTCACCAATCTTTCCTTTTCCAAGGTCTAATCTGCTGTTAACCTCACCCAGTATATTTTCTTCTCAGACATTGTAGTTTTAATTTCCAAAAATTTACTTTAGATATTAAAAAAAATTATCTTCCACATCTAAACTTTTAGATCATTTGGAATACAGTTATAATAATTGTTTTAATGTCCTTTCCTCTTAATTTTAACATCTATGCCACTTCTGGGTCAATTTCAGCTGATTAATTTTTCTCATTACAATCATATTTTCCTACTTTTTCACATATCTGGCAATATTCTATTTGATGCCCTACATTGCAAATTTTACTTTGTTTGATGTTGAATACTTTTGCATTCATATGAAGTGAAGTGAAGTGAAGTCGCTCAGTCGTGTCTGACTCTTTGCTACCCCATGGACTGTAGCCTACCAGCCTCCTCTGTCCGTGGGATTTTCCAAGCAATAGTACTGGAGTGGATTGCCATTTCCTTCTCCAGGGGATCTTCCCGACCCAGGGGTTGAACCCAGGTCTCCTGCATGGTAGACAGACACTTTACCATCTGAGCCACCAGGGAAGTCCATATAANGGAGTGGATTGCCATTTCCTTCTCCAGGGGATCTTCCCGACCCAGGGGTTGAACCCAGGTCTCCTGCATGGTAGACAGACACTTTACCATCTGAGCCACCAGGGAAGTCCATATAAGTGGTCCTAAGTTTTCTTCTGGGATGTAGTTAGCTAAAAACTCTTTGAACCTTTTAGAGAGTTATTTTAAACTTCATTGTGTAGCACCAGAGCTGTGAGGTTTTTTAAAAAAACTTTGTTGGGCAGCACTGAAGTAGTGTTTGTTTAGACCTAACTTTGTCCCAATATTAATGCAAAACCCTCCTGAGTATACCTGATGCCTGAGGTTTTCTGCAGTAATAGAAACAGGAACTCTATGAGTCTATATGTTTCCTTCCAATTCTTCCAATATTTCCCAATCTTGAGTCATTCCATGACATGAAGGCACTGTTCGGTTCTCAGCTAAAGCGGCAAGTGTGACCCTCTGCAGATCTCTAGAGCCCTCCACCTGTGTGATTCCCTCCTATCTGGCACTCCAACCTGTCAATCTAGCCACTTTGATTGCACTTTACTGCTCCAGGCTCTCAGCTTCATTGCCTCGATTCAGGGAGTCCACTCTGCTTGGGCTCCCCCTCCCTGTACCACTGTATTATTGCCAAGAAACTATCCTCAAGCGGTAATCTTGGGCAATCACAGGGCTCACCTCCTTTGTTTCCATCTGCCAGGGATCACTTTCTTAGTTATCTGGCTGCCCTGGGTGTTTGTTGTGGCTCGAGGGCTTTCTCTGGTTGAGGCTAGCTGGCTTCTCCTGCTGTGAAGCACAGCTCTAGAGTGCACAGGCTGAGGTTGTGGCACATCAGCTCTCTAGCTGTGGCTTGTGGGCTTAGTTGCCCTGCAGCATGTGGAATCTTGGTTCCCCAACCAGGGATTGAACCCGAGTCGCTTACATTGAAAGATGGAGTCTTAACCACTGGGCCACCAGAGAAGTCCCAGGGATCACTGTCTTTCATTCCTTGATGCTCAGTGTTTTGAAAACTCTTGTTTTATAAATTTTCTTTGTATTTTTAGTTTTTTTCAGAAGGGAGGGTAAATAGCGCTTTGTCTGCTTCACCTTGGTTGAAGTCCCTATTCCTCACCTAATGTTTAATGAATGAGGAACAATATACATTTGTGTTCCCAAGTGAGGGAACTTGTGTTAGTTGCTCAGTCGGGTCCGACTCTTTGCGACCCCATGGACTGTAGCCCACCAGCTTCCTCGTCCATGGAATTCTCCAGGCAAGAATACTGGAGTGGGTTGCCATTTCCTTCTCCAGACATATACTTTCCTATTTTTTTGAGAGGGTTATATCCCTTACTATATTTATTTATTTTAATACTGTGTATGTCCTCAGTCACTCAGTCATGTCTGATTCCTTTGCAGCCACAGGACTATAGCCCACCAGGCTCCTCTGCTCATGGAATTTTCCTGGTGAGAATACTAGAGTGGGGTGCCATTTCCCACTCCAGGGGATCAACCCAGGGATTGAACCCGTGTATATTATGTCTCCTGCATTAACAGGTGGATTCTTTATCACTAGCACCACCTGGGAAGCCCCTATATTTGGTCAGTGTGTATAAGAAAATTTTAAATTCAAAAGTGTTCGTGCAGCATTTCCTCACTAAAATTAATGAACTGAGAGTAAAGGAGGTTTGCCCTTAGGGCAAAGCAGGTGCTATTATCGTTTCTTCAATTCAGAGAAAAAGAGAAACAGTAGCTGATTACTTTAATAGTGGATGTTGAGAGACCTAATAAGAGGTAGAAGTACCCACTTTATCCTCAACAAAACAATCAAGGTGCCTGGTGGATCAAACAAAAGCATTATGAAAGAATGTTGCTTGTATCTGGAAGATAAAGCATAACCCAGCAGATCTAAGAAAGTAAGATGTCTAGAAGAATCTAGTTCTTTCTGGTAGTCAAGATGGTAACAAGCTGGTAGTACCTGGGAGAACAATGATGCTCCTTGACTCACCTTGTGGAACTGCTTGGAATAAAGATGACATTCATTCTTCATCACTCAACAAATATTAAAGCAATGTTTAATACCTCCCAGGCACCACTCTAGGTATTGTGAATACAACTCTGAAACCTACCAACAAGTCCCCATTCTTGTGGGCCTTACATGCCAGCAGTGCCTGGATAAAATGAGTTATCTCATGAGAACATGTAAAATTCCAGTCCTAAATGCTAAAGGGGTCCTTTCTAGGAGAGCTGAGTTTTTACCTGAATAAGAGGGGGAAATAGTCAATGAGGTCTAAGTTAATTTTGATACATGAATTGCATCTATATTAGTAAGTGGTCCAGAGAATCTCTAGGAAGGCTTATGAAAGGCTATTTGAGCTGAGATTTAAAGTAGAAGTTTGTTAGGTGGACGTGATAGGAGGTAAACAACATGTTCAAGTCAGAGAGTCTTTGAAAAACATGTGAAAGTAGCAATAACTCAGTGACACTGGAACACAGAGCAGGAATCCTAAGAAACAGGGCAGGTTACACAGTAAGAGTTCTTAAAGAGCCCCCCCCTTTTTTTTTGCTAAGCAAGGGGTTTTAGATAATATTCTATTAAGAACAGAGATTTGCTTAAGAATTTTTTAGTGGCAAAAGCAGCACTTGATCAGACTTATTTGTTAGGAAATCACTTTGGTGGAAATGTGAATATTTGGATAGAGGGAGGTAGGCAAGCATGGAAAAATCATTCCTTTATCCAGTAAGTATTATTAAGGGCCTAATATATACTAGGCAGCTTGCTTAGATACGAAAGATATAGCGAGAACAAGGCAGATGTGGACCTTGCTCTCCTGGAGCTTACAAGGAATCTGGAGAATCAAAAATCAAACAACCCTTCCCCCAAATTAGGCAAATAATGATGGAAGTACTACATTACAAATGCGATCATGTCATGAAGAGGAAGTAGAGGATGTCTTTAGAATATGTGATTGGAAAAAAAAAAAAAGAATATGTGATTGGGAGACCTAATAAAGTCAACGCGGGTGGTGGTCAAAAAAGTCTATCCTGAGGAAGTGACATAGGGTGGAGAGCTGAAGAATGGTAAGGAGCAGGCTGGGTCAAGACCTGGACACCTTTTAGAAAACAAAAGAAAAGCCCTTGGATTGAATTGTCTGGAAAAAAGGCAGGTGACGGCAGATAGCACTGGGAGACCTTGCCAACCACATTAAAGATATTAGGCTTTGAGTCAAGAGCCCTGGAAAGCCTTTGAATTAATATTTTAAACTGGAGAGTAAGATCATCAAGTTCTCAATTGAAGAAAAATCACTGGGCCTGCTAAATGGAGAATGATTTCAAGCGAACATGTGTAAAGCTGGTGAGAATGTAAAATAACCTGAGCTCTTTCTGGGACTAGAAATGTAACCTGTTGTAACCATTTCAGAAACATTGTATAGCTTCTTCTGTAGTTATGAATGTGCTTATCCTGTGATTCAGTATTTCTATTTCTAGCTATTTATCCAAGAGAGAGAGAAACATATGTCCCGTGTCCAGAAAAAAAAAAAAATTCATACAAGAATGTTTAGAGCAGCTTTACTCACAATAACCCTAAATTGGAAGCAACGCAAGTATCAGTCAGCAGGAGGATGATAAACAAACCGTGCTACATTCATTTAATGGAATAACTCTCAATAACAAAAAGGAATGAACTTCTGACACATGCA
Organism: Neotragus pygmaeus; assembly: GCA_006410875.1. Classification (NCBI taxonomy): domain Eukaryota; kingdom Metazoa; phylum Chordata; class Mammalia; order Artiodactyla; family Bovidae; genus Neotragus; species Neotragus pygmaeus. Next base: position 57,410 of record SJYV01014686.1, read on the forward strand.
ACAAAGTGAATAACTCTCAGATATGTTCAGCAAGAGTAACTAGGCACAGAAGGATATAGGCATACCATGTGACTCTGTTTATATGAGGCTCCAGAATAGATAGTACTAACCCGCAGTGATGTAAGTCAGAAAAGTGACTTCTGGGTGTCAGGTGTGCGTGTGAGGTGAAGGGAAAACAGGTGAGTGATGAAAAGGGACACAAGGGAATTTCCAGGGGATATTTATTTGTCAAGACTCGTCATTTTTTTTTTAACTTCAAATGTGTGCATTTTATAGTATTTAAACTATTCCACAACAAAGAAAAAGAGGAAGAAAAGAGAACCTGTGGCATTTTCAGGGTTATGGGTGGGGGTGGCAGAAGGGGAAAATAAGAAGTTTGGAAACAAAATAACAAGGATGCATTGGATGGGAGGGAAGGAAGAATCAAAATTAATTCAGGTTTCTGGCTGGGATGGTTTACTGTTAGGTCTTATTACTATCTGGGGGAAATTGTCTTTTTGGGAACAGGTTTGTGTGTGGTAGGGGGAGTGGGACAGAGAAGGAATAAGGCTGAATTTTGACACGTCCGCCTGAGAAGCATCGTTTGTCCCCATTACACGATGCTTAATCCTGTTAGCCCTGCCTTGCGAGGTTGCCACTGGGGTAGCTTTCCTCCACTCTTTCCTCACTTCACAGCGATAGTTCTCCATAATGTAATCCTTCGTCTCCACTCCTCAGAGGAGTCGGGGAAAGCACTGAAAAGTTTTGGCTCATCACAAAGAGGGAGAGGGGCTGAACAGGCTGAATGGGATGTGTGTGTGTGTGTGTGTGTGTGCTTGCACACACACGTGTGCTCACTCAGTCTTATCTGGCTCTCTGCAACCCCATGGACTGTGGCTCACCAGGCTCCTCTGTCCATGGGATTTCCCAGTCAAGAATACTGCAGTGGGTTGCCATTTCCTACTCCAGGGGATCTTCCTGACCCAGGGATCAAATCCACATCTCCTCCATCGGCAGAGGGATTCTTCACCACTGAGCCACCTGGGATAGTCACACAAAATGTAGGATTCCCCCCCACCCTCACCCCCCATCCAGACATTCTCATGAGTAAAAGGCACATTTGTAGTTATCCAAGGACCTAACTCTTTTTTTCCCCAGTGTTAATATACCCTTAAAATTTCAGTAATGCACTGTTCCCCTAAACTGAAAGAGACTTATTGTCTAGTTGTTGAGAACTTTGACTGAGAGTTGTTCTCTCTTCCAGAGAAATGTCATCTCCACCATCACTACACTTCTTGGTGTATGAGTAGTTATTTCAACACCGCTGTGTCAGGCTGCACTGGTAGGAGTGATTCAACACATAGGTGCCAGGCTCTGCCAACTTTACTGAGTCTTCCAGTGTAGACAATTGCCAAATATTTACATAGTGAAAGACTTTTTATTATATTTTATTTTATTTACACTTCTTTGACTCTTTATTTCAGATGTCATTTTATGTGATTTTAAAATTATATGTTAAGTAACTTTACTATCTATGACGATCATTTAAGGATGGTAGGGGTGGTGTTACAAAATATTTCTTATCAAAGGGAGCTACAGAGGTTGATTCAGTTGAGGAAAACAGATTTACAAAGTAGTGTTTAGTGATCTAGGCTCTGAAAACAAATTGCTTGATTTTACCAGCTATTATTTAGGTGGCTTTGTACAAGTTAATTATCCTCATCTGTAAAATGGGGATAACATACCTACCTTATTGGGCTGTGTGAGGACAACAACAATGATTAATTTTTTAAAAGCACTTCAAACACTGCGTAATTGGCCCATCAATTGCCACATATTAAGTACCAAATATATTTTAGTTAAATAAAACAAATACACTCTCTCCAGGAAATCTCATTTATGTTCATGTCTTCAATAACCATTTATACATTATTATGGACATTTTTCTAAATTTAAAAATCTTTTGAATGAGCTTCATCTAAAAAGTACATACACATTTCATGATGCTATCTGGTAGAGACTTGGGAGAAAAACAAAAGCCTTTCAAATACATAATTTTCCAAGGAGTAGGCTAGCCAAATACCCTTCTTAGATAAGAAAAAGAGGGTTGAAGAACATTTATGCTCTGGTAACCTCAGAAACCAAAGGAACGAAAATCCCAAGGAAGAAAGACAAATGGAGAAAAGACATTTACATTTAATTTCGAACACCCTCTGTCTCTTACTATGCTCACTAAGGAGAAGCAAGAATTTCCTGACGTAGTTACTGATTTTTCCAGAAATAGAAAAACATTATGGTAGGAAAGGCATATTTAATGTTATATACAAATTGTCAAACTGTAAACGTCAGTCATGAGGCATGTAACAATATTCACTTAATTTAGAGGACACGCTTCTTTGTAGGAAATGGCATTGGCTTCCTTCAGTGAGTTGTGTTATGTGAGTCATCCATGACTGAGCAACGCAACAGGAACACACTCTGCCCCTTATCTCTCAGTTCTCAGGTGAAGCCTGACATTTTCAAAGAAACCTTCTTAGACTACACACTATGTAACATTCCTTTGTTTCTCTCTCAGCACAACATACATTTCCTTCTGTGCACTTGTTGTAGTTTGTAATTATACAGTTCAGTTCAGTTCAGTTCAGTTCAGTCACTCAGTTGTGTCTGACTCTTTGTGACCCCGTGGACTGCAGCACACCAGACTTCTCTGTCCATCACCAACTCCCAGAGCTTCTGAGTTTGCTTTAAAAAAAAAGTCTGCCTCATTAGACTTTACACGCGGCAGTAGTTGCTCTTGTAGTGCTCAGAGCTGTTCCCTGGCTCAGCACCTAGAACATACATAGCTTGACAAATACTTGTTGCATAGACAGACTGGCGTTTTTAGCTTCTGGGGTATACATGCGAGATATGGGCTAAAAATATGAATTTGAAAGGTATCTGCATTTAAATAGTATTTAAAAACAAGAGAAAGGATGAAATTACCCATCCCAGGAGAGATGGGGGTGGGGGGAGCTTTGGAGATCAACATTTCTTTGTTGAAGAAATGAAGATGATGACAAAGGATACCCCAAAAATGAATAGCTAGAGATGTAAAAAGAAACCCAGGAGAATGTCCTGCCAAGACAATCAGGAAAAGAAGCTCTCTTAAGACAGTGGGACTGATCAATTGTGACAAATACAGCTAAGAAGTAAATTAAGATCAGAATAGAAATGTTATCATTGAGTTGGGGAGCTTCAAGTTCATTTTGGACTTCCCTGTCAGTCCAGGGGCTAGGACTCTGAGCCTGCAATGCAGGGGGCCTGGGTTCGATCCCTGGTCAAGGAACTAGATTGCATATGCCACAAGGAAAAGCTGGCTAAAATTCAGCATTCAAAAAGCTAAGATCATGGCATCTGGTCCCATCACTTCATGGCAAATAGAAGGGGAAAAAGTGGAAAACAGTGGTAGATTTTATTTTCTTGAGCTCCCAAACCATTGCAGATGGTGACTGCAGCCACGAAATTAAAAGACGCTTGCTCCTTGGGAGAAAAGCTATTAATACAACCTAGACAGCGTACTAAAAAGCAGAGACATTACTTTGCTGACAAAGGTCTGTATAGCCAAGGCTACAGTTTTTCCAGTACTCCCGTATGGATGTAAGAGTTGAACTGTAAAGAAAGCTGAGTGCTGAATAGTTGATGTTTTTGAACTGTGATGCTGGAGAAGACTCTTGAGAGTCCCTTGGACAGCAAGGAGATGAAACCAGTCAATCCTAAAGGAAACCAACCCTGAATATTCATTGGAAGGACTGATGCTGAAACTGAAGCTCCAATACGTCACCTGATGCGAAAAGACCCTAATGTTAGGCAAGATTGAGGGCAGGAGAAGAAGGGGGTGACAGAGGATGAGCTGGTTGGATGGCATCAACAACTCAATCAATATGAGTCTGAGCAAACTCCAGGAGATGGTGAAGGACAGGGAAGCCTGGTGCATGGGGTCACAAAGAGTCAGACACAACTTAGTGACAATCAAGGTTATTTCTGATGTTGATAAGAGTGATTTGGGGTGGGGAGTGGGGATGACAGGTTAGAGTAGGCTGGGAAAGGAGGTGAGCAACTGGAATCAGCTGGTGTAGAACACCTTTTGAAGATTTTGCTCATAAGAGAGAATACAACAAACAAAAAAAGTTGGAGAAGAATGAGGTATCCGTGAAGCTTTTTTGTTTTGTGTGCATTTTTTTTCTTTCTATGGAACTTAATAGAATATGTTTGTATGGTGATGGGACATTCAATAGACAGAGTAATTATTAATAAAGGGGAAGAATATTAAGGAAGATCCCTTAGTAGTTTCTTTTTCCTTTTTTGACTACACGGGAATTTCCCCAACCAAGGACTCAACTCTCGCCCTCTTCACTGGAAACACAGAGCCTTAACCACTGGGCCACCAGGGAAGTCACAGGAGGTTTCTGCTAAGGAATCAGTGCTGGTTTTCTGTAGCCTTCTTTGACCTACCTCTATGAACCAAGTTTAAGAGATAAGCAAAAAGTAGTTACCAGGACTTCATAATACAGCCCTGGAGGGTTGTCAAACCACTCTGAAAAGATCTTCAAGAAATTGCATCTTCTCAGCTTCCTTGGAGCTGGGAATTAGTTCCAGGGTTTCTCAAACTTGGGTGCTATTGGTATTTTGGTTCAGATACTCTCCTGTTAGGGGCAGCTGCTGCTGCTAAGTTGCTTCAGTCGTGACTGACTCTGTGCGACCCCAGAGATGGCAGCCCGCCAGGCTCCCCCGTCCCTGGGATTCTCCAGGCAAGAAAATGGAGTGGGTTGCCATTTCCTCCTCCAATGCATGAAAGTGAAAAGTGAAAGTGAAGTCGCTCAGTTGTGTCCGACTCTTAGTGACCCCATGGACTGCAGCCCATCAGGCTCCTCCGCTCATGGGATTTTCCAGGCAAGAGTACAGGAGTGGGGTGCCGTCTTCTCTGATTCAAACCTAAGAAAGTCTAATTTTTAAAAAAATCAGCAAATCTTAACAGCTGTTTTCATTGCCTTATGCTCTTATGGAAAATTATCATAAACTTGGTATGAAAGCATACTGTTCTATACATACATGTTCTAATTTTTTAATTCCTAAAGAAATACTGTAATATAATTTTTAATACTTTCAGTAGAAAGGACAATAAAAGAAAACCAAATGAAATATACACATGGATGAATCGAACTTAAAGATGATGGCAAGGAAAGGAGTCTCTAAGATTTATTCGGTGCCCCCTACATTTCACATTGAGATTCCCCAGTGGCTCAGTGAAGAAGGCAGTGGCACCCCACTCCGGTACTCTTGCCTGGAAAATCCCATGGGTGGAGGAGCCTGGTAGGCTGCAGTCCTTGGGGTTGCTAAGAGTCAGACACGGCTGAGCGACTTCACTTTCACTTTTCACTTTCATGTGTTGGAGAAGGAAATGGGAACCCACTCCAGTGTTCTTGCCTGGAGAATCCCAGGGACGGGGGAGCCTGGTGGGCTGCCATCTGTGAGGTCCCACAGAGTTGGACACGACTGAAGCAACTTAGCAGTAGCAGCAGCAGTGGCTCAGTGGTAAAGAATCCACTTGCAATGCAGGTGACTTGGGAGATCTGGGTTCATTCCCTGAATGGAGAAGATCCCTTGGAAGAGGAAATGGCAACCCACTCCAGTATTCTTGCCTGGGAAATCCCACGGACAGAGGAATCTAGAGGGCTACAGTCCAAGGGGTCGCACAACAGTCAGATATGACTTAGCATCTAAACAACAACATTTTACATTTTGTAAGAGATTAAAAAAATTTTTTTTACAAGCATATTGTATTATAAAAATGGAAAAAAGATATATTGACAATAAAATTTAAAACTTCATAATATCATCAGTTAACATGTTGGTACATATGCTTTAGGACTTTCTGTGCATTCATTCATTCTCTTATTCATAAACTTATTACACATCAGGGGCTTCCCAGGTGCCGCTAGTGGTAAAGCATCCCCGTGTCAATGCAGAGTAGAAAAGAGGCATGGTTCCATCCCTGGGTTGGGAAGATCCCCTGGAGAAGGAAATGGTAATCTGCTCCAGTATTCTTGCCTGGCAAATCCCGTGGACAGAGGAACCTGGCAGGCTACAGTCCATGGGGTCGCAGAGACAGGACTGAAGCTATTTAGCACAGGTTACACATCTCCCTGAGAGAGGACAAGAACTGGAAAGTCACGGGAGCTTTGTTTTTTTTTTTTTTTAATGGAAGACAATTAGGCATGTTTTAAAGACAATGAAAGGATCAACGTCAGTCAAAAGAGGAAAAAGGGATGACAGGTATTGTGAGGTTTCTGAGAAGGAACGGATTTCAAGCACAGAGTTGGAGTCATCTTTAGATTAGGGAGGAAAAAAAAAAACATTGTGAGAGGATTGAAAGAATACACACATATGCACACGAATGTATGTATCAGGTATGTATATTCCTACCTGTATCTACCTGTAAGTAGGTATATATTTTTTATTTTATCTATACGTATGTATCTTACTCTATCTACATGTTTTCCCCATGTGAGCTACTGAGGAACTTGCTTTTTCACTTATTCTATCGTAACCATTCTCCCCTCCTGCTGTTACTCTTCCTTACCATCATTTTTAACAGTATCCTAACACATGAAGTAGTTCAGTCTTTAAAGCCACCTCGTAATGTTGGACATTTTCGCCGTCACAATTTTTCACTACCATCAACGCGGGACTTAATATCACGATGGTGACATATTTGTAGCTACCCAGGATTATTTTTTGAACAGAAACTCATGGAAGAGGAATTGCTGAGTCAAATGGTCAGCCTAACTCGAGGGATAAAAGTCGCTTTTAAACGTCACCGTCAACCTCAGGTAGGCATTCTTCACCTGAGGAGGAAACAGAGAAGCAGAGAGGTTAAACAGTTGGCCCAAGGTCAAAAATAATCGCAAGTGGCGGATTTCAAAAGCCGCGCGGGCTCATCATGCTGCGGCAGGGATAGAATTTGCGGTTTAGGCGATTCTTTTTTTTTTTTTTTTGGTGTGTTTCTGTGGGGGAGGGGCCGGGCGGCAGGGAAGGAAACTTGTGTCGCAGCAAAGAAGGAGGAGAAGGGGAGGGAACTCATGTCAGAATCCGAGCCGACTGCACCGAGAAAGGCTATGCTCAGGATTCGGTGGGCCCCCAAACCGCTGTGCGGGGCAGCTCCGAGGCTGTGACAAGCTCCAGGGAGGTTGCCAAGGGTCTACCCAGTTTGCTGGTCGAGTTGCTAGGGCCTCCATCTTGAGGCCGGTGGCTGCGACACTCCCGGAAGGGGTTGCCGAGTCGGGCATTCACTTCCGGTCTGGGGCCTGCGGCGGCGGCGGCGGCGGCGGCGGTGGCGGCGGCGGCGACGGCGGCGGCGGCGGAGGCGGTAGCGGGTCGGTGTAGAAAATGGCGCTGGTGCAGCGGCTCGGGCCTCTCCCCGCGGCGCTACGGAGGGCTTGAGGCTCGCGAGCCTCACCCGCCGCGCCCCAATTGCTCGTGCACTTTACACACATGAGGTGAGCGGGGCGGGGGCCTCCCTCCGGGCGGGAGGAGCCTCGGGCGCTGCCGCAGGGCCCGCGATCGCGGGCGGCGGCGGCGGCGCCGGGCGTCCCCGAGACCTCGGGCCTCGGCGAAGGGGGCGCCGGCTGTGCCGCTGCGGAGGCCGGACGGGAGGCCCGGAGGGGCCGCGCTGCGCCGCTGGGGCCGGGCCGGGGGCTGCGGCTAGCCCGCGCCGCCTGACCGCAGTCGGGGCTGCAGCCCCGCAGCTTTGTGAGCCCCCCCGGGC
>SJYV01014686.1:69071-129725 GCA_006410875.1 Neotragus pygmaeus
CACGCGCATCTCTCTCTCTCTCTCCCCCTTTTTCTTTTCCGTTTCAGAGAATTGGAAGCTAAAGCTACCAAAGACGTAGAAAGGAATCTTAGCAGGTAAGATGGGCGCGCTTTCCGCCTCTCATCCCCTTTCATTAATCGTGTATTTCCACCCTGGCTTGCCCTTGCTGGGTTTAGAAGTTCTCCCGTGTCATTTTCTATCGCACGCAGGCAACAGACCCGGAGAAGAGTCTGGAGGGAATACTGGATGGAGGAATTGCGGGGAGATGCGTAATTACGCGTGTGTTCCTTTCTTGGGCGGGGGGAGGGGGTGGCAAAAAACAGCGAAAAGCAATTCTTGTAAACTTAGTTAAAGCATTCTCACCCTTTTAGAATTTAATTAGGGGACTTGTGCATTAATTACTATTGTAAATGGTTGCAGGCATTGTGTGACTCATGATTGAGGCGGCCCTTATGGCGGGCTGTCAAACTGTTTTGGCTTCCCCGTTATTACTTTGTAACTCAAATTGTTGCCTTTATAAAAAGATACTATGTCTTCGCTCCCCCCCACCCCCCAACACATTATAGTCAGGCGGATTCTGTTGCACTGAAAACAGTTTTGCCCTTGAACTTTACCGAGCATAGACTGCGTTTTGTTTTCTTTTGAAAATACATTTATATCTACGTTCGGTGTGTGCTCGTTTTATCAGGTGGTAAAATAATTAAAAATCTGTTCCCAGTAAGTGGTTCTCACTCCCCTTGGACGTGAGTGCTTTTGCACTGGTAACTTAAATCATCACCACAAAGGTTTTGTTTTTGTTTTTTTAAACGATGTCCCTGTGAAAATGATGAGCTTTATTCAGCTGTAATTGCTTAAGCATCAAGGCATTTAAGCCTTTTTCACATTCATTTTCTGGTCTTACAGTCTTTTCCTTTCTTTTTCGCCATTTTCTTTTGTATCATATTGGGACACTGAGAGAAACTTCTAGATTAATCAGTGAGCAGCTTTTACTTGAACGAAATAAAATAAAAATTGTCCATCTCAGGTCTTAATGTAGTTTATGCTTGGTAATGTTAAGTTTTGTGTTTGTATTGAGGTCTTAACATTCACAATTCAAATCATCTGGATGTTTTTTCAGCATATAGAATCATTTCAAATTGCTGGTCTTTGGGGTTATATAGATATTAATTTGTTAAACTGGTCATTAAAGAATCTGTTCAATCAGTGAAGGATGGTCATCACTGGTTTAGCAAATAAGAGATATTCTGTTGTTCAAAATAATTACACAGTCATTTAAAGGAAATTAAGCCTGATGTTGCTGACTAAATAACTGGATATTTAAGTCTTGTTAGAAGCTATTAACTTTAAGATATGAAACGATTAAATAAAACAGGTTGAGTTTTTAAGATACACTTTCAGAAGGAGCTTGGGGTGTCAGTCTGTTTCTGTTTTTGCTTTATCAGGTAACTATCAGTATAATTTCTGTGGAGGTTTTCTGGGACGTAATTAAAAATTGTCTCTACAACAGGTATAATTTCTATATGCTATTAACAGTTGGATAGAACTTGGAGTCTGTATCAGCTATGTATCAGAGTTTGAATCCCAGCTTTGTCACTTAACAACATGACCTTGACTCTAGGCAAATCACTTAGCCTCTCTCTTCCTAATCTGTAAAGGGAGAGGTTTGGGCCTGCCAGTTGCCAAGGTCTGTGAGGCCCCTTGGGTTGTATAAAAAGGAGTCAAGTGTTGTCCCTGGCCACAGACTCCATGTGCATTATAGGAGGAAGGCTGTAATGGGCACATGAATAACTAACACCAGGTAAATGATGCAGGGTCAAAAGAAGATACCATTCCATTCATAAATTCACAGATCTTCAGTTGGTTAGAAAGAATGAAAAGGAAAAACAAATATACAGGATGTTACAGGCCAGTGTATACCAAGGTCCCTGTGCGAGGGGAACATTTCCTAAAGGTTAAAAGTTTTCTGAGAGGAGATTCGGTGGGCAAATGCTTCCTTTCAACTCCATCCTTAGCTCTCTGCTTCCTTTTTTCCGAATAAGGAGAGTATATTTGTCTTTACCAATTTGTGCCTCCCCAGGAAGGCATTATCCTAGATTCAGTTAGTAAACATTTCTTGCCCATCTCAGATGTTCCAAATGCAAGCCTAGGCAGTAGCTGGGTTTAGAGGGTGTTTTTTGTCTGCCTGGCACACTTTGAAGATCTTACGTCGACTCATCTGATCCTGGAACTCTCTGAGGTAGGTGCTTTCAGGATCCCGGTCTCTGTTTTACAGGTGAAGACTTTGATGCATAAAGAGGTTAAGTAACTTCCAGGAGGCCACTGCAACTGCAGGAGATGTTACTCTTTGGACTGTATTTGCCTCACAAGAGGCATGTTTCTTCACTTCCAAAAAATGTGAAAGTATCTTTGGAGAGGCAGAACCCACATATACAGGCAGCACTCCTAGATAAGAACTTCTCATCCTGGGCACTGTTGACCTCTTTTTTGGCTGTGCCATGAGGCACGTGGAATCTTAGTCCCCTCACCAGGGATCAGACCCATGCCCCCTGCCCCAGAAGCTTGGAGTCTTAACCAGTAGCCCCACTGTTGACATTTTGACCAGACCATTTGTTGTTGTGAAGCCTGTCCTGTGCACTATGGGCTGTGTGGCAACATCGGCCAGAAGTACTCACTCAGGTGTGACAGTCAGAAAATGTCATAAGATACCACCAGAGATCCCCTCAGGGGTGGAATCACCCCCACTGTTCTAGATCTTCATGTTTCCTGAATATAACCAAACGTTTAATCTGTAAGCATTAACTATCTTGTAATACTGTGGGACTTCAAATTCCCACTGTGTAGACCCCCTGTTTGGAAACTCCTTCAGTCTTTGAAGGAATGACGGAAGTTTTATTGCCATTCTCCTTTTCCTCTGCTAAGCTGCAAACCCTGAAGACAGTGTGCCAGGTAGCCAGAGCTATTTAAATAAAATTGGCACAGTAGATAAGTTTGGTTGCCCGCATGAGGTCAACTCTCTTTCTTAATTTACTGTCGGCCATTAAAGTTGTCACTTTTTGTCCGTATCCTGGCATTCAAAAGACAGAACTGTAATGTCTAGATACAGGAGATCACCACTGAAACTAAATTTTAAAAGAATGGAATCCTTTTTAAAAGGCAGAGGAAAAGGCACTGTAGGAACAACAGCAGAAATAAAGGTACGACCTCCAGAAAGTACAGGGGATTGTGAAATAGCAATAAGTAGTTCAGTTGCATTGGCACGTAAGGGTGGGGGCAGGGGTAGAGTTTGTTGAATATCCGGTGGAGGATATTTTGCATAAATCTTACACTGTGGGAAGCTCCTACGAAGCTTTAAGGTAGGGTGGTGATAGGATAGAAAAATGATAACTAGTGCTCTGGGCAAGAGGTGAGGACGACCTAAATTAAAGCGGTACTAGAAAAGCAGGAGTGTGATTACTCGAGATGTTGAGTTTGGTGTTTGGCACCTACTTGCTGGGGTTAGTTGTGAGAGGAGTCTTGGAGCTGCAGGAGGCTTGGGGCTTGCCTGGCCATCTGGTGGTTAGGAATCTGCCATCAGGTCCAGGAGACGTGGGATTGATCCCTGGTTAGGGAACTAAGAGCCTGCGTGCTTTGGGACAGCTAAACCCATGGGCAGCCGCTGTTGAGCCTTCAGGCTCTAGAACCTGTGCACCACCACGAAGACCTGATGCAGCTACATTTTTTTTTTTTAGTTAAAAAAAAATCCACTAAATATACAGGGGTCTCTGTCTTGGGTGAAGGGGAGATTGACCCAGCCTCTGAACAAAATAAATGTGAGAAGAGACATCGAGGTTTGGGGAAAAAAGATGATAAATTACAGTTTATGGTTAAAAAAAAAAATCCCTTCTAATTCAATGTATCTAACTTTAAGTATATATGTGTGTATATATACAGTAAATTATATAATATATATAAAGTACATATATTAAGTTTTGTAAATTATAAATATATATGTATATATAGGAAGCCAAAATGATAAAATCATTGCATATTTAGTTAGATCTAGACCTTAACACCAGCCAATATTTGGGTCCTTCATTTTACAAGTGAGAAAACAGTGGTCAAGGTTATGGTCTCTAAAGTGGCAAATCTGGGATTCAAACAGACCTTTTGACTCTAGGGTACTTCAGGCTAGGCAGTATTTTATATTGCACAATAGGAAAAAAGATAGCTTTGGTTTCTTCTTTCTTTCTGAAAATAGAATAATTACCTCAATAGACTATTTTGTGACCATTTTACTAATTTAATGTAGTGTGTGTTGTCTGAAGTAGAAGTTACATGCTTTATGTTATGCTGATTTCCCCCCCACCCAAAACCAACCATTAAATGCTATCACGTGAGAGAAGTTGTTAAAGATACTGCATACTATATAATGTAACATCTAACCTGGAATGTTTTTATCTGAGACACCTTTACCTGGGACGTGCTAACTAAGAAAAGACTAGAGAAAGCATGTGTGAACTTCCTAGATAGGGTGCTCTTGGAATTCACCCAGCTTTATTTGGGGGGAGAAGCTTCTGATTTTGTTCAATTTTTGTGTTGCTTTCCTGTGATGTGCTTTGTAGGCCAACAATTTCATACTGATAGGTTTCTTTCTAGCTTTATTTGGAAGCTATGTGGTACATCAGTTGGTAGAATAAATGAATCATAAAAGGTAAGCTTAATTTTAAAGTATGTAAAAACCCTCTATGGAAATTTTAAATATAAACATTGAAAAATCTGAGTACCATTCTGTAACCTATTGTGAATTTTGGTATCTGAAATCAATCTGTGAGTATAAATTATCCTTTACAGCTCCATGTCATGATAGTCTCAAAAGTATTGCCCACAATTGGAAAGACTTAAATATGGCTGTATATGGTCTGCTTAGGTTAACTTATGATGTCTCTCACTCAAAATCTAGAAAATGTCCTTCCATAAAAAATTTAAAAATCATCCTAATCTTAATTAAAGTAGCAAGAAGAATGCAGTGAACACTTGTATCTCCACCTAGGTTTACCAGTTACTAATATTTTGCCACATTTGTTTTATCATGCCCTGTTACCCCTAAATAAAGAACAGGGGCATTCTGTGTAACAGCAATCAAATAGATCATAGTTGGAGAAATTTGGCTTTGTTACAGTACTATTTGGTTCATATTCAGATTTTCCCAGTTGTGCTAATAATGTCTTTTCGTCTTTTTTCTCAGTTCCTTAATCCAGGGTTGCATTTGGTTGTCTTCATTACCTTCCATCAGGAGCAGTTCCTTATCCCTTTCTTCCCGTTCATGACATTGACATTTTGGAATAGTCCAGACTAGTTGTTTTGTGGACTTGAGTTTGGATTTGTTCTGTGGTTTCTGTGTGATTAGGTTCAGGTTAACCCTTTCTGGCAGCGGTGTCATGTAGATGATGTGTTTGTTGCCAGTACATCACATAAGATGCCCTCCCCCATCACTCGGAAGGAAATTAACTGAAAGTTTACCCAGTACTTTTACCTTTATACTAACTCAGTGTTTTGTTTTTTGCATTTTAGGATGTGCCAAACAATTAATTGAAGCTGAGGTATAATTTTAAATGGTTAAGGTTACAATAATTCAGTTCAGTCGCTCAGTGTCCGACTCTTTGCAACCCCATGAATCGCAGCACCCCAGGCCTCCCCATCTTCACTCCCTGAGTTCACTCAGACTCGCGTCCATTGAGTCAGTGATGCCATTTAGCCATCTCATCCTCTGTCGTCCCCTTCTCCTCCTGCCCCCAATCCCTCCCANCATTCACACTGGGTCAGGCTTGCTTTTTGTGCTTCATCCACATGTAAGATACACACTTAGAGACCACTTTAGAAAACAAGGAAGCTGCTCCCGGTTCTCCTCCAGACCAGGAGTAACCCGTCCTGCGGCAGGAACTTTCCAGATTACAAGCAGGAGATGGGGAGAGCAGCCTTGCAGACGGGCGAGTGATTGGGAAGACAGGGTAGTAACGGTGGACGGCAGCAAGAGAGAAATAAATCTGACAGTATTATTTAAAACGGACCGAATCACCGCGTTCGTAACCGTTACACATACCCGCCATGGTATGGCAGGACGCCCTGTGGCTACAAGGTTAGCAGACAGAGCTCAAGACAAGAAGAGGCCTGGCCTGGCCTCCAAGGCTCGCACGGAGGTAACGTGGGGAGGCGGTGAGGGGCCTGACAGAGTTCAGGGGAAGCGATGGCGAGGGCGGCAGAAAACAAACAATAAAATCAGTCTGGAATGACAAGGCCGGATTTACCTGGAGAAGCTCCATGCAGAGGGGAGCAAGCACGTGGTGGAGAGCAGGGAGACGGACCACAGGTGGCAGAGATCGGATTCCTCCAAGGCAGCCTTGCCCTGGCTGTTCCCTCCTCCTGAAGGGCTCCTCCCCCCGAACTAGGCCTGGCAGCCACCTCCTCCATGAAGTCCTCCATGACTGCTTGGTCTGAAACAGCCCAGTCTCTCCATCCATCACCCTAGTTGGTTTCTCTCCCAATCACTTATCACTCCATGTTCTTCTCTTGCTTGTCTTTTAGTTTATTCTCTGTTTCCCTCAAGAGCTCAACAAGTGAGCTCTTCTTGGACAGCAGAATCTGGAATTGCCTGGCACACAGCAGGTGCTCAATAAACGCTGCCGAGTGACTAATGAAGCCCTGTTTGTGTCCTTCCTGTCGCAGGGTCCCACGGGCCCTGCAGCACCTCTTAAGTTCCTGGCAGGTACATGCCACCGTGAGGTCCTCCCACCAAACACACACACTTTTAAGTGGTCGCTTCATGAGAAAACCCTCTTCAGGTGATCCAGGAGGAGTGTCCTCCACCTTCTACTGGAATCCTGCATGATTGGCCCCAGGAAGGGGGCTTTTGTGTTTCCAGGCTAATTCAGGGAGAGCTGGGCTGGATCTGGGAAGGATTCACCCCCATCAATGGACCCTGTGCCTCTGCCTGTTCTATAGAGACACTGAGTGGTCTGAACAGAGAGAAGCGTAGGAGAAAATGACTTCTTCCATCGGTGGCCGGGACATACCAGGCAGAGGCAATTTGTACTATAATCTTGTATGAATATAATCTTGTATAATCTTGTTCGAATTTTGTCTCAGCAAAACAACATCAACTATGATATTCAGTTAAAGTTGCTCATCTGACTTTATTTGCTTTGTACTTGTATTTGTAGATTACTTGCCTTTTCTTTTTTTCAGTGTAGCACAAGATTTATACTCATGAGTTTATACCTAGGCTAATATTTACTATTTTAAAATAATACTGTAATAAAGTAATATCTGGTGATGTGTGAGAATTTTTTTCCTTTAAGATGGACATGTACCTTTCTCAGTATGAAAAACATTGACCTAGTCCAACACTTCATCCACTGCAGAAATTCTTCTGGTGCACAAGGGTCTCAATATTCATTTGCTGAAACAGTTTGACATGAAACTGAAATTTAATGATTTTAATCATTGGTCCTAGTTTTACCCTCCACAATGACACTCGTGAAAAGTCTCAACTCTCTTCCATGCAATAGTTTTCCATTCCCTGGTAGCCCATAATACCTTCTGATCGCTCCATTCCTGACCTTAGAAAGCTTCTCTCTCCTTCAAGGCCCAACACAAACACCCCCTCCTCTATGAAGTACTTCTTGGGGTCCTCTCCTAAGCAAAGGTGAATTTCCCCCTTGTTTGAAATTCCGAAGCATATCGTGACCTGCTCCGGATTCTGGTCACTGGAGTGCATCTTTCTTCCTCCTATTCGTTTTGCTTTTTGAAAGAAGGATGTGTATGAAATTCATTCATATTCTTTTTGGCCCTTAAACACACGCATGTGTGCTAAGTCACTCAGTCGTGTACGACTCTTTGCGATCCTATGCACCATGGCATCTTATATATTATAGACGTCTAATAGCTATTTAGTGAATGAATCAATGAAACAGTCATTCAGTGAGAGTGACTTATGTACATTTTGTATTATGTAAACACACACACACAGCCTCTCTCTCTCGGGTATACAATAACACTGAGAAATAGAGTTCTGCATGATGGGATGATATATATTTGCCTGGTGTTTTGAATATACATTCCTTCTAAACCAGGAGCCTGGTTCAAGCTGTTCTCCAGCTGCCCCATTAAATATCGTCTCTCAGTCTGCACACTTAAGCGCCCCCTGTGCCAAGGCCTCTGGCTTGCGAGCACCTTCCATTTTCACAGCACAGCAGCGTCTTGGGCCCCTGGCTCTTAGACAACCTCTGCTAATGGAGTCTGAACAAGGAGCGTCCTTTCACTGAGTGTCAGTCATCCGGGTGGCCGCTGTTCTTGTCCTCACCAGGGATGCTGGAGGACAACTGTTCAGAATGTGCTCTTCAGGAATTTACACCATGTGGGGAGAAACAAAATGTATCCATGCCAAATCCACGGATAAGGAAAATCCATGGATGCCAATGCCATGAAGAAGGAAATGGCAACCCACTCCAGTATCCTTGCCTGGGAAATCCCACAGACAGAGGAGCCTGGTGGGTTACAGTCCATGGGGTTGCAGAGAATCGGACACGACTGACAGACTAACATGCCAAATCGAACTGAAAATATGTCGCTGTAAGAAAGCGCACCGACTCTTAGAAGGCGTGTGAAAATGTTTAAAAAGTATACCCATGTACAACCCTGTGTGTGCAAGATCGTTATATTATTTGAAATTAAGATTATAGAGCTGTAGTTAAGTATCACAAAATTTAGAAAGAAAGGAAGGAAGGAAATGGTAACTCTGTGCGGGGATGGAAATGTTAATTAGCTTGA
This sequence comes from Neotragus pygmaeus, assembly GCA_006410875.1. Taxonomy (NCBI): domain Eukaryota; kingdom Metazoa; phylum Chordata; class Mammalia; order Artiodactyla; family Bovidae; genus Neotragus; species Neotragus pygmaeus. The sequence goes on from SJYV01014686.1 coordinate 77,877, forward strand.
GTGTGGTGACTTTTCACACGTATATATCAAGTCATCACATTGTACATCTTAAATTCATACAATTGAAAATTGTCAATTATACCTCAGTAAAGCTGGGGGGAAATATACCCACAAGTATAAAAGGAGAGTCTACTGAGGAAACTGAATGTGTAAAACTCAGAACTTCAGGAGGATAGATAATGAATAAGCGATTATTGATTTAACAAAAGAGTTTTTTAATGCCTAGCTTTCTGAGTATATTCGAATTACCACAGATTTTTAAAGTTGGAAGGACCTTAAAGGTGGTTTACTGTAACACTTGCATCTTACAAACGAAGAAAGAGGGGTCATCTAATTTTTACTCTCTCATTCCAGGACTCTTGAGCCCTGTGGGAGAAAAAGAAGCAAAAAGAGCAAAGCACATGAACTCACTGCCCAGCTGAGCATCAGCTCCAGGAGGGCCCTCAGCGCCGCTGGGCGACACAGGCCCGTTCACTCTCGGTGCCCATTGCCCTCCTGGCCCCTTTCAAAGGCTGTCCAAAGCCTGCTCCCACCCCTTTCCTTTTCTACCTTATGAAAGATAATGCTAATAATAAAGAGAGTGATGCGACAGTGCTGTGTGGTCTCAAAGGCCTCGAGGAGGAGGAGGCCATGGTTGACCTGGGTGCTCTTGCCCTCTGTTTTCCCCTTCCATTAGTGAAAGTTATGGAGTTAGTCCCCGGGGATTCGGCTTTACTCTCCCAAATGCACTACAACTGCTCCTGTTCATAGTTGCCAATCCTTATCGGACGAGTTTTCTCTGTATCCCTGACACTGATCGCCCCCTCCCTCACCTGCCTCCTTCCTCGACTCCTGCAGTATCACTTTCTGGTCCCCACACCTTCTCTTTATGCCTTCTCTTCTTTCACTCACACACTGAATGTTGGTGTGGCCCAAGATTCTCTCCTGGGGTCCCTTGGGGGTTCAGTGGTTAAGAATCTGTCTGCCGGGGCAGGAGATATGAGTTCCATCCCTGATCCGGGAAGACCAAGCATAGCCAAAAATCAATCAATCAATCAATATTTTTTTTAAAAAGGTTCTCTCCTACATCCTTTACTACACATTCTCCCTCCCTGATGTACTCCATACTGAGGACTTTGATTAGTATCTAGGTACAGATTCCCAGATTCCAATCTTGGGCTCAGACCCTTACTTCCAACTGCCAATTAGACACTTACAGATGGCTAAGCTATAGACACCTCAAATTCAAACCTAATATGGCAAACACTGAACTCATGTCTCATCATTGCTTTTTCCTTCTATAAAATCTTTCTCAGAGGATGCCGTCGCTGTTTACCTTTTGGGCCAAGTCTGAAACCTGACGTTGATCACAAAACACCTCCCCTCACCCTCGTCTCCCAACCAGGCTCCCGGTTCTGTCATTTCTATAGATGTTGAGACTGTTCCCTCCGGTCCTGCTGGCACAGACTGTTGACATAACTTCCAACTTGAGGACTTTATACTTATCTCGAGTCTTTCATCATCACCAACTGAATAACTTTTCTAAAACACATATCTGATCATTCCCTCTTCAAGCTGAAAAGTCAATGATGAAGAAAACCCAAACCCTATGACAGACTCCGTTTCAAGAAGGTGGCTTGTCACACACTGAAATCTTTCTGCTTCACATCCATAGAAATGATGGAAAAAGATGTAAAAAATCAGTAAGTATATGGTCACTGTTGGAGAGAAAGTGAATATTTGCGACCAAAAACTATGATGATCCCTAAAATAAGGAAAGGAGACAGGAGGCCGTAGTATTTCACCGAGGCAATGGCCAGGAATCCCTAAGACTACAGAGGGAAGCTGCTGAATTAAAGCAAGAAGTGCCTGCCCATCCAGGACAAACTGGGAGTCAGGGAAGCTTAGGCTGCTCAAGGCAACACCCTCCTCCGATATTGCTGGGCTTCCCTGGGGGCTTAGATGGTAAAGAATCCACCTGTAATGTAGGAGACCCAGGTTTGATCCCTGGGTCGGGAAGATCCCCTGGAAAAGCAAATGGCTACCCACTCCAGTATTCTTGCCTGGAAAATTCCATGGACAGAGGAGCCTGGAGAGCTACAGTTCATGGGGTCACAAAGAGTCAGACATGACTAAGTGACTACATACTCTGAAAATGCTAGTGCCAGTCACTTAACTTTTGAGGAACATCAACACATAAAGAGAAAAAATTACACAACAGATACAAGACCTTTCAACCCCAGGAAACAGTTAACCCCAAAGAAAGAGGACTTGAGTACAAGTATATTTAATATCATCAGTCTGTGAAAAGTTGGAATCACATCCAATAAACAAAAACAAGTTATAAAAAATATTATTAAAAAGAGGACCAATTAAATATTTTGCAATTAAAAAAATACAAATTTAAAAGTCAGTAGGTAGGATAAATAAAAGATTAGATAAGGGCTGAAAAGTAAACGTGGAAGATTTTATTAACGTATTCTCTCAGATCACAGCAAATATAAGAGCAGACGTTACATGCAAGGTAAGAATCGTGGAGGAAGGACACACAAGTGCTAGCGTTCCCTAAATAGGAATCCCAGGAGAGAATGGAGAGGTGGGAATTAAAGTAAAGACCACAGGCTGCACTCGCCCTTGGCGATGGCCCGCATGCTGTCTGTGGAGTGTGCTTCCTTCTGTATCTGAATAAGTCCACTTCTTACCTATCACTTTGTCTCTCACTGAATTCTTTCTGCAATTAGACATCAAGAACCCAAGCTTCATTAAGTCCTGAAACCAGGTACCTTGGGTTTTGGCTGGGTTTGAGTCCCAGGGAGGCCTGGCGTGCTGCCGTCCATGGGGTCGCAAAGAGTCGGACACACCTGAGTGACTGAGCTGAGCTGAACTGAACTGAGTCCCAGCCACGTGGGCCTGAGTCCCAAACTGGGTTTTGGGTGGGTTCAAGTCCCAGCACATGGGTTTGAGTCCCAGTCTGTGGTAAACGGTTTCAGCTGGCGACCACAAAGAGCCGGTGATAAGGTAAGAAAAGGTCCTGAAGAGGGCCGAGGGCCCCTGTGAGCCAGGTATACTGAGGAAAACTCTCTGCTGTTGTCTGCTTATTTGTGACTGGCAGGTCAGTCCTGTACGCTTATGCACGTCCAACAGCAGGTCCAGGACAAAATTATAGTTTTTTCTTTGGCTCTGAGGTTTTCCTCCTACATTTTTTTTTTTGTTGTTGTTCATTTCCGCTCTGTTTCTTCTGTTAACCTCAGAAGATTGCTTTTATTTCCCTCCCTCTAACTCTTATAAGTGTTGGCCCATTATTCCCAACTTATAGCTTAAACCACCTCCAACTAATAGTCAACACCACTGGGGATGTCTTCATGCTGTTTCTTTGTGACAACTTTTGGGCACTAGTTGGGAGACTCCCTTGGAAGGGATAGCATCTAAAATCTAGTCATGTATGGATGTGAGAGTTGCACCAGAAAGAAAGCTGAGCGCTGAAGAATTGATGCTTTTCAACTGTGGTGTTGGAGAAGACTCTTGAGAGTCCCTTGGACTGCAAAGAGATCCAACCAGTCAATCCTAAAGGAATTCAGTCCTGAATATTCACTGGAAGGACTGATGCTGAATGAAGGAAAGTTACATGGCTCAAAATAGCCTGGAATTAAAACTCCCCTCCAGGTCTTCCCCACTATTCTATGCAAAACAAAGAATTCTCTCACCCAAAGAAAAAATGGACATTAAGTTGATTACGCCCAGCTCTCAGCAGGTCCAGCCTCTGGCCGACCTCCGAAATTCCTTGCCCTAGCCATTTAAGAGATAACTACTCCGAACAAACTTGGAGAAGAACAGGTCCCGTAAGACAGTAGTTTTCCACATACATGCCTACATATACTTACTCTTTTCTTGGGTAAGTACACCAGCTCACTGGTCTGACTGCTGCCCCTTCTCGCCTCATTAAAGGTGATCTGTTCCTGTAAAGGGAGAAGGCAACGGCACCCCACTCCAGTTCCTGTAAAGTGCCGGTCTCGTTCTTTTCTGAACCTCGCTTTCTCTAACTCCCTTACCCTACACTGAAGCTCAAACTGCAATACTTTGCCCACCTGATGTGAAGAATTGACTCATTGAAAAAGACCCCGATGCTGGGAAAGATTGAAGGCAGGAGGAGAAGGGGACAAAAGAGGATGAGATGGCTGGATTACATCACTGACTCAATGGACATGAGTTTGAGCAAGTTCTGGGAGTTGGTGATGGACAGGGAGGCCTGGCGTGCTGCAGTCCACGGGGTGGCAAAGAGCCAGACATGATTGAGCGACTGAACTGAACTCAATGAACTGAGGTATCTCAAAAAGAAATGTTTAACTGGGTTATTTGGTATGTTATATTAAATGTGATCATTTGTAATTCTGGTTATTGTAACCAAACTTTATCGTACACTGTAATCAAATGTTTGATCATTCCTTTTGAGTCTGTCGTCATTTATAGATATTTCTGTACACTGGTGCTGGTACAAAAATGCTTCGTCATCGAGAAGATACAGAGGAAGACGAAGGAAACAGTTACAACAGTTCTACATGGAGATGATGGCTAGGTAGGGGTGTGGACTAAAACAAGGAGCCACCCTGCCCCTGGGGCCCCTAGATCAGGTTTCCAGAGATTTTTACTCCCTGATANATACAGAGGAAGACGAAGGAAACAGTTACAACAGTTCTACATGGAGATGATGGCTATGTAGGGGTGTGGACTAAAGCAAGGAGCCACCCTGCCCCTGGGGCCCCTAGATCAGGTTTCCAGAGATTTTTACTCCCTGATAGTCAGGGTCAATGCCCCTATTCAGCCTTGAAGCAATTACAGAAGACGGACCGTCACCCTTCTATTTCCCATAAGAATATGGGAGTAAAATCTCTGAGGGGGGAATGTAACGGGAGGGAAGGGGCAGGGCGCAACTTTTGAAAGAAGGATGCGGCTGAAGGACACAGCATGAGCTGATGAGGATCAAAGGGGACCAAGCTGGCAGACAAGACTAGACCTTCATCCTCAGTCAGCAAGTGAAATAACACACCCAGAGGTGCCCTGACAGTTCCAAGGCACTGTTAAAACACCAAGGAGTGGGCGGTGGCCCAGAGCCTGGAAATCTCCGCCCCTTCCCAAAAATAGGTGGACTAACCCCCCCCACTTATTAGCATATGAAATTACCCAGCCTATAAAAGCTAACCACGCCAAATTTCGGGGCTGCACTCGCCCTCTGCCATGGCCTGCGCTGTCTGTGGAGTGTGCTTCTCTCTGTATTGGAATAAATCCACTTCTTAACCAAAGAAAAAGAAAGAAAGAAAGCAAAAGGCCACAGAATGTCCCAGAACACATGTTCATATTGAAGAAACTCTTTGAGTCTGGAGAAGAATAAAAAACACATAAGTCTCCACATCTGGACATGTGGTTCAGTTCAGTTCAGTCGCTCAGTCGTGTCCGACTCTGTGACCCCATGAATCGCAGCACGCCAGGCCTCCCTGTCCATCACCAACCCCTGGAGTTCATTCAGACTCACGTCCATCAAGTCAATGACGCCATCCAGCCATCTCATCCTCTGTCCTCCCCTTCTCCTGCCCCCGATCCCTCCCAGCATCAAAGTCTTTTCCAATGAGTCACCTCTTCGCATGAGGTGGCCAAAGTACTGGAGTTTCAGCTTTAGCATCATTCCTTCCAAAGAAATCCCAGAGCTGATCTCCTTCAGAATGGACTGGTTGGATCTCCTTGCAGTCCAAGTAGGAATAAAGAGGAAATCCCAACGCTTTCAGAGGAAGACAGATTACCTACAAAGGAATAAGGACTAGATGCCTTGTCGGCCACCCGGCCTGTCAGGAGATAATGAAGAGTAGAGCCCAGTGCTAAGGAAGTTACCTTTGCTCCTAGATTCTTTTTCTTAGCCTCCTGTTCAACATTAGAAGAAAAATAAGGACATTTTTGGATCTGCCAAAATGAAGATGTTTTCTGACCTACAAGCCCTCTCAGAGAATGAATGGAGGACATCTCCAAGAAGAAGAGGAATCTTGGAAGAGAATGAGTTGCAAGAAACCAACGTGTACCAAGAAATTAGCAAAAGGGCTTTTGTGCAATAAGCCTTGATGGAGAATTGTTTTGAGGTTTCAGAACTGGTTTGGAGAGGAAGAGTCACTTAGCCAAGGCTTCTAGCCACTTGTTCCCCAGCACTAGTCCTAGCAAACACCCTCTTCCAACAACACAAGAGAAGACTCTACACATGGACATCACCAGATGGTCAACACCGAAATCAGACTGATTATATTCTTTGCACCCAAAGATGGAGAAGCTCTATACAGTCAACGAAAACAACACCAGGAGCTGACTGTGGCTCAGATCATGAAGTCCTTATTACCAAATTCAGACTCAAATTGAAGAAAGTAGGGAAAACTGCTAGACCATTCNGTGTGGAATCATAGTGTTTGTCCTTTTGTGACTGACTGACTTCATTTAGCAGAATATTCTCAAGGTTCATACATGTTGTAGCATGTCATGCAACTGATTTTTGTATGTTGGTTCTATATCTTGCAGCTGTGGTGAACTCATTTATATAATTTCCTTTCTAATCTTAATGCCTTTTTATTTCTTTTTCTTTTCTTTTTTTATTGGAGGATAATTGCTTTACAATGTTGTGGTGGTCTCTGCCATACAGCAACTCAAATTAGTCATAATTTCATATATATATATATATATATATATATATATATATTCCCTTCCTCTTGAGCCTCCTCCCCCACTTATTTTTCTTGCCTTATTTTCCTAACTAGAACCTACAAGAAAATGTTGACTAGGAATAGTAATAGTGAACATCCTTGTCTTATTTCATCTTAGAGAAAAAGCATTCAGTCTTAACCATTAAGAAAAATGTGAACTGTGGACTTTATCAGATTAATGAAGTTCCATTCTATTCCTGGTGTGAACATTTTTGTCTTGTCTGGAAAGGGTGTTGGCTTTTGTCGATGCTTTTTCTGTATCTGTTGAGATCATGTTGTCTTATCCTTTGTTCTGTCAATGTTATATTACATTGATTTTCTTATGTTAAACCAGGTTTGCATCCCTGGGATAAATCTCACTTGGGCATAGCATATAGTTCCCATTATATGTTGCTAGATTTGATTTATTAGTCTTCTGTTGAGGATTTTTGAGTTTGTGGTCACAAGGGTTATCGATCTGTAGTTTTGTTTTCTTGTGACATCTTATGTCTTTTGGTACCTGGTGTGGTCTAGTCTGAAATCTGGAGTCTTGAACTGCTTGCTTTGGCATCTGCCTCATTCCACATTGTGCATTAATAATTGTTTCTCTATATCTAGTTCCATTTTTCCTTTTTAATTTTTTTCCGGTTTTTAAAAACATTTAATTATTTTTGATTGCACAGGGTCTTGGTTGCTATGCTCAGGCTTTCTCTAGTTGCACTGAGGAGGCTGCTGTCTAACTGCGCTGTGTGGGCTTCTCTGTTTGCAGAGCATGGGCTCTGGAGCACAGGCTCAGTGGTTGTAGCCCATGGGCTTATTTGCTTCAAGGCATGTGGGATCTTCACACACCAGGGCTTTAACCTGTGTCCCCTGCATTAGCAGGCAGATTCTTAACTTTTGGACCACCAGGGAAGTTATACTTCCAGTTTTATTAAGGTATGATTAACAAAGTCAGTTCCATTTTCTTTTCTCAGTTGGTACATACCTCTGTGTGTGTGTGTTATTGAGATATAATTGACATCTGACTTTGTGCAAGTTTAGTATGTACAACTTGCTGGTTTGAAATATTTATATACATGTTGACCTTCGAGAATGTGAGTTTGAACTGTATGGTCCTGCTTATCTATGAATTTTTTTTCTTCACTAAATACATACTACTGTATTACATGATCTGACGTTGGTTGAATCTGTTGATGTGGAACTGTGGGTTTCAAGGGCCAACTGTAAATTTACATGCAGCTTTTCGACTGCATAGGGTCTGTGCCTGTAATCCCTGCCTTGTTCAGCAGGATTACCACAGAAGTATTAGCTGATACCTCTCTCAGGTCACATAATTATTGTTTCTTTTTTGTGATGAGAACATCTAAAACCCAGTCTCTTGGCAACTTTGAAACATAAAACAGTATCATTGGCAGTAATCACTATTCTGTGCATTAGATTTCAAGAACTTATTCCTCTTAGTTGCAAATTTATTATTCCCTTTAGTTGAAGTCCTGATTAACAAGATCTCAATTTTCCTATCCCCTGGTCGCTAGTAACCACAAGTTTGGTTTTTTAGCGTCCACATGTAAGTGATAGTCATACAGTATTTATCTTTCTCTAACTAATTTTACTTAGCATGATGCCCTTACGCTTCATATCGATGTTGCTGCAAATGACAGAATTCTTTCTCAAGGCTGAATGATAGTTCCTTTGTATGTATATACAGCATCTTCATTCACTGATGGACTTAGGTGGTTTTTCTGTCTGGTTGTTGTGAATAATGCTGCAGTAATCATAGGAATGCAGGTATCTTTTTGATACCCTGTTTTCATTTCTCTTGAATATATAGCCAGAAGTGAGATTGCTGGATCATTAGTAGTTGTCTTTTTAATTTTTTGAGGAACCTCCATAATGTTTTCCATAGTAGCTGCACCAATTTACATTCCCACCAACAGTGTTCAGGGGTTCCGCTTTTCTCCATGTCTTGCCAACACTTGTTACCGCTTATCTTTTTGAAGTTAACCATTCTAGGAGGTGTGCCATTTCTGTTTTCTACTGTATGCTCTCTCGCTCTCTTTTCTTTGGTCACAAGCTTCCTTGTTTACTAACATTAACTTAGTGCAGTGTTTTGTACCTAGGCTCTTGTGGCTAATGTTTAGTATACACTGACATGCGTCTCTTAAGCACTTCCTCTGCATTACTTTATCTTCACAAGACACCTCTGAGGGAGGGAGGTAGCATTTAAGACCTCTTATAAACGAGATGGCGGCTTTAGAGAAATTAAACAAGTTGGTTATACAGGTCGGTAGTGGAGTTGACATTTAAACCCACTTCTCTTTTAGGTTCAGAGCCAGAGCTCTTAACCACATGCTGAGCTGCCCAGGAAATGCTTGCTTGAATAGATTGGATTTAAACTGGTCCTTAAAGAAGTAGAATGTGGGTAGAAGAAAGAGTGGGAAGAGTGCATATGTGGTGGTGGGTGGGTTTATAGTGTTAGTAAAAGCAGGAATTGGTATTTAATTGGAGTACCTGGTGCTGGGGGAGTATAGCGTGAGCAGAGCTGGTTTTTGTTCCCAGAGCAGTAATTAGTTCTATTTGGAAAAGTGAGATTAACATCTGAAATAATTAGGAAAAGAGTATTAATTAGAGGTCAAGAGTGAGTTTTGTATGAGTTGGAAGGAATTATGAAGGACCTAGTAATTAAGTCTCAAAAGAGGAGTGGATTTAGGCGAGTTGTTCAGCAAACTAGATTTTGGATTGGGCTTTACCATTGTCTTGTGCTGTAATCCTTGTAATCCTTTCCTAGTATTATTTTATTGCCCAGACTATGAGGCCAATAGAAACCCCCTTTCAAGCTCAGCTTCCTGCTTTTTTAGGAGTTCCAAACTATGTATCATCTGAATCTTCTTGGCTACCTCATCATATCCTATTTTACTCTTCATTCTTAAAAGGAAGATATGCTGACTTTGAACTGTGCTTTATAGTTTAAAATCAAATGCAATATAGAAATATACAGTATCGCTGCCACCCTGACTTTTGTCCTCTTTTTCTCCACATATTTCTGTCACATATATGTATTTTTATTAGTTTCTCTGTGTGTGTGCTTCTAGAATTCCTTTATGCCAATACAAGCACATGGGGAAATGTATCTCTTCCCCACTTTCACCATGGAAGGTAGTATACTGAGCCCTTTTTTTCCCAGTTAACTGTATACCTTCCAGATTCTTTGATGTCACAACATGGAGACCTTCTTATCTGTATTATAGCAGCAGAGTGTTCCGTTTTGTGGATGTACCAATATTTAATGACTTGAGCATTTGCAGGTGTGAGCTACCTGTGGCTGTAAACAAGCTTCTCTCGTGTTACCTCATTGATTATTACCTTCTCTGATACTTTTGTTCCCTAACCCCTTTTCTATTTCCAAATAAGTACTAGTCTTCCTTATGTTGGGCTTCCCTGATGGCTCAGATGGCAAATAATCTGCCTGTAACGTAGGAGACCTGGGTTTGTTCCCTGGGTTAGGAAGATCCCCTAGAGAAGGCAGTGGCTATCCACTCCAGTGTTATTATTGCCTGGAGAAGTTCATGAACAGAGGAGCCCGGTGGGCTGCAGTCAGTTGGATCACAAGAGTCGAACACGACTGGGCGACTAACACTTTCCTTATTTTTAAAAACAAAAAATTTCATTTTTATCTTGCATTTTACCAGCAACTTCCTGTTGTGTGGGACTAGGCTGGCTTTGGTGACTAGTTTAGATGTAGGAGGACAGAGGAGGGAAAAAGGAAAGGCTGATGAGCAGATAGGGAAAGGCTGGGAGAAAACAGAGTAAGGGAAAAACAGAGTAAGGGAAAAAGTAGGTGAACAACATTTTTTGGCAGATGGGAAATTATTTTCATAACTAATTGGTAACATACAATTGGCTTCTGTGTGAAGATGACCTGCCTTACAGTGATTCGTGACTGATAGGCTTGTTGGGCGCTATGGAAAGTTGCCCTCTATTTTCTCTGTTTCCTTTGTGATTCAGCTGGTAATGCAGTGTGGGAGACCTGGGTTTGATCCCTGGGTTGGGGAGATCCCCTGAAAAAGGGAAAGGCTGCCCACTCCAGTATTCTGACCTGGAGAATTCCATGGACTGTGTATCCATGGGGTCGCAGAGTCAGACCCGACTGAGTGATTTTCACTCTTTATCACTTCTGTATTGTCATTTCTAATAGCAGAGCTTCTACTGAGAAACTTTTGCTTTCTACAGTCTGGAGTTGTCATTAGCCTATCTCTCTCTTGTCAGTCGTGTTGATACTGTCAGCTGTTTCAATTCCTTGTGATTGCCTTGGATTTCTTATTTGCTTTTCATTTCCACTTGCCGCCCTCATGGTTCAGGACATTGCACTTCTGCTTGGATTACTGCAACAGTCTTGTCACCCGGTTTTGCAAGTTTGTTCCTGCTTCTACCCAGTGCTGTTCCTCCCTTTTCCCACCCCGTCAGTGCTGGCTCTGGATATTGCCATGCTAGTAGGTCTCCGTGCTTTGCTGCGTCCGTGCGCTTCTGTGCTCCCTTGCCTGGAACAGCCCCTCTCTGGCTCTGCAGAAATTCTGACTTTTCTTTAAGACCTAGATCAACTTCTTACTTCTCCCTGAAGCTTTCCTTAGCTGTAATAGCTCATACTCATGTCTTGTTTTCCTAAACTTGCTTATAGCCTCTACCAAACGATTTCTTGTTCCCATATTTCAGACGTGTTCAGTTGCTGTTACTACAAAATTATAGTTTAAAAATGATGAATTCTACTTGAGTTCTCCTAGTACACAGCAGATTGCTTGACTTACAGGAATCTCCAAGCACATCCTTACTGATTTATTGATTAAACATGTGTGGATTGTTATTATGATTTTGGATGCAGAGAGTCAGATCATCCAGGTAACTTGAGGGTCTGCTTCTTTGCTATGCTGTGGATATGCACTTCTTAAAATGGGATTTTCTTTTGATTTTCTAGCAAATGATATACACTAAACTGGACCTTGACCTTTTTTTTTTTCCAACTCAGTGGTGTGTCTTAGAGATCTTTCTGTAAAGCCATGTTTGGGGATCCCCAATGTCAGTTTTAACAATTCACTAGGAAGGCTCGCAGGATTCAGCAGTCAGCATATAGTCTCATATAGTCAGCATATAGGAACAGCATATAGTCATTCTCTTGGCTGTGAATCATAAGAATGAAAGTATACAAAACAAAATCTGTAAAGGGAAAAGGCACAATGGTCAAAATCCAGAGGAAACTAGGAACAAGCTTCCGAGATTTCTGTCCCTGTGATGTCACCACATAGAATGTGCTTAATTTCTCTAGCATCAAATTATGACAACATGTGTTAAGTGTCTACCAGGAAAGCTCATTAGAAATTCAGTGTGTAGGGTGGTTTTTTTTTTTTTTTTTAAGGGGCTGATTGTGTAGGTACCATCTGCAACCAGCCCCTAAAAAAGTTCATGGGGTTGCAAAGAGTCAGACACAACTGACGATTGAGCAACAGTATTGAACAACAATGGTAGGTACCTTCTGCCTAATATGTACCAAAATTCCCAACCGCCAAAAACAAAGTAGGCTTTTTAGCAAAACTGTTGCTTGTATGTTGATTTGGGATTGGTGGGAACCTCCCTGAAATCCAAGTACCTTGACCCCAGTCAGGAGCCAGTCTTGCAGTCCTTTCTAAGGATAGTAGTCTCAACCTGCTGTGCTAATAATAACTCTTTCCTGCACACCGTGGAAATCTGTAACTCCCCTCCTTTAAATAAAAAAAAATTAATGGGTAATGTTTCATGATCTGAGTACATTATGGTTTAACTTTCCCCTGTTGATTAATTTTTCGTCTATTATTTTGCAGTATCTATTTTTGTACATTTTCTTTTGTAGAGGCTTCGACTGAAATTGATCAGTGATGTTTAAAAATTTACTATTAACAGATCCTTCCAAGTTGTTCATCAGAGGTCCTTGCTAGTTCATGTCCAAGAGCAGTTTACAGGAATATCCTTTGGAAGTGATTGCTTTGAATGATACTCATGTTGGGAATGAAGGGAAAGCTGACAATCAAGAATCAGGAAGAGCAGGTCCAGGAAGGGCCTTCTGGATCCCAGACTTGCCGCCATTAAAGACACTTGTCTTGCCCTTTGTCTTTCCAAGATTCTCGGTTCACAGGCTCATTTCCTTTTATCTGTCTTTTGCTGCCTTTCTCATTTGAGTGGAGGCTTGTGATTGTTTTTGTTTTTTATGATGGAAATTTTCGAACAGACACAAAAGTAGAACAGAATAAAGAGCTTTCTGTACCCATTACCCAGTTTCAGCAGTTGTCAACATTTTGTCAATCTTGTTTCATTTTTTCTCTTTTCCTATTGTTGGGAGGATGGAGTGCAGCCTAGAGTAGTGAAAGCAAATCCTAGACATGGTGTTTTTAAAAGCATTCATTTTTGGTACTAATTTACAAAAATAGGGCATGTTTACCATAATATTCTAAATAGGGGTTTTCTTTTTTAAAAACTTAACAATTCCTATAAATAGGTTCAGTTGTGAGGTTCCTCTGATGTTCCTAGTTCACGGGGATATACAAAACAGACAGACAACTTTTTAAAAAATATGAGCTAATACTGTTCACAGTTTTACAAATTGCTTTTTTTCATTTAACAGTGTTAGGGACATTCCTTCAAATCAACAAACAGGTCAACTTATTTTAAGTGCAATATACTATGCTATTATAGAGCCATTTCTTTACTGATGGACATTTCAGTTTTCCACTCATATGCATATGGCCTTGTGTACTAGTGCTTTATTACTGTAAGATACATTCTGAAGCATGGGATGGCTGGTTAGATTATGTGTAACTTTATTTATTTATTGGCTGCACCGTGTTTCATGGAGGATCTTACTTCCCCCAACTGGGGATTGAACCGTGACTCCTGCAGTAAAAGCCCGAATTCTTAATCACTGGAAGGACCATTGGGAAAGTCTCAGATTATGTGTAACTTTAGTTATTAAAACTGTTACCTCAATATTCTGCAAAAGGTTATAGTAATTTCTGCATTAATATAAGAGAGAACCTCTTAATTTCTCATTTTTGCCAGCACTGGATATTATTATCCCTGATCATTTTTACCAGTGAAATTAGTATAGCTTTTTTTGCCTTTTATTAGAAAAACCAGCAATTTATTTTGGAAAAAAATGTATTGAGTTGGCTTTATACTAGGAAACGCAAAGCTTGGTTGAATACTAGAAGATCCATCGACAGAGTTAATCATATCAGTGATCAAAAGTCAGAAATTCTATAACCATTTCAGTACAGACAGAAAAGAATTTTAACAGAATATAGCATGCACTCATGACTGGATCTCCCAGCAAACCAGAAACAGAGAACAGCCTTTTACTGTTTAAATATTGAAATTTAATATTCATACTGGAAAACTTTTAATATTTAAGTTTTTGAATACTTACTCACATGGCTGAGAAACTTAAAATATTGAATGAAAAGGTTTATATGTTGAGCTGTCCCTTCCCCCATATGCCGAGTTCCTTTTCCCCTCTCCCCCCAGTTACCAGTGGTTCCTTCGTTCTTTTAGAGTCATTTTATACACATACAGGCAAATATGAATACACAGCCTCTCTTGTACTGTCAGGCACCTTGAATTTTTCATGAGTGTTTTTTTTTTTAAAGGCAAGCATTATTGCTCACTTCTGAAAGCTTTTTAGCTACCTTCATGTTTCTCTCTAAAAAAAAGAAAAAAACTTGAACTCCTCAAACGTGGACCTTTTAGCTCTTCACTAGTTGTTTCTCTCACATTGCCCTCCCACAAACTTTCACAAAATAAAAAAATACTAAAATTGCTGTCTTAAATATCACCAGTGTTGGTTCCCTCTTGTCAAAACCAGTGGCTGTTTGGTCTTTGTCATTGAATCTTTTGCTGTCCTTACTCCTGATTATACTTGCATAGTGTTTGGAACTCCAGTACCTTGAGTTTCCTGTAGTATGGGATTGGCCAAAAAGTTCATTAGGTTTCCTGTACAGTGCTTCTGATAGCTCTTAATTGTCTTTAACTTCATTGGAAACAGTTTTGTAAGAGTCTATTGTGACAGCTCTCCTATCAATGTGCATTAAAAAAAAAACAAGACTTATCAACATTGGTGAGTTTTGTGTAGCCATTTTAATATTGAAGATGGAAGAAAATGCAATGCTTTTAGCATATTATAGTTTATTATTTCAAGAAAAGTAAAAAACTGAAATGCAAAAAAGATTTGTGCAGTGCATGGAGAAGGTGCTATGATTGATCTAATGTATCAAGAGTGGTTTGTAAAGTTTCTCATGCTGGAAATTTGTCACTGGACGATGCTCCACACTCCAGTACTGGTTGAAGTTGATAGTGATCAAATCAAGACATTGAGAACGATCAGTGCTATACCATGTGAGAGATAACCAGTATACTCAAAATATCCAAATCAAGCATTGAAAATCATTCACACCACCTTGACTGTGTTAATCACTTTGATGTTTGGATTCTACACAAGTTAAGTGAAAAAAAACCTTGACCATATTTCTGCATGCAGTTCTCTACCTAGATGTAATGAAAATGTCCTGTTTTTAAAATAAATTGTGGTGGGCGATAAAAAGTGGATACTGTACAATAATGTGGAATGGAAGAGATCATTGGGTAAGCAAAATGAACCACCCCCAGCCACACCAAAGGCTGGTCTTCATCCAGAGAAGGTGATTTGTTTATGGTGGGATTGGAAAGGAGTCCTCTATTACGAGCTCCTTTCAGAAAACCAAGCAATTAATTCCAACAAGTGCTGCTCCCAGTTGTTGTTTTAGTCATTAAGTCATGTCTCTCTTGCAACTTCGTGGATAGTTGCCCACCAGGGTCCTCTGTCCTGTCCATGGGATTTTCCAGGCAAGAATACTGGAGCAGGTTGTCCTTTCCTTCAGGGAATCTTTCCAACCCAGTGATCAAACCTGCATCTCCTGCATTGGCAGGCAGATTTTTTTACCTCTGAGCCACCAGGGAAGCCTGACTGCTCCCAGTTAGACTAACTGAAAGGAGCTTTTTGACAAAAAGTGTGCAGAATTAGTCAACAGAAAACTCAGAATCTTCCATTAGGGTAACACAAGACCACATGTTTCTTTGATAACCATGTACAACTTGTCTGGAAAGTTCTGACTCATCTGCCATATTCAGCAGACACTGCACCTTCACGTTCCTTTTATTTTGGTCTTTACAAAATTCTCTTTATGAAAAAAATTTCACTTCCCTGGAAGACTGTAAAAGGCACCTGGAACAGTTCTTTGCTCAAAAAGAAGAAAAGTTTTGGGAAGATGGGATGATGAAGTTGCCTTGAAAAATGGCAGAAAGTAGTGGAACAAAATCAGTAAAATTCTTGGTGAAATGAAAAATGTATCTTTTACTTAAAAACTGAAGGAACTTTTTGGCCAACCCAACACATTCTTTTTGAAGTGTTCTTACAAAAGGTGGAAGGAAATAAAATAACTGTGTATGCACACAGTCTGAGGAAAAAAGTGAAATGTCGTCTCACTTAACCCATTTAAAGGAAACTCGGTTGCTTCTGAAAAGAATACTGGTACTTGACTTTGAGAAATATTAGGGTGTAGGGGTGGAGAAGGCAACGGCACCCCACTCCAGTACTCTTGCCTGGAAAATCCCGTGGACAGAGGAGCCTGGTAGGCTGCAGTCCATGGGGTCGCCAAGAGTCGGGCACGACTGAGCGACTTCCCCTTCACTTTTCACTTTTCATGCATTGGAGAAGGAAATGGCAACCCACTCCAGTATTCTTGCCTGGAGAATCTCAGGGACAGAGGAGCCTAGTGGGCTGCTGTCTATGGGGTCACAGAATTGGACACAACTGAAGCGACGTAGCAGCAGCAGCAGAGTGTAGGGGAAAGGGAAGACCATGGCTTTGAAAACCTCATTGGAGTCCTGACCCCACTCCATACTAGTTGTATGACGTTGGACAAGTCCCTTAACCTTTCTGAGCTACAGTTTCTTCATCTATAGAAGGGAAATCTGTCCCTAACATTTAAAAAAAGTGGCAAATGGGAAAATATCCATAAAATGCCCAACATAGTCACTGTAACGTTCTAATCACTCAGGTTTGTTCTCATTTCTAGACCCAGAACTTGCATTTTGAGATGTCCTTCTGCTTTGGGGGAAGGCAATGGCACTCTACCCCAGTACTCTTGCCTGGAAAATCCAATTGACAGAGGAGCCTGGTGGGCTGCAGTCCATGGGGTCGCTAAGAGTCAGACACGACTTTACTTTCACTTTCACTTTCTGCTAACTTTTAAGGGGAGAATGATTTTGCTGACTGGACTGTTCTCTTTGTGGAGCGCATATCAAAATATGATGGACAATGTAGACCTATCAAATCCATCAACTCGTATTCCTTTTGATAAATAAGGTGAATGATAAGCTCATATTATGAATGAGTTTCTGTTAGCATTTAAATTCTGGAAGTCCGTCTTTGGGCACAGGTGGTTGTGGGCGTGTGTGTGTGTGTGTGTGTGTATTTTTTCCAGTTGACTTTCTGAAGGAGATATAGGAAAAGTAGGGTTAGTTGGTTGTAATGACAGTTTTGAAGAGAACTTTTGTTTCTCTTATGCTTCTGGTGTCTACTGATACTGTAATATTTTCATGAGGAAAAATGGTTCATCTTTTAAGTACTAAAGAGGTCATTTTTGGCCTGCAAAACACTTGCTAATGTCATCAAAAGATCTTCAAAATGAAGTTTGAAAAGGATGAAAAAAATTCCAGGTAAATAGTAAAGGAACATCCTATAGAGTAAAATTACAGAACAAGGACTTGTCTACAATTCACAGGCAAACACAAAGCAAATGCTAACGATTCCTGATGTTTCTGCATAAGTGACCCTAAATATCTTAAAAGTGGAATGAATACAGTCTTCTAGATACCACTGAGAACTGGTGAGAAGGGCTCCTAACTAGCCATTTGAGTACTTACTCCAGTGTGCTAAGAAAGTATTCTTCATTGAAACCTGATAAAAAGGTGATGAAACTGATGCACATGGTAATCTATCCCCAGTTTCTTCTTAGTGCTCAAAGAGTTTAAGTCTGTAGAGCTAGTAAACAGCTTTAGTTGAGTAACATGACAGTGATGTAATTTATTTGCCTTTGTTTACTAAAATGCTTGTTTTTCTCATACGCTGTAGCCATCTCAGGCCTTGACTTCTAGGATTATAGTGTGCAAGCTTGCTCACTTTTATTGCCTCCCTGACACAGGATGCTAGAGAGTGAATCATGGTTACACTTGGCTTGATCAGCCACTAGACAGTGCTACTTTGAACAAAACGACATGAAAGACAGCAACAGTTATCATCCTCTTGTTCCAGCTTCTGATTTTAGCAGTTGTAAACTTAGCTTTACTAAATTATCATCAGTTTTACATAAGGTCACTCTTTGTTTTTCACCGTCTCCCTACAGTGCCTCTCAATTTCTTCCGTCAACAGAGCCAGCTTAAGTTTTGGGTAATCTCAGTGTGAGTGTACCTGTAACACCCCTTCTAGTTTCTTACGTATTTGTCTGTGTTTTCTCATTTTATCTTCTATTGCATCCCCACCGCCATATGCATTCCAGCCTTAATGAATTATTTTACAATTTTCCAAGTGTCTAGTCCCTGTTCCTTGAACCATCTCTGCCTGTTATTGATAATGACCCCTCTGGAAATCTTCCTCAAGGGCAGAATTAGGTACTTTTCCTTTGTTGATTTTCTTTAGGTGTCTTGTGATTTTTTGGTTGTCTGTTGATCCTATGAATGAAGATTTAGATTCTAGACACTAGAGTAATTAATATAGGTAACGAGTATGTTTCCTCCAGTTTTGTTTAGATTTCATTACCCAGTAGACCTCTACATTTGAAAGGACTGGAGGAGTGTTGATGGGGAGCCCTGTATGTATGGAGGGTGTTGACTTTACTTCAGTGGGGTTTTTTTTTTTTGGTTATAGGCTGAATTTGAATGCATTTGCTACCTGCGGCCATGTAGCCATCCAGGAATGCAGACTGGATGGGAGTTGTTGAATGGTTGGGGCCTGTCTTCACTCCATGCCTGTTTGTGCTCAGCCAGCTCTAATCTTGGAGCCTCTCTGGAGCTGCACCAGAGGATGGCACATACAGCCATTTAAGACTCTGTGTTTATTCTTAGAGTGTAGCTTCCTTTGCACTTGTTTATTCATCAGCTGTGAATAGATTTAGTACCTTTTCCCCTATCATTTTGGTGAGTGAGAGCAGAAAGGAGGAGACAAACACATTTGCCCATTCATCTTGAAAAACTGAGCCAAAAGTTATATTTCCAAATTGGAACATTTCTGATTTTAAGAACTGAAACAAATTTATATTAGTGCATTATGGATTGTTTCCCAAGGGCTGATAGAATAGTTTTGAATGTTTACAGGGTATGAAGTTAGTATAATGCTAAAATACAAGTCATCTTTTTATGAATAAGTTGTGTTCTAAAAATAGGTATGAAAACAGAAAGAGACTCACAGACTTAGAACTTACGGTTGCCAGAGGGGAAGGGATAGTTAGACGTTTGGAAAGGTCATGCACACATTGCTGTATTCAAAATAGATAATGAACAAGGACCTACTGTATAGCACATGGAACTCTGCTTAATGTTATGTGGCAGCCTGGTTGGTGGAGGGCAGTTTTGGTACAGAATGGATAAGTGTATATATATGGCTGAGTTCCTTCACTGTTCACCTGAAACTACCACAACATTGTTAATTGGCTCTACCCCAATACAAAATAAAAAGTTTATAAAGTTTTGGGGAAAAATAAGTATAAAGCTTTTTAGAGCAAGGAAAGCTGAAAATACGCCAGATACTGGTCTGGAGAGGGTTGGATGGAGGGGTGGTTCCCGGCATTGCCATTAGCTACTGAAACAAGATAACTCTGCTCATGAGATGTTGTTTACATTCTAGAAATGGAGGGAGTTGTTTGTTTGCCGATGTAAAATTTGCTAACTTTAAGTTACTTCCTTTCTATAACATTAAAGCTCTACTACTTGTGACTTACTAAAGAAAAGTACTGTTCAGTGTCTGTATACTTAGATTGAGGTTTAAAGCTGTGTTTTATATTAATGGTAAATGGATAATTTGCCATATCTTCTAATAAGAGTGAAAATGAATCTGTATGCAACATTACTGTTATTCATTCATTTTGGGAAAGTTAATTGCAACTGTGTGGTTCAGGGATTTAGTGCAAGAAGAAGAACAGTTGATGGAAGAAAAGAAAAAGAAAAAAGACGACAAGAAAAAGAAGGAAGCTGCTCAAAAGAAGGTAGTATATGTATAAACTAATTACTTATATTAAGCAAACATAGATTTAAAAAGAAATTACTCTTACTGGATTACTTAAAGCATTTGATTTAATGTTTTAACTTCAGTGGTGTTTCATTTTAATATTTAATGTCTTTGAATATGCGTAAATAGTAATGTGTGTAATGCATAGTTATTTGATCTTGCCAATAATTTTTTTCAAAGGTAAGTCCTTTCATAGGTCTTTATTTTTGAATTAGGTGTTCCTAGGTTTTCATAATACTTAACATCATTTTATAGTGAGAAGAGCATGGAATTTGTAGCTTTCTAGAGAGGAGTTGAAGTCTGGCTCTTCCACACAGCAAACAGAAGGTTGTGGCCTTCAACTTGATTTAGCCTCTCTGGCCTTATGTTTTGTAAAATGAGAGTTGAATTAAATAAGATAATGTAATACATGTACATAATAGGAAATAATAATGGAATTAGTAATAAATATGAGATAGTGTCAGTTTTCTTTTCCCTGTTTATTTAGTACCTAGGCTTATTTTTTTTTAATTTGCAGGTTTTGTTAGGGTATATATGTATTTTCTTTACTTTAAAATTTATTTTTATTATAATATATTGATTTTACATACAGTAAAATTTTCACTTCTTTGTGTACAGTTCTATGTGTTGTGAAGCATGCTTAGAGTCATATCATCACCACTGTAATAATCAAGAAACATGTTTCATTACCTAAAAAAAAAAGTTTCTCATGGTATCCTTCTGTAATCAAAGGATATTTAAAAATAAGCCTAAGACACAATTGCTGCAAAAAATCTTTAGCCAGTACATTAATTAAAAACTATAATCAAAGCAACACAAATTGCAGAAAAATAAAAGATGGCTGTAAAGATTTTTACAGATTAATAGTGGAGGCTGATGACAGTTAACTGAGCTGGGCACTCATCTCCTACTATATTGTTTCAAGGACCTTAAAAATGTTCTTAAAGACCCAATGAAGATACTATTCCACTTCTATATTCTAATGAAAAGTTATTACTTTAATTTTTAAATATATACCTTTCTGTAGTAGCAGCTGGATTTAGACGATAGTAACAGAATTACCTCCCCATTATTTAGTAGGAAAAAACTCAGGTACCAAACTATGGCAGGTAGGGAGCTACTGAAGCACAGAGAGAAGTGTTTAACTCAGCCTGGAATGGGGTAGAGAGATAGGGGAATTTTCTTAGAATAGAAATGAAACAAGTGAATGAGGAGCAGAATGGAAAATGGTTCCAGTAGTAACTGAGAATTAAGTGTCCATAGCTTGTATGGGTTAAAGTATGGGTTTTGATTGAAAGGGGTGTTAGGAAAGGAGCCAAGTGTAGAAATGAAGCCAAGTGTAGAAATGTCAGGGGACGAGACTGGAGAGACTGGTCATAGCTGTTGGCACTTCTTTCATTTTGGGTGACTAAAGATGTTTTAGTACAGTGACATAAAATTTTCAATTTTAGAACTGTATTTAGAGCCTTGACCGAGTGTAGAATTGGGTTGGGTAGAAACTAGATACTGTGATAGTAGTGAAGGGACTATTAAAAGCATCCATAAAATTTGTTTAAAGGATATGAAGGAGGAGTAATTTAGATTGACCCTTAGGTTCTAGATTGAGAGGCTAAATACATCTCGAAAGTGAAAATGAAGTTGCTCAGTCGTGTCTGACTCTTTGCAAGCCCATGGACCGCAGCCTACCACGCTCGTCCGTCTGTGGGATTTTCCAGGCAAGAGTAGTAGAGTGGGTTGCCATTTTCTTCTCCAGAGGATCTTCCCAACCCACGGATTGAACCTGCTTTCCCACATGATAGGCAGACGCTTTACCAAAGTCTGAGCCACCAGGGAATCTTAGGAGAAGTTTAACCAGGTTGGGGGATACACAGAGAGGGGGAAAGAAATACAATTCAGTTGTGGACTACAGAGTTTGGGATCCGGTGAAGCCACTAAACTGGAGAAGGACAGAGTGCAGAGCCCTGAGGATGAGTAAGTGATGAGATGAGTTGATTTAATAGGTTACCCTTCTTATTGGCCTTTGGTTACCCAGGAGTGAGGGGGAAGGATGCGTTGGTAGTTGGTAGGTAAGGTTTGGGATGGTGTCTAGTATAGAGTTTTGGCATTGGTGATGCCTTAGGCCTCTGTCAGAGGCCTGTTGGTATAGGACAGTTTTTACAGTTGATCAGTCTTTGCTCAGGATTTGTTATGAAAAAAGTTGTATCTCTAAGTCTAAAGTTGGGAGGAAGGCTTATCTTACTCTTGTTTGAAGGCCAGTTACTTAACGAAAAGAGAGTCTTAAGAAACTTGAGATTTATTGAGAAAGATGCTAGGATGCACTTTGTGTAGAATCATTAGTCTGTCAAGCATCTGAGTGATGACATTAGGCCATGTTGATCCCTGCTTCTAGAGTTCAATATTTAGCTGGTAAGTTTAGGATGTATGTGAAATGACAAGAGAAGAGGCCTTATTGTATAATGAAACAGGTTAATTTGGAATTTACTGTGACTACTGAGGAAATTCTAAGAGAGGGAGGAGTTACTCAAATGATTTCTTTAAATATTGTTGTTTTTTTTTTTTTAAAGTAAGGAATAGTTGACATACAGCATTTTAGTGTATGCTAAGTCACTTCAGTCATGTTTGACTCTTATGGCCCCATGGACTGTAGCCCACCAAATTCCCCTGTCCATGGAATTCTCCAGGCATGAATGCCCTTCAGAAAGGTTGCCCTTTCCTCCTCTGGGGGACCTTTCTGGGCCAGGGGTCGAGCCTGAGTCTCTCATGTCCCCTACACTGGCAGGTGGGTTCTTTACCACTAGCGCCACTAGGTAACTATTTCAGTAGTTTCATGCATACAGCATAATGATTCAGTATTTGTGTCTGTTGTGCAGTGATCACCAGAAGAAGTCTAGCTAATGGTATTTTTTTTTTCCTTGTAACCAGAACTTTTAAGATTTTAAATACTATATTTTAAAAATCTGTAATGTGAGTATAATTTTAAAGTTGTCGCATATTTAAATGATGCCTCTAGTCGTTGAGTTTACCTTTACATTCTTCATCACCAAATCTGGATCACAAAGTCAGTGTCTTTAATGCACGAGTGATGATTTTTGTGACATTTGGCCCCTCACAAAACCTGACAGTTCTTCATACTCTTCCCTGCTGCATCTCTGCCTCACAGTATGGGCCACCTCTCAGCCCAGCTGCGTCCCACCGAAACCACCATCAGAGGCTTAGAGATGTGAGGAGGGTTTTTTCCCCTTTCATCAGATCTTCAGCTTTGATAGGGTATTGCTATGTATTCTATATGCACAGTAGTATCTAGGGATTGAACATAATACAAAGAATATTTAATACTGCTAATAAGTGTTAAGCTTAGTAGACTAAACTGGCACTGTAAATAAGGCTGTTCTCTGAATTCCACATAACTGGCTTACAACTGAATTTGAATACAACCCATTGGTGAAATGAGGACAGCTGGTGTTTCTGTAGGCTGTTACCAAATAACTCTTTAAAAACAAAACAAAAGGAAAAATCTCCCAAATTGGCATACTTACAGCCCATATGAAAGATCATGAGTCACAGGATTCTGCGTTTCCTTAAGCTTCTCTCTGGCTGTAGTAGGAGCCAGCAGGTGTATCCAGGTAGATGACAGACATCTCCATAAGTCAGGTAGATGAGCCCATTTATATAAACGTTGAAAACATGAATTCACTATGGTAAAAACAATCTGTTTTACGTACTCTGTGTACACTTTTTAAAAGACTACGTATTTTTGTTTCTGAAAAAGATTTCAGATTCTGTCTGTTTTAATTCAGTGAGCTTATGTGTAAGGAACCTCAAGCATTAAAATGAGTTAAGTGTCACCATCAGAGTGATGGAACAGGAATAGAATTGAAATCTTCTGTTTCCCCCAGCTGGTGGTTTTCCAAAACTCGGTGCCATGGCTTTGTCCTTTTGGTACAGAACATTATCTTGTACTTTTATTTTTTACCAACCAAAGGTGAACTTTAAAGCTGGAAATAATATGATGGTTTTTATATGGTATTTAATAAATCTTTATCCCATGAATACAGAAAACAGATTTAACAGTTCCTAATTGCCACTGTGGCAATTTAAATTTAAAAGAAATTCAAATTCAGACCTCCAGTTTCTATTTTAAATGAAAAACTAGATAACGTAATTCCTTACATAAACAATCAGACAAAGCTCACTATACTATTTATACTATGATAGTTTTTCTAATTTTGTCTATTAAGTATCAATTTAAATATTTTAAATTCCTCTATAAAATTTGTTTACACGAAATTGCATGGTTTTTATTATATTTCAGTCCCACTACCTCTCTAGTTAATAACAGAAATCAATGACCAGATGATTTTTTTTTTAAGCCTTCTATTTCACATCAAAGAATTATGGCTATTTGCTTATCTTCTGATTCTAGGCTCAGAAAATAATTTGCTACAGCACAGGAATGTAGTTTCTGTACTTGAAGGCAACAAGAATAGCAGTAGGTAGCTAGTATGAATTTCTCTCGTTTCTGGTTTTAGAAGAAATTTCTAGCAGGAATCTTGAGGGAAATGTAGTAAGAAAGAAAAAGGAGGATGAGAAACAGGTTAATTATAGAGGGATAATTTAGTATCAACTTTACTTTAAACATGTAATTATAGCTCCTAGAAAGCATATCATGGTTGAGGCTTGGAGGGGAGAAGCACCAAAACAAATTGGGATGTTTTAGTTGAGAATGTGTAAAAGTCAGTGTTCATGAGTATTTTTGTTACTGTGTTAAAAGCTTGAAGGGATTTTTATAAAAGGCTTTGTGGATTTAATGTACTCATTTTAAGTTTAAATGAGACGTAAAGTGTAGAAAACTTCCAATTTCATTCCTCCTCTTTGGAAATCTTAGTATATACTAGTCATGTCTCCCAAAGGTCATTTTGTTCTGAGACTGGGAATCTATTTTAGGTGATTTGAAGGAGAGGGCAAAAAGCAAGACCTGGGAGCTGGGAGTAAGTTGGAGTCAGATCCCTTCCAAGTGTGAGAGCACAGAGCCAGAGCGTGGGCGAGTAGGGCCCGACGGTAGCCACACGGGGTCCTGTTTATTGAATGCTTTCCGTATGCTTGGCGCCGCCCCACGTGCTCACTCGCTCTGTTTCCCCCTGAGCTCTTTATATGAGTTCAGTCCTTTTAGCCTAACAAGTCTGAGGCAGGTGTTTTTGTTCCTGTCTTGTAGATGAGGAAACCAAGCTTTAGAGAAGTTAACTGATTTTGACCAGGGTTACCCTGTTCATGGTGAAGCCAGGAGTGGAAACGAGGCAGCTGGGCTTCAGACCCTGAGTTCTTAACCACGGAGGCGCACTTAAGGGTCGCGGAGCTGGGGCAAGTGGTGCAGAGCCTGGCAGAAACCACACAGCCGGCATGGCCCTGGCGTGTCTGCCTCTTGTCTTCCCTGAGAAACGGAGACAGTGGTGCCAATTGCTTGCGGGATCGCAGCTCAGGTTTTTTTTTTTTTTTTTTTTTTTTTTTTTTAAGAAAACAATATTCAAAATAGAAGTACTTTCACTTCTCAGTTTGCCGAATCGTTCAGTTCTGTTGTACAAGATCCACAATGATACCTCACGTTTGAATAGTATTACTTATCCAGAAAAGATTTATATTTTACTTGAGCCTCATGAGAGCCCTGGAAAGGTAAGCAGTACAGATTTTTTTTTCCCCCTCCTCGTCCATTTGAGGGATTAGGAAACTGAGACCTAGACAGTTTAAATGACAAGGTCATTTCAAAATACAAACAAATTGTTGAAGTTAATTTTAATATATATTATGTAACCCAGTATATCCAAAATATTGCTATTTTAACTTGTAGTCAGTATAAAATATTATCAACAAGATAATTTACCTTTTTAAAAAATGCTCACACTAGCTCCGTCTCAGTGGTCAGTAACCATCTGGGGATAGTCACCTCACTTTGAGCAATGCAGACAAACACTCTTAAAATCACTGATCCCCACTTGGAAAATTCTCTTTTTAATAGTTTGTGTAATATACAGGGTCTCTGGACCAACTCAGCACAAAAACCTGTTTGAATCATTCCATTTGCTCCTCATCAGGAGCTCTTGGGTTCTGGTAACTAACATTCTTTCACTGAATTAGTTGGTGTTCCGATGGGCAGACTCCTTCGAGTGTCTCCTTGGTGCTCTTATCTGTAGATGACACAATACTTGAATGAGGCTAACCACTATTTGCAAGCAACGTGGATTTTTTCCCCAAAGGAGCTAGCCTAGTAGATAGCCTTTACATTGTAAGGCCTGGAAGAGCAATCCTGTGTGTCTTGAGATTTAGTAATGTGGTCATGGTTTCTATGTGCTGTAGCCTAGTTTCCTTTGGAAATAAACCTTGGAAGAAACCAGGAGAGTTAAACAAAAAGACAGAAATCCCCACAAAACAGCATACGAAGTCTATTTTCAGTGCAGAATAATTTCTGTGTAGATTTTTTTTGTTTCAGAAAATTATGTTATCTTATTGTTTGGCATGATATTTGTAATACTTGAAAGGATTCAGGTATTCAGTTCTATTTTTCTACTGCCAGATTTTAAAAACAATTTCTCCCAGAAATAAGTGTTCAAGCTAGTTGACTGGTCTTTTGCCATTGTCCTTCCATCAATTTTTTTTTCTTTTAAATTTTAAATCCATATAAAGTAAAGATGAGCCTCCATTATTTTACTTGTTACTAGTGCTCTAAACTTGGTAAAGCATTTAAGTGCTTGGATTTACTCTCTGCCTTCCTGGCAAAGGTTCATGTCTGGTCTGGCTTCAGTGTTATAGTAATTGCCATACAGTGTTTTACCATGTAGTTCCATAATGATATAATTTTTAAAATGGTGTTTTTGGCAACAGGTTACTATGATTAAGCAAAATGATTTATCCTGTCCTATGACAGTTTAATAAAAAGGCTTATTATCTTCATTTAGAAACAATTCCTGATTATTCAGTAACTAATTATTCAGTCTTCCCTCACCTCCCTGCCTATCTGCCTATCCTTGTATCTTTTCTTTTCTTTTCTTTTCTTTTTTTTTAGGATTCCCACGCAGTTGGACATAATCAAAAAGTTCATTTTTGCTTGTGGCCTTTGTAATCAGTTCTTATCGAGGCCCTTGAAGTTTGATCCAGGCACCTTCGGGCAGTCCTGCTGTGCTCAAGACCCTCTCCTTGTTGTATCAGACACACTGCAAGGGCAGGCATGGGAAGCAGGGCCCATAGCAGTTTAGCTTCAGAACACAGTCATTGAATTGAATTGTCAGATGTGTCAGAAGAGACAAATATGTTTCAAAATTTTCCCACCCCAAAATACCTAAAAGTTAGCTATGTTTAACTGCAGCAGCCTAAATCTGTTACTAGTTTGGCCAAAGAAGTTATATGCAACTTTTCTTCCAGAAAACATGATTTATCTTTTATCATTTGAAATAAGAAAATTTGAAGCCTTTTAAACATACGCAGAATTCAGTAGATCCATCAAAGGTAAAGGTGACAGTTATATAAAAATAATTTTAAAACTAAATGATGAGAGAAGTGCAGTTCCATTTTTTATTATATACTGTCATACAATGGTGTCTTCTCCACTTTGTGCCTAAAACATTTCAAGAATTTTTTTAAATTAATAAACATTGTGTCAGGGACAATGGGGCACATCTATGGGAAAAGCATGCTTTCTTTGCATATCTTTTCCTATGCCATTCATCTAAATGATGGATTCCTTATTTAATTAAAGTGTATATGTCTTATGTAATAGTAATGTATGAACATTTTATCATAACAATCCATTTCTTTCAGTTTCATATTTACATTGTTTTTTGTTTGTTTGTTTTTATTTTAGGCCACTGAACAAAAAATCAAAGGTACGTTGTTTAAAGCTATTTTTTATTATTTTTTTCATTAAAGCAAGGTTGTTGATATGCATTTTTATTCCTCTCCAGGATGGGAGAGAGAAGAGCATGAAAGGAACAGAGGGGTGGGGGCAGACTTCTGCAGTGACATCACCTTGGAGTCACCTTTGGGGATTTATGGTTTATTGTAGTATATATTACCACTTTAAAAATACCCTGTCTCAAGACCTACCTTAAAACTATCTCGTTAATCACCACTTCCTAACATACTCCCTGGATTTGAGTGTTTGACCATACATACCTTTCCTTTAGTCTTGCGTCTGAAAGTTTTCCTGTCTGGAGCTACCTCTAGGACTTTATTCCTTGTTCTGTGTATACTGTTGTCTCCGACTCCTTCCTGTAGGCAGACAGTGACGTCCATTCTATGTTATCACTGAGAATATTAGATTGCTACCCTTATGGTCAGATTGAACAGCCCCCAGTACGTGCCAAGCAAAAGACTTCAGGGTGGTGAGGAAACAGGAACTTGATTCCTCTCAGATCCTGAATCAAAATTTCTTTACCCTCCCAGAAGTTAGTGAAAGGTATACGGCTGTCTGATGCTGGACTTACTGGCCTAGAGATTGTGAATTTTTACTTAAGCTATACCAAAAGTATAATCTCTGCATTTGACTGATATCTGCAGTCAGACTGCCTGTTTCTGTTAGACGTAGTGTTGGTTAAGGTCACATTTTTAGATGCAGTTGTTTGAGAGGGAACAGGAACAGTTAAGGAAGATCTCTTTTGAGGTTGTGAGTCTTAAAAGATGAGATAGCCAGTCAAGGAAAATAATGAAATGGCAGAGGGATCAGCATGATTAAAGACACAGAGACAAGAAATAATGTGATGTTAATGTGTACTAGTGGTATTCCAAGAGCATTAAGTACCCACTGATAAGTGGGCAAGGCTAAAGGGTTTTTCTGAAGAAGGTTGGTAGGGGCCAAAGAGGGCCTTATATGCTAAATGTACTAAAGGAGCTCCTGGAGGAAGAGCTTAAGAAAAGGGTGACATCATCATTTGTTTTTTCATTCTTCTTGTAAATCTGTCAGTCACTTACTTGGAAAGTTTGGTTGAACTATGGGCAGGCATTTGAAAGATGGTGCCAACAGAAGACACTGGGCATAAGAGGCAGGTGAGCAAGAAGAGGGAATATTCAGAGAACGAGTGTAGGAATGTTAAAGGGAGACGGCAGAATATAGGCATGGAGGTGGGGGGAACGGGAAGACTTGGTGCTGATTTTTACATGTGAAGGTCATGATCATACGCTACGATTTAGGAATCTTTCTTTGTCAGTTGTGTCTAGTGTCACCGAAGAGGGAAGAGAAGATATAGAGATGGTAATGGGGATTTGAACTGAGGTCTTGGCAGTAGAGGTAAGGGAAGGATAACAGATGTGTGAGATATAACTGATAGCATTGGCAGCTGATGAGAGCAGAATAGAACCTGAAGGTGATATTGTGTCCTTGAACCGGATGCCTAAGAAAGTTCCAGGGATGTGGAATGATGTAGGGAGTAGCATTGCCAAATTAATTAACATGGGGAATTCCCTGGCGGCCCAGTGGATAGGGCTCTGTGCTTCCACTGCAGGGACCACGGGTTCCATCCTTGGTCAGGGAACCAAGATCTCACAAGCCTCACAGTGTGGCCACAAGAAAAAAAATAATTTTTTTTTTTTTAGTAGGAACATGACCAAATTAGTTTTCTTAAAATTCCACTTTTCTCGCGCACCACTCCCTTGGATAGGAATGTTGAGTTGTGTTTGTTACTTTGCTTCAAAACCAAACTCCTGATTGACTTAGAAGGCCCTCTTTAATCCGACCTCCCACAATCTAACCAGCTTGTTTCCCATCACTCCTTCATATTTTTCAGATCCTTCTTATCTTTTTATGTTCATTCCTGTTTCTGTTTCTTTTTGATCCCATTTCTCAGCCAAGGATGCCTTTCAGCTTTTCTAAACCTCTCAGAACTTATTTTCTGATGGATCCTTCCAACTGCCATTGATCCTTCCCTTTCTGATTTCTTAAGATGTTGTGACATGTGTTAAACTCGGGGCACAAAGTTATATTCTAACCTTAGGTTTTTGACTGGTCCATGGATATTTTTGTTTCCTTAAGCATGATCTTTGAGTGCCTGCTGTTCCAAACAGAAGTCATTTCTTTTACATGTACTTCCATACATGAAACATGAACATATTTGAATCTTTTTAAAAAGAATTTTTTTCCACAATTCTGAAAATGTTAGGCTGAGTGTATGAAGGTCACTTCAGAATACTTTGTTGTTTTGCCAGCTGTTTTACTCACTTTATCCTTCTTTGGATGGCAGCTTCTTTCATACTTGGTCACACTTACTCTGATTCATGAAAGTGTATCTTTTTTCATGGTGTGTATAATATCTGTATGGTGTTTATGGTTTGTGGTTTGCAGTGATTAGATTACAAATTGAAGTCTTGTAATACGGATTTGGCTCATACAGTTGATTTTTGCTAAGCTTAATTTTGGAATAATTTATGATTTACTGAAAAGTTGAAAAATAGTACAGAGAGTTCCCATATAGACCTCACCCAGTTCCCCATTATTAGCATCTTACATTTCTGTGGTGCTTTTGTCAGAACTAAGACACTGACATACGTTGATTGGTATTACT
Organism: Neotragus pygmaeus; assembly: GCA_006410875.1. Taxonomy (NCBI): domain Eukaryota; kingdom Metazoa; phylum Chordata; class Mammalia; order Artiodactyla; family Bovidae; genus Neotragus; species Neotragus pygmaeus. Next base: position 108,443 of record SJYV01014686.1, read on the forward strand.
GAACTCCAGACTGTATTTCGATTTTACCATTTCTTCTATTAACTTTTCTGTTCTACGACCCAGTGCAAAATAATTTGCTTAGCTGTCATTTCTCCCTGATCTCCTGTGGTCTCCACACAGTTGTTTTTATTGATACCCTTTAAATTTTTAATTGATTGCCAGCATTTAAACCTCAGGAGAATTCGCCTTAATTCAAGATTATGGTTTATACTGTCGGCATCATTTTTGTCTTTTTGTATTATAGAGTCTGTATAAAGCCCAAGTTTAGTTACATGTGGCTTTTAAGTACTTGAAATGTGGCTAATGCTGCTGAGGAACTGAATTTAAAATTTTATTGGACCACATAGCTCTAGAGCCTCTTTGTTTGTTGTTAGAGTCAAGATTTTAGTGCTCAGACTGAGTGTAACTGATTAGGCCTGGCTCTTCCTTTAAAAGTCTGCCTTAATGAGCTATTTCTTTTTCTAAGGCTACTGCCATTCCCAGTTAAATAACACCTACCAGTGTTGCTGTCATTCAGTGGTGAAACTGTATAAAAGCTGGATTTTTGTAAGGTGTCACAAATTCAGTTCTTGACCAGCTTTGTTATATGAAAACAATATGATGTTTATTTCTTGGTGCAGTGAACTCATGGTTCATCTCATGGAAGTGTGGACTCTTATGAGTGACATAATGAAAATTTTGAAAATTTTATTCTTGTGACTTGAACTTTGAAAAACTGAGGAGCATAAGTATTGGAATGTTTGAATGTTTGCAGTTCCTTTTTAAAGTATGTATTTGAGTTTCTCTTTGAAACAGCAGGGAAATGAAGGGCTGAAAAAATTATGGTGCGATATAGGAATGGATGAATATCTTGTGGCCCTATACACTGTAAAGGCAAGGAAGAAGTGATTGGGAACTCTGAAGAATAAAGGTCATTAAAAAAATTTCCAGCTCTGACACTGGCTTGTTTGGGAAGCATACGAAGGAGTGTACATTCCTTACAAAAGAATAAGCACTGTTAATTTTTGTCAGCTGATAGTTATTTTTCTGTCTGTCTGTATATTATCATACCAGGGCCATCTTCAGGTGGTTTCATAAGCAAGCTAATTATAGAGAATGATAATCCCTAGTGCTCCTAAAGGAGATAAGGGGAGCTTTCAGATGGAAGCAGGAACAGAGAAAATTTGGTACAGATTTTTTGTTTTCTGATGACCACGTAGGGAAGCATAGTTTATTACTGCTGTTCTCTTTCTGGATTAATTTAAAACTGATGAGAATTAAATCAACATTTTAAACATTTTTGTTTCTGCCACAATTAGAAACCATTATTTGTATTCAGTTCTAGTCTTTTTCTGTTTTCCTGTCAAACACAATTTCATTACTTAAATCCATTGATCTAGGGTGTGATCGAAATGCTCAAGAGTGTTAAATCAGCTGCCTGTCACCTCATATTGGAGACATCAAGATAGTTAACTCTGAGCACTTCCTGTGCAGCATGCACTGTGCTTTACATTTACTTCATTTTATCCAGGTGAGAGTCTAAATATTTAATCACTAATAGTGAATGGGCAGTGATTCAGAGCACTGTACTGCAGCAGGCCTAAAAGCTTGATGTTGCTAGGAGTAAAACCAGCTCTTAGCTCTTGAATTTTGGGAAGTATGTGGGACCCAGGGAAGGGACCAGAGCAGCAGGCTAGGAACCATGAGACTCCATGCACTGGATATTTAAAAACTAATACGGGAAGAGGGCTTCCTCAGTGTGTATAAGCCTGCATGGAATACTTTCAGTAGCCTTAGGAGAGTGGATAGCATTATCACTATTTACAGATAAAATCAAGACTAAGGAAGTTTGAGTAACTTGCCTGTTGGTTATGCAGCTGATTAACGTCTGAGTAAGAATTGGACTACTAACCCTACTGGTGTCTGTGGCTTTGTTTTCTCTGAAAACTTCCCTGTGGTTGGTTACATGGAAGACAAAACAGGAGAGCTACACCATTGCCTATGCTTTAATAATACTCAACAAATGAGCTAAAGCAATGGGTCTTTTAAAAATATTACAGAAAGTTATTTTAATAGTATATGAAAGTATATGTATATACATATTCCCACGTGTATATGGTATTTCTCATTTGAGCACAAAGAAAGAAATAAAAACTGTATTACCAGCATATTTTTTTTTATTAGAAAGGTTTTGACTGCTTTGTGATATGTGAGGTAGTTGGCTTTTCAAGAATGTTTAACGTTCATGAAATATTTATTGTGGGCCCACCCTGCTTCATGCACTGTTGTGGTCACTGTTGTGCATGAATAAAACAAACTCCCAAGTCCCTGTTCCCACTGTGTTACCATTCTCATCCTTGTTTTACGTTCAGTTCAGTTCATTTGCTCAGTCGTGTCCAACTCTTTGTGACCCATGTTTTACTCTAGTAAAGGTAAATGTATTTACCTGTGATCTCAGCTTAGCACTCGTTTCCTAATTGCGAAGCTTCCTACAGTGATGAAATTCAGGAACTTTGGTAGCTTGATAAAAAGTCACTGTACTACATAGATTTTCAGAGGAGAAAACTGAGGCCCAAAGAGTTTGTGACTCGAAGCACGTTGCCTGACTTTGTTCACATAATGGCACATGTAGAAAATGGCACTTGCGGAGCTTCTGTAGACAGAAGAGGCTGTTCTCGACCGAGGACGACAGCCCCAGAGAGTCTGACCTGCCCGACTCTGCAGGGCTGCCCCCGCAGCGTCCCTGTCACCTGTTTCTGCCCCTCGGGTTATGAGGTCTCCTTTTAGAATCGGGGCCCAGTTCAGTGTTTTTCTCCACAGTGTGCATAGTACAGATATGACTTTTGTACTATAGGCAGGCATTAGGTAATATTTGGAAGACCAAGTTCTAATTCCAGATGTGCCGTGATAGTACTTTTGCTTTATGAGAAATTTTGAAGGCAAATGGGTGCTGACCTCTTTGAGGAAGCAGAGGTTCTTACTGATTAAGAATTTACTAATGGTGAATGTGTTTCTATGAAAATGTGTTTGAGCGGTGTAACAGATAAGGTTTGTTAGCTGTGCGCTAACAGGAGGTGGGGAAAATGGCCTTTTACTTCATGGGAGCCAGTAAAAACAATTAATTTTGGGGTATATCAGTCACAGTTTTTCCTTTTTTCCTATTAAGAAAGAAAAATGATTTATATAGATTTATACATGTAAATCTAAATTTATGTACTCAAGAGGTTATAAAGAATGCTAAGAACCTTCCCCCCACACACTTTTTTTTTATTTTTAGGAAAGAACCATTTAATTTCTAGCAAATGTAGATGTGTTTGCTTATAAATAATTTAAAAATTATTAAAATAAGTAGAAATGATTTTGTGTATTTGGATGTCTGATGAGACTGGAGCAGGACAAAGGAGACGAAATGAATATGAGAAAAGTGGAGATTAATGTAGTTAACAAAGTAAACTATTGTTAGAAATGAGATTCAGAGACTCTTGAGCCTATAGTTGTTGGTGGCTGGTGGGAGCATCCTGGGTTTGTATCCTGAGCCCTGAGATATTATGCCTGGGCAACAATTAGGTCTTCAGTTTCAAAGAAAACGACTTAGGAATCTTGTTTAAATTTTGAAGTAGAAATTGGGATGGATTAGCAAGAGTAGCTTAATCAGTTAATACTAACTTATTAAGGGAAAACTCCAGACTAGGAAGAAACACATTATATATGATAATTTCACTGTATATGGTAGTTCAGTGGTAAAGAATACACTTGCCAGTGCAGGAGACACAGATCCGATCCCTGGGTAGGGAAAATTCCCTGGAGGAGGAAATGGCAACCCACTCCAGTATTCTTACCTGGGAAATCCCATCAGAGGAGCCTTGCTGGCTACAGTCCGTGGGGTTGCAAAGAGTTGGACACAACTTAGCAACAGAGCACCTTTAATAAGAATAGTAGCTGAGCTTCTGAATACACACACAGAGCTCCCTCTCAGTGCCAGTAGCCTTAGCGAGACTGCACCTGTTAGAAGGATCCTTGAAGGCAGCATTTTGCAGGAAGCAAATAAGGTAGTCTAATAAGGCAATCCTGGGATTTTTGCATAGACCAAGCATAGTGGTTAAAAGTCCATTCTTCTGAGTCAGATAAACTTTGATTTGAATCCTGCCTTTGTAGTTCTTATCTCTGTGACCTTGAGCCAAGTACTGTAACCTCTAAACTTGGGTTTGACTCTGTTAAAAGGAGATTATCTAGGCTACTTAATGTGGGAATGAATTGATACATAGAACATAAATCACAGGACCTGGAGGGTAGTTAATGCTGAGTATGTAATAGATAACTTATTATTAATATAAACACTGGTTAGAAAATTTTGATCGGTAGCTTTTAAGATGAAAATGTATACCGCAAGGAACATTGGTTTGGAGGTCAGATTTGGTTTTAAATTTTAGCTCCACCATTTACTAGATGTTTAATCATGGGCAGCCTTCTTCTGAGCCTTAGTTGCCTTACTGGTAAAATTGAGGTAATAATTCAAATGCGTAAAATCATGTGAGGATGAAGGGATATTAAATCGCATGGTATCCAGCTGATACTTGGTAAGTTTTAACTTCACAGCTATGGTTTTGCAGTATCTTAGCAACCTTTGAGTCCCTTGAAACATCATGCTAGTAGTTTCCCCAGTCGTTTCAGAGTTCCTCCTCACCCAGACGATGACTTGCTTTTTCCTCTCATTAAAGTAGAACCCAACCCAACATGGGTGAATCACAGTAGTGTTTCTGCAATAGTGCAAGGAATATGAGGGTGGGATAATATGATCTTTATAAGTTTGTCAGGCTAAAATTGGTATTTTATTGCTTTGATTTAAATATAAATCAATTTGTTTATTGGTAAGATGGAGTGTTATATGTTATTATTTGTACTTTTTTGCTCTAAAAAATTAACCATTCTTCTCTACCCATTTACTTTTTGAGCTAATAGTTTTTGTTTTCTATTTATGTGAGCTCTCTGTATAATAAGCTCATTAACATTCCATTTGATGTATTTGATGAAAAAATTCTAAAATTATGGACTGTATCATATGTTTTAGGTTGTTCTGAAGATGAGATTACAGGGAGAAATACCTAAACATCAGACCCCCGAGGGCTTATGTGTGTTTAACAACAACAGCATTGTATAGTATTAACTGCTTAATTTTTCTGAACTTCATTTTTATATATGTGGGAGTGTTTTTTCTAATTAAAAAATATCATTTCTTCATCCCGTATTTCTTAGTTTGTATCTTCAGTGATTATGACAGTTCCACTGCTATACAAATTTTGTGAACTTTTTTTTTCCAGTATATTGGGACTTCTGTTGTTCCTATTACTGACTTCTAATTGAGTTTTTAGGTATTACCCTTTTTTTCCCCCTTTGGAGGCACAAACGGAAGTCAAAAGTTCTGTATATGTTGCTACAGTATCTCGTAGAATGGTTTTCCAAATTTACTCAGACATGAGAACCACGTGATACATTTTTAAAAATGCAGGTTCTGATTTAGTGAATCTGTGAGGCTTGAAAAACCTGGTTTTGGTTTGGTTTGGTTTGTGTGTTTTTTGTTTTTAAACACATTTCCCCATTCCCCATAGCACTTTTAATTAAATTTGGGGGTCACTTCTGGAATTGTTAGTTAATGAAGAAGAGACTCGAGGGCAGTCAATCTTTTTTAAATTTTTATTTTGTATTGGAGTATAGTTGATTTACAGTGTTGTGTTAGTTTTAAGTGTATTTGCTCAGTCGTGTCCAACTCTGCGACCCCACAGACTGTAGCCTACCAGGCTTCTCTGTCCATGGGATTTTCCAGGCAATAGTACTGGAGTGGATTGCCATTTCCTTCTAGGTGTACAGCAAAGTGAATCAGTTGCTCATATATTTATATCCATTCTCTTTCAGATTCTTTTTTCTCATTTAGGTTATTACTGAATATTGAGTAGAGTTCCCTTTGTAAAAAAAATACTGTAGGCATTTTTTTTTCTTTCTTAAGCATGAGCCTCTGCCTGAAAAATAAATCTTTCATCTTCCCACTTCTCTGCATCTCACACATTTGGGCAAGATTTGATGGAGATATTAACCAAAGATCTTGAGACTACCATATTGTGAACTTTGTGTGGGTATTCTCTAGCTCTTAAAGATATGGACTTTAGAACAGCTGTACCTTCCTTCGGTGTTTTGCTGAAGAACAGAATTTGTTAATAGGTTGATTTCATCCAGAAATTCATTAATGAAGCTTGGCAGAATAATTTATTCAGTCATCAAAACCTAGAGGATTGCAGAAGGACAAATCAGTTGTGTTTCTCTTTGTGTTGGTAATTTAAGATGGGAGATTTGGCGTACGAAGATAAGAGTTCTTTGAAGCAGCAGAGCTAAGACCAGGAAAATTTCTGATTTCTCTGGGATTTTGAAATGAATTAAAACTAAGGGAACTCGGGAATTCCCTGGTGATCCAGTGGTTAGGACTGCGTTTGCACTTCAGGGGGTATGGATTTGAGCCCTGTTTGAGGAGCTAAGATACCACATGCCCCTTGGCATGGCCAAAAAAAGAAACAAACAACTAAGTGAGTTCAGTTTCATGTTTGTTTTAAATTTGGGATCTAATTTTGAAGTGATTGTTTATATCTTGCTGTTTGGTATTTTTTTCTGAGGAACCTTTAAACAAATGCCAAGATTTGGGACCTCTCCTGTGGTCCAGTGGTTAAGGCTCCACACTCCCAATGTAGGGGACAAGAGTTCGACCCCTGGTCGAGGAACTAAGATCCCAAAAAAGAAAAATAAATAAGATTTGCTTGTACCTGTATAAAATATAAATACAGTTTATTATGTTTAACATTAGTTTTTAAGTCTTATTTTTCAAGTTCTCAAATGGCCGTTCAGTTCAACTTGTTAAGGATTAGCAGAAGTTAATGGATTGACAAGCATTTGGCTCTATTGCAGATTGGCTAGTGGCACTTAGAACTGCAGCCGTTTATGCACAATGAAGACTTTAGCACTGCACCTTTGTGTGTCTACTGAAAAGCCAGAGTTCCCCCTCTGTGTCTTTCAGCGTTCTAAAACTGACAGGTTAGTAAAGGACAAAGAATATGTATTATACAGGGGAAGTATAATCCGTATTGGTAAATCATCCAGTATGCTTATTAGTGATAGCAGAAATGATTTTTATAGTAGTACAGTGTTTGGCTATGTTTTTAATAAATTTGGTTTATAAGCTTATTATAATTATGAATAGAATTTCTCTCCACATTTTCAGCTAGCTGCTTCTTTCCCTTCCCACCTCACGCTTAAAATATAAGAAGATGGAATTCAAGTTATTGGGCCTCATATATAGGGATAGTTGGCAAGCATTATTTCTGTAGTAGTAAAATGACATTATGCCTTTCCTCCATTTTCTTCTGAAAGCTGCAGAGTGGGGAAGCAACAAAAGTTGGAAACACCTATCTTTGGAATTTCTTGGTGTACAGAATTTTCTAATCTGCTATGAGGTTTTTATCAGGTTTGTGCTTTGTGAAACTCGACTGCAAATGGATAATGTTGCTGTTATTCATCAGGAAAGCTGAAATAATTGACTTTTAATTTTATTGCCCATACTTGTTTTCACTTCGTTTGAATATGAGGCAGATTCTTTAAAGTGAATATTATTGGAAGCTACCTTATTATTTTAGTACAACAACTAGAATAATTAATTTGAGAGTTTAGGCTTAAAGAGATTATAATTACATGTTAGAAACAATAATAAGGGAGAAAGATAAATATTTTACATGGTATTGCCTGATAAACAGTTTAATTTAAATATACTAGTTTGTTACATGTTAACTTTTCTTCCAAAAGTTATTTTATTTTGTGACTCTTAAGAGCATAAAATAATTCCCTGTAATAAAGGTTTTAAGGACTGTTAATCTATAGATGACACAAACCTTTTTAAAATATTTGAACAATTTTGTTTTCTAACTGACAAGCTTTCATTGGTACATGCCATCTTGCCTTCAAAGAGGTTGACTTTTATTTTTCCCATGTAATGATACATACTGAGATTGGAAATAGTAGTTCTAGGTTAATGTAAGTTTACCCAAGCACTATATATTTTATAGATGCTTAGTAATTTTAACTATTTTAGTTCTTTAAATAATTCAAATGCAAATCTGTATGTAGTTTTTTATTTTCTGGACATCCATTTAATACTTCTTTCTGTTAAAGTGAAACCACGTCTTAAAATGGCAGTTTGTGTACTATGGTTATTATTTGGGCTTGTACTTCTAGAAAATCTGCAGTGGAGCCAATAGGAAAACTGTTGTGCACAGCTGATTTGTAAACTTCAAAAGGACAATAAAGGAAGATCTTGAGTTATTAAGATGTATTAATTGATGTTTTGGGGAGTTCAGTAGTAATACAAGGTGATTGATGGTTGTTTTGTATTTAAACTGTTCTTTAAATTTGTAGATGGCTGAAGAAAAGTTCATTTTAATTTTTTTCTGAAATGTATTAAAATGTTAACAAATTTTTAAAATGTTATTTTAAAGACACAAATATTCATATAAGATAATTTCAATCATTAAGGAATAAGAGAACATGTTTTTACAAATTTAGAGCTTGGTATGTTTAGAACTTTGGATATTAAACTGTTTTTTAATTGGTTTTTTTTATTTGAATGTAAGACTAATGCTGTGGGTTTTTCTTTTTTTCCAATTAATGGATTTTTTTTAAGCAACAGTTTAAGGTTTACAGAATGACATGTTTTTATATTAAATGCCAGAAAATTAGGATAAAGGTAGAAAAAAGCAAAAGTTAATAATTTAATTGTAATACTGTTTCACAGAGTCTTGATTTGGAATACAGTGCAGGAAGATGTGGATTTAAATTTTTTCTTGAGTAATTTTTCCATTTTAAAAAATTAAAATGCTTGTTTATTTCTGGGCCAATTCAAATTTTGCTTATCTCCTTTAAACTGCAAAAGACAAATTGCGTCATGGTATGGCCCCAAATTGCAGTGAATATGTTGTATACTAGCTGAAAGAAATTTCTTCAGAATACTTTTCTGATATTATGGATAATATAGTGTTAGGGCTAATTAGAGTGTCTTTTCCACATTAACAAGCATATTGACTAAACTTGTCTTGGTTTCTGGATGTTGGCTCTGGATTTCTTTTAGAGCAGGCATTTGTGACCAGTGAGTTACTTGGCAGCAACCGTCACTGTCCTTACTCTTTCTGCTTCTCTTGACCATTCTTTGTCCTCCTTCATTGGTTCCCGATTATCCCACCTCTTGAACGTTGGTGTTGTGGTGTTTCATCCTCAGTATCATTCTGCATTGTTTTTTTGGATTCAGTTATCTTGTATATGCTGACGGTTCATAAGCTGTTGTTCAACCAGTAGTTCTTGGCCGTTTGCTATGTTTGGTTCTGGGAACACCAGTGGAGAAAGGAAGAAAAAATAAGAAACCTGCACGTAAAGAGCACGTTGCAGTGTGAGATGCCCCGGAGTTTTGTGGGTGTGGGGGAGGGGCATTGTCATAATATACTTCTAATACTAGGTGAGTCTGGGAGAGGGAGAAGTCGGGGGTGATTGGTTGTTTCCTAGGAAAGGTGGTGGACAGAAATATTTTGAAGAAAGGAATGTCATAAAAGAGATGATGTCATGATACCTTTTGGAAAACCATAGACAACTTGATGCAGAAGAGGAGATGTATGTGGATATAGCAGGGTTATGAATCTGGACAAATGGTAAACAGGGGCTGTGTTAAAGACTTTGTATTAATTCTGAGAGCACTTAAAAAATATGGATAACATAGGGCAGAGGTTTGGGAAAAGAGGATAGGGTGGGATCAACACTTAAGTCAAGGAGACTAGTTGGGTTTTTGCATGATTGAATTGATGAGTCTAACCTATTCTTTCTAAGTCTTGCTATTTCTTATTTTACAGCTTCACAGCTTCTTTTTCTACCTGTATGTTGAATGCTAAACCCACATTTTTAAAAAGTTCAAACTTTTACAGAATTCTAGAACCATCTTGCTCCCAATCACTTAGCATTCCTATGGCAATGGTTTTCATAGTTTACCTGAGACCACATGGGAGGCTCCCTGAAGCTCTCTTGAGACCCACAAGATTAAAACTGTTTCCATTATAATAGAAAGACTTTATTTGTCTAGTTCACTTATTCTGTCTTGAGTGTATAGTGAAGTTTTCTAGAGGGTACACAGTGTGCAAATCAGGACCCACTGGATGCAGAAGCGGTTGTGAGAATCCACCTGCCTTCTGTTAAGCCAGATGTTAAAGTGATTTGCAAAAATATAAAACAATGCATGCTTTTTTTTTCTTTTTTTGGGAAATAGTTATTTTTTTTAAAAAAAGAACTTTTAATATATAAAGGATTTTCCTAATGATTTATTAAATATTTTTAAAATTTCTTTAATTTTCTAGCATGGTAAATATCTATAGTTGTAACCCACATAAATAAAAGATTTTTGGTGTTCCATATTTTTAAAATTGTAAAGGGGTCTTGAACCAAAAAGTTCAAGAATGGCTGTCCTATAGTAATAAACCTAACAACAACAACAACAAAAACTAATTAAACACGTTCTTTCACACATACTTCCCAGATTTAATTTTTTCTCTATTTCATATCTTTGTAAATAGTACCACTCTCTACTCAAATTCCAGGCCAGAAACTTGGGGTTCATCTACCTTTTTTACCTAAATGGTAATAGTAATCACTAATGTTGATTGAATACTAACCATGTGCCAGATACAGTTTTTATTAATAATTCTTAACATCCATTATTGTGTTACAGCCTCACAAAACCCTATAGGTATGGGTATTAATATTTAACTTTATTTTACAGATGAAGAAAAGGTACAGAGGGAATAGATACCTTGCCATGGTCATGTAGCTACCAAGTTTCAGAGCCAAAATTTGTATCCAGCCAGTCTTTTGAACCTGTACTTAATTCTTTGTTCTGTAACAGTTTATGTAGGATAGATACATGTTTCTTGAGGACTTTATTTACACACACATACTCCCTGTGAAGTCATCTGGGCCAGGTGCTTCTTAGAGAGGTAAATCTTGCAGGATCTTTTAATATCCTCTACTGTTCCTATACCATAGGATCTTCTACTCCTCTGTGAGCTCATTTCGGGAAACTGTATTTTGTAGAGCAGAGACTGGAAAACTATATCCTGCAGGCCAAATCTGGCCCACTGCCTGCTTCTTTATGTGAAGTTTTGTTGGCACACAATCATATCCATTCATTTACGTGCTGTCTGTAGCTGTTTTTTGTGCTACAGCAGCGAGTTGAGTAGTTGTAACAGAGACTGTATGGCCTGGAAAGCCTAAAATGTTTACTATCTGGCCCTCTACAGAAAAGGTTTGCCAAGCCATTAGCTGGGTTTTCTGTTTTATTGGTATATATTACACATAATATCTTGCCTTTACAGACTCTCTATATATGAAGTTATGTGTTTTTTCCCCCAGTACTATTTATATTTCTTCTTTTATTTCCCCCATTGTTTGGGATTACTAAAATTTTGTCTGATGTATTAGTAATAGTGTTAATGTTGGTATTCGATCTTATGCTGTGCCCTACAACAATTTGAATAGCATTTGATATAAAGATGTGTTTTGTAACAGTGTGCTAGCTTTTTAAAAAATGAAGTATGCATCGTAGTTTTGATCAAACTAGCTGATCCTGATGGATGATTTAACAATTTCTTCATTTCTTTTGTGCTTATTAGTCTGTCTATTCTGCCTCTTCTGGAATCTTGTGGTAAATAATTACCTCCTCCAGTTTTTCTAATTATTTAAAAGTTGAGTTTTTCTAATTATTTATAAGTTGAGCTTAAAGAAATATCTTAATTTTAGAAGTCATCTCATTTTTTTACATTTTTAAAAAATTAGGTTAACTGGTTGTTTACTTCTCTCTTAGAATCATGCCTTGGATTTATTGGCTCACTGTTTTGCATTTCAAAAAACGTATTGAATCAACAGTGTAAAATATTTCAGATCAAAATATAAAATTATAGCATATATCGTTTATAGTGTTTTAAAAGTATTTGTGTCATATATTTAAATCTTTATTTGCTTATCGATTCACGTTTAAAGTCATTGGTTTCTGTTTTTTATCTTTACTGATGTCTTACCTCTTCTTTTTGTTGGATTTTTAACTTGAGTTGGTTTCTTCACATTCTCATTCTCTGATTTAGTCATGTCTAACAATTTATTGTGTGTATTGTTTTCGTGATTTTTTTTTTTGATAGCTCTCTAGAGTCCTGGTATTTATTTCCTCTTCAACTCAAGATTTATTTGAATAAGGCAGTTTTACTTGCTAGTTTTTCTAGTGTGATTACATTGTAGTCCAGGAATATCATCTGTATTATTCCTACTTTTTGTAATTCATTGATATTTTCTTTAGTGCTGAATGGTATGTGTATGCACTTCCTGACTATTTCATGAGTAATTGTCAAAAAAGGTGTTACCTGATTTCAAGGTTTTGCCTTTTTTTTTTTTTTTCCAGTTTTTCTTTTCTGTCTCCACTTGGTTTACATGTTTTGATATTAAGATTTGGTATATAAAGGTTCTTAGCTGGTTGTTTCTTTTTAGCTGGTTTCTTTATCAATGTGCAAAATCTTTATAATGCTTTCTCTTTGAATTTTAAAAGTGTGCTTTCATCTAAATTTTGTTAGCATCTCTTGTTAGTATATCTGTCTCTGTACTTTTTCCCACCAGTTTTCCTGAATTGTTTTGTTTCAGGAGTGATTTTTGCAGTGTATTCCTTAAGTTTGTTTTTTCTTTTCTTAACCCTTTTTATGGTCTTTATTAACTAGTTAATTTAACCATTTACATTTTTATTGTGATTACAGATACTTTGAGGCTTATGCTTGGCATTTCATTTTGTATTTCATGTTAAGCACAATTTTAAAATAATTCTCTTCATTGCATTTTCTGTGTCTGTTGAATGGTTTTGTCATTTTCTCCTCTTCTAGTGGTTTAGATATTTATTGACATAATTAATCTAAACTTTACACATAGACAGTAGCCAAAATTGCTCATATTTATTTCTGTTACCCCACAGCCCTACCTGTACCCTAGCACACCCGCATGCACTGTTAGCTCCTTTATTCTTTACTACGACATCCCACGTTTACATCTGAGACTTGACTTCAGATTATTTAGTTTTATAATCAGTAGTTACGTCTCAGTGTTTTTTGCTGGTGTCACTGAAGTTTTCTGGCCCTAGAGACTAGTATTTATCAATATTTCAGCCTCTTTTTCTCTGTGGCACTTTATTGATGAAAAATACAGGAATTCTTTGAAGTTTTGAGGTAAGTGTGGGGTTGCTGGGTGACCAGTGTAATATTGCTTCTGAATTCCTACTCACTTCTACAGTAGCGTTAGGGTTCTTGTACGTGTCTTCATGTAAGTTATCTTCCTGCTTTCTTGAATGTATTAAAGAACACTTTCCTGTTGCTCTCTGACATAAATAACATCTTGTTTGGGTATTAAATTATTGTCACAGTCTTTTCCTTTTAGGAATAAAGTGGTGAACAGACTTACTTTTTAGCAGTGGGTAACTATAAAACTTTAAGGTTACATTCAATTGCCAGATGCCATACTGAGCTCAATACTCGGCATGTAAAAACGGAGTTAAGAGTTTTTATCTGCCTTATAAATATCATAGTTAACATATATTTGATCCTTTTGGTTTCAGATATATTTTAGAATATTCTAGTTCCTTATTTTCCTCACGACAAAGGAATATACATTATTGTTACATTCTAAGAGCATTAACTTGTCTAGGAGGCAAAATTTTCATACATAAAGTAATTAGACCTAGAATACACTGGGCCCAAATTGTTAATAAGAGGCTTTTCAGTTGTCAAGAATAGGACTCTGAAGCAATAGTTGGAATATTTGTAATCTAAGGAATTCTTCCTGAACTGCAATTTTTTTGCATTACTTTAGAGAAGTCAAAGTCAGATTTTTAAAAAATAAGAGGTCAAGATCATGTATTAGTATTAGTAATATAAACTAAATCCTTCAGCTGTTCAGAGAAAGAAGACAATAATAAGGCTAGACCATTGAATGAGAGGCAGCTGTAGATCTGAAGGCTTGTAAGAGAAAGTTGAGTGACTTGGAAACAATCTAAGTAACCAGTACTTTATCACAGAATCATATACATTGTAGGTATTTGATGAATATTTCTTTTGGGGGGCTGTAGTAATGGCTTCTGTTTACTGAGTGTTTACATTATGCTGGGTATTAGACCAACACTGTCTGTAAAGATACAGAAATAACCTAGCTCACGAGTGGCAGGGCTGTTTCAGTTTCAGGCCTGGTGCTCTTAACTCTTGAGTTTTCTCAGTGTCTTCACCCATCACATGGAGATGAATCACTGTTTATTTGACAGTGGCGTCTGCAAAGCTGATTAAATTGCTACAAAAGAATAAAGTGGTATTGTGCCAATCATTTAAAAGTAGACACTAAGTATAGGCATTTTATTGCAGATTTGGTTCCAGGCCACTGCGATAAAGTAAATATTGCAATAAAGCAAGTCACAAATTGTTTGGTTTCCCAGTGCGTATAAAAGCTATGCTTACTCTGTCCTGTAATCTAAGATATTTAATAGTATTATGTCATTAAAAAATGTACATACCTTAATTTTAAAATAATTTATTGGCTTAAAAATGCTTATCATTAGCTGAGCCATTGCGGGTCCCAATCTTTTTGCAGCAGTAACATCAAAGATCACTGATCTTAGTTCACCATAATAAATATAATGAAAAAGTTGGAAATCCTGTGAGAATGACCAGAAGGTGAAACACTGACAAAGTGAGCAGATGCCGTTGGGAAAACATGTCGCCAGTAGACTTGCTTGATGCAGGGTTGCCTCACACTTTTCATACAAACATGCAGTATCTTCGAAGTGTGATAAAACAGAGCACGGTAAATCAGAGTCTGCTGCTTAGCCTTATGTTTGGTGCTCTATAAACATTATTAACATACTCAACCATAGGATAGCTCTGTGAGGAATAGGTGTTACCCTGTTTCACAGAGGAGACCACAGGCTCAGGTTTATACAGCTTATCCAGGGACATGGAGCTTTTTAAAGGCATTGCTGGGATTGAAACCTGGGTCTATCTGGCACCGAAAGTTCATAGACCGTGCTGCCTCTCTGTAGTTTTAGAGATTGGGTATAGTTTCCCTGGTTTAGAGTATTTCCACCAGCTAACTTATTTAATCTCTTTTAGGAGTCCAGAAATTCACTGTAGTTTCCAACTGTTTGTACCATAGACAGATTGTGATTCTCCGATTTGCTTAAGCCAGCATATTCAATGATTTCTCTAGGTTAGTCTCACAGATCTCATCGTATGATCTTTGTATTCTGTCCCTCTTCTGAATTTTTCTTATTCGATTCAGATTTTACATTTTAATAACAAAAAACAGTGTTAACCTTGTCTAGCAGGATTATTTTCTGCCCCTACTCTTGTGTTGTCTTTCAAAGATGAAAACTAGGGATCAAATGCATTAAGAATGAGGCAGATTCAGAACAGTCACCTGGGACTTGAGAATGCTTTGGGGATTACCAAAACTCTGTCAGCTTTGTTCTTTTAGTTGCTGTGAGTTACAGAGTTGTATGATCAGTGCTTGTCCTCTAATCAGAGATAACAAGGGAAAGAGGTGGTGAGCTGAGCTGTCATCCAGGACAGGGAGTGCTGATAGCTGTCCATTCCTTTATCAGATAGATAGGAAGCTGAAGTAAAAATCTGATGCTTGGCAGTGATCCTTCCCAAGAAAACTGAGCCTGTGAATGAGGATACCCCTGCACACATAAAGAGTCTATTCCTTTAGGATTGTTTTCCTTGGGGCCTTTTTGCTTAGATGGCTTGCAATGGAGGTACACTTTACTGGCTAATCTTTTCCACCCCTTTTCTTTTGTTGGGATTAGTGCCAGAACAGATAAAGCCCAGTGTAAGCCAGCCTCAGCCTGCCAACTCTAATAACGGCACTTCCACAGCAACCAGCACTAATAATAATGCCAAGCGAGCCACAGCCAACAATCAGCAGCAGCAGCAGCAGCAGCCGCAGCAGCAGCAGCAGCAACCGCAGCAGCAGCAGCAGCCGCAGCCGCCACCACAGGCCTTGCCTCGGTATCCCCGGGAAGTACCACCTCGATTCCGCCACCAGGAACATAAGCAGCTTCTAAAGAGGGGTCAGCATTTTCCCGTCATAGCAGCAAACCTGGGATCTGCTGTTAAAGTGTTAAGCAGCCAGTCAGAAAGCAGTGCTTTAACAAATCAACAGCCACAAAATAACGGAGAGGTGCAGATCAGCAAAAACCAGTCAGGTGAGAGAAGGCATTTCTTACGAGACTCCAACTATCATCGTTAGCAGTGTAGCAGGTTTATCAATTCCTGCCTGTTTGGTGATGTATTTGTATTCATCAGTTATCTGGGTTGTAAAGTAAGAATCCTATGCAGGAACTTGTGAATGGGGAATCTTAAAATGTTTCCTGTAAGTTAACTATCATTCTCCCTTCAGATCTTAACTCATTTTAGTAAACAGCTTATAGAGCTAAAGTTATATGCTAACCAGCTGCGCATATTAACTGCATCTAATCCTCAGCAACCCTGTGAGGTATCAGCTATTCTTATCTCTGCTTTTCAGTAGAGGAAACTGAGGCACCAAGACAAAAGTGACTTGAGATCGGTTACCGCCGTAAAAAAAGACCACCACCCATGAAAGTTCTGTTCAGAGCACGTGCATTTGGTTATTATCCCAGAATGGCTTTTCTCAGCTCATTAATGATTGTGAAGCAGAAAATAAGTTCGGCATGTCATTACAGTTTTCTCAGAGTCCAGTTTATTTCCCTGTATTCAGACGATTGGTTTGTCCATTCATCTATTGAACTGTTTTGATGCCTTTGTCCCAAGCCATGTAGAGAACTGAGGATAGTCAAGATTCCCACACATGAAAGCAGTAGCAGACCAGTAACCAGCCCAAGTCTCTGGAGCCAGATGGACCTGGTTTTTTAAGTCCTGGCTCCACAGTATACCAGCGTGTGACCTTGGCAGGTCACTTAATTGCTCCGTGTGTCCGAGTCTCATCTGAAAAGCCTTTCCTAACTGTCCCAGGTAGAGTTACTCACTTTCTGCCTCTGTGCACTCTTCCGTACCAGGAACTGCTCTGTACTTCATCATCCAGCATTTCACAGCTAATAAGTAGCAGAGCCTGCACTCACACTGAGATCTGTCTGACTCCAAAGCTGTGCACGTAGCAACCATGCCGTGCTTTGGCAGCCTACGGGGTGTGATAGGTGAGGAGGCAGAGGGCACACGTGTGATTTTCTGGCATGGGTAATTAGAGAAGCAAGCTATTGGAAAGGATTCAACTTAAATCATCAGCCTGAGTTCATACTCACCCCTACACACTTATCACTGAGTAAGCTTGGCCAGATGACTTATCAGACCGCCTTTGCTAATCTGTGAAGTGTAGTGCCCAGGCCATAAGGTTGCCTTGAGGATTATGCTATGTGACATGTTAAAGCAGATAGTTTAGGGTCAGATATTTGGGCACTGAGTGAACTATTTTCCCTGAGACTTTTCTAGAAGGACCTGTGCTTTTCAGGAGGAAGAGTCTGGTTGAGACGTGTTACATCTAATGCCAAGCAATTAATAATTTGGTTTGAAGTTCCTCTAGGAAGTCAGCTTGGAAGCAGTTGTATTGAGTCATCAACATCGTTGTAGTTAAGACTTCGGAGAGGTTCTATATGCAGCAAATTCTTGAGTACCTACTGCAAGCTAAGCAATGGTGGCATATTTAACAAGCAGGAAAGTAGGATAGTAACTTTAGGAAATACATGTTGAATATGCTTTTTCAATTGGGGACATGAAAGAGCAAAGCTGTTTTTGAAATGGAAACAATGGGAGTACAAGAATTTTCTCAAAGATCCGTATGGGTCAAGAAACCCAAAAGTGTTACGTGTATGCATTCAGGTGAAAAGAAGCCTAAGATGTGGACATAGGAAGAAGTCTTCAAAAAAACAAAGGGCTGAGAAGGAAAGTATCCCTCCTGTTTCTAAAACAGGTTCACAAAGGTGGACAGTGTTAATGTGGAGGCTAAGTTGGAGACAAGACGGGTACAGCAATCTGACTAAAATTTAGAATTAAATCCCTAGAGAATGCAGAAGAAGATGCAAGCAAAGCATTCTTCAAGAGAACCAGACTTGTGCTTTTGTCTTTTTTTAAACATTTTTGAATTCCCTTTTACCAGCATAGTTTCATATTTATGTTAAAATATTTTTGTAGGTGCTACTAGAAATGATAAACACAGTGGAGCCTTGGGTATCTGTTTATTAGAGAGGACTTCTTAGATCAGTCCTGGCTCCTGAAGGGCTAGTAATAAATAATAGTGACAGTAATAATATAGTGACTGACTAACCCTTATGGGGTGCTTATGACCCACACACTGTTTTAACGTGTTTAATTTTCATCTTACTGATTAGAAAATAGCCTAATGATCAATGAAGACCAGTGTACTGGACAGTATAAATAGCATGAATGATAGCCCAGAAACCTGATAATTGCGTGTTGTGAAACTGTATGCAGTTCAGAAATGTGGGAACACATCCTTGACGATCTTTGTCTATTTGTATTTGACTTTTTTAGTTTTCTGACCAGAGAGAGGTAATGGAGTAGATTTGACATTTAAATTGATACACACAGTAGCACACAGAAATTTACTTTAAAGCTTTCATAGTAAAGATGAGGAGTGCTGGTTTCACTTGCCTTGGCTGCACAGAATGCATTTCTCATTTATTCACTGCAGTGAAGAGGAAAGCTAGTGCCTAGTCTAAATTAGAGATCACACAACTAAATCCTTCATAGGCTAGCAGGTAAGTAGAGTGAAGCATGAAAAGAAGTCATGGGAACTGTGGTAAATATATGAATTTAAGTTTCTTTGAACCGCACAGCTCTGCAGGTGGAGTTACCAGTTTGTGGCTGTGCCGCACACACGTAGTGATGGTTGCAGTCACCACTCTCTCGCAGTTGATTTCTTAAAGCCTTAAGGTGTAAGACCCTACTAATCCCCAAATAACCCTTGAGTCTGGGGGGACTCATGTGTTTTACCAGGGCTGGCGGCAGTGTTGTTCTTGTGAGCCAGAGTGTTCCAGGTCACATTTTATCATCAGCTGACTTGACGCATTCAGAAAAATTAGATAGATCAGCAAACACCCATGTACCCTCCCCTCAAATCCAGCTGTTGTTAGTACATTGTATGTTCATACACATGCACACATGAGCCTTCCTGTTCACTGCACTTCACCTTTACTCCTCCAGAAATTGTTTAAAGAGTAGAGTAGTCTTCTATACAACTGTGACACCACAGTCAACCTTCAGCAAAAGAGGGATATTTTCAGCAGTATCCTGTGATATGTAGTTTGTATTCAGAATTTTGCAGATGGTACCAAGAATGTGTTTTGGTTTATAGTGAGATGCAGCTTAACACACATACACACCATTTATATAAAATAAAAAGCTTGCAAAACAGCATTATGCCTTGCATATGAATGAATGCAAATATAGCATTTTGTGTGGTTATTACTCAGTTACCTACTGTGGGAGAAACGAGAGAGAATCAAGAGAAAATACACAGGAGTTTTATGTTAGTAGTATATTTCCTAAGGTGAATGGTATGTGAATGTTTTTGTATTAATGCTGTAGATTTTCCTGTGTTTTCTTTTTTTAAAAGAAACTTAAGTGTGAAGTATAATGGTAAATTACTAAAAATTGGGGCTGTTCTAATGAAAAAAACTGTTAGTTACCAGACTAACATCGACCTGTGCTCAGCTGGCTTTTTAGTGCAGTAAATGTACTTCCTTGCTGTCCTGTGACTTCTTGCTCTAGGCGTGTCCCATGGTCTGTAAACATATTTAAGTCTTTATAATCTTTAAAAGAAATTCCTTTAATCTCCCATTCTCTTGGGATTATTGTAGAATTTCTCTTTACTTTCTTTTAGAGTTCTTAAAAAAAATAATCTATACTTAGACTTTCTAATACATTGCTTCAGTCCTCTGTCATCTGGCTTGTGCTCACTTGATTAAAATAGTTCTTGCTAAGGTCACTGATCTGAATGCCAAATCCAGACATTTTTATTTTTAATTGTGGTTTAAAAAGCAGACTTACCAAAAAACTTGCAAAAAAACAGACTTACCCATTTTTATCTTAATATCTACTTTTTTTTTTTTTAATCATTGACCACGTTCTCCTTTTTAAAGCCCTGTCGTTCTTTGATTTTCCTTTGACCAGTTTTCAGACTTTATTCCCTCCCGTGGCTTTGTTTCATCTCCCTCCCCAATGTTAGGTTTCATGTCTTCAGCTACTGTTGGGCCCTTCAAACTCAACATGTCTGAAATTGAACTCCGTTATCTTGCTGTATCTTGCTGGTTTTTCATTCTGGATCCCATTGCTTGAAAGGTTGGCACCCCCCATTCATCCACTCACCCGTCTAGAAGTCTTAAGCTCATGCTTCACGCTCCCTCTTCCTCACGTCTCACAGGCCTCTGCTTGGCCATGCCCCGCTGGCTTTAAGTCCGGAACAGCTCTTGGCTCTGCTCCCTCCTCTGCGCTGCCGCCGCCGTTGACTCAGTCCAGACACGCAGCGTCTCTTCTGTAGCTGTGTCAGATCCCATCTCTCCTACCAGAAACCAGAAGCCAGTCAGAATCCATGCTTTGCATCTGGTTGTGGTACTGCTTCTGTCTTTAACCATCTTTGACCTAGGCTCTCGGCCTGTTTTTCTGGCCGGCTGCTTCACCTATTCATCTACATGTTATCTGTGGCTACTTTCCAGCTACCGTGGTAGAATAGTCACCACAGAGACTATTTGGCTGGCAGAACCTAAAATATTTGTTAATTGGACCTTCACAGAAAACCTTTGCCAGCCCCTGGACTAGAGATTAGAATAACTAAGGAAAACATTTTTCACTTTCTTGCTTAAGTGCTATTTGAAATTGTGCCTCTGAAGTTCTCTCATAGTCCAAATGATAACATTTCATACTTCCTGGAAATGCTGTAAGGCCTTTCTGGTGAGGTTGGAAGTCTTTAAGGCAGAAAGCATATATTTGGCTATTTCGTTTGGTACATGATACATATTTAACTTAGAAAAATGTATGAATTTTCCTGGATCTAAATCCTTCATGAATGAATTATGCAGGTCCCTTGAATTCTCACCAGTCTTTGCTTTACCCCATGTATCTTCTTTCTGAATAGGTGCTGTGTAATACACTGCTATATTCTTTTTTTTTTT